>MAPW01000061.1:0-176815 GCA_001689995.1 Tilletia indica | reverse complement strand
CCAGTACGGAGCCACCATTTTCTCCGCCGTCAGCATCTCCGGTCCCTTCACAGCCCAGATCATCCTGGGCGCGGTGAACGTCGCCTGCACGTTCCTCGGTCTCTATCTGCTTGAACGCTTCGGTCGTCGATTGCCCCTGATCTTCGGAGCCATCTGGATGGCAATTTTCCTCATAATCTACGCCGCCATCGGAACGAGTGGCGATCCAACGGAGCGTAACACGGGCATTGGACTCATCATCACTGCCTGTCTGTTCATCTTGGGGTACGCGTCGACGTGGGCTCCCGGTATCTGGCTCTTCGTCGGGGAAAGTTTCCCAGCAAGGACTAGGGCAAAGCAGGCCGCACTGGCCACTGCCAGTAACTGGGTATGGAACTTCCTTATCGCATTTTTCACGACGTGAGCACATGTTTCTGGCCTTATCTTTCATGCTTCTTGACCTCCCATCTCACCACGCTCTTTCACTTACGCAGGCCCATCACCCGTGACATTGGGTAAGTGTTTTACCCCTTTTCTCCCTTCCTTATTCCGCTCTCTTACATTACTGACACGACCTCCTGATTAACAGTTTCAACTACGGCTTCGTCTTTGCTGGGTGCAACATCGCCAATGCGATTGTTGCCTACTTCTTCGTGTATGAGACTTCGAACCTCACCCTCGAGGCAGTGAGTAGTCCCAGATCTGGCCATGAAGCACGTCCTGACGATTACATATTGCTCATCTCATCTCGCCCCTCCTTTCAGCTCGACGACATGTACACCGACCCGAACTGCAAAGCGTGGACATCCCGTTCATGGGTACCGGCCGGTTTCGACAATCGAGAAGGCTTCAAGCACGCCTTGGAGAAAGATGAAGACAAGGCTAGCATGGTCGCGGGTACGCTTGTCGAGGGCGAGCGGGAACGAGTGGAGAAGGAAAAGAGGGACACAGGAACGCCGGGCAAGGGGACGGAAGTGGGAGTGCGAGTGCGAGTGGGAGTGGGTCCGAGAACGGTACGGCGGCGAATCCTGGAGCTCCGATGATGGAGACGAAGGAAGTCGCGTAAAGCGATGGAGGGATGCTCTCTCACGTCCTGCCGCATCTCCTGCCTTTGGCCCGTCTTCGCTGAGAGGGTCAAAGATTATACCTCTCGATCTGGACGTCTTGCAAAGCCGTATCCAAGCTCGGGACCCTCCTCACCTCGCCTTTCATTCGTCTTCAACATTCGAACACCTCGCAATCATTCCCGCCCGACCCGGTCGACACACGCGATCCTCAGCATCAACCTACGCTATTCATACCGTCCTACCGCCGCTAATGTGACTGCACTTCCTCTGTTCTTCGCGTGTGTCGACCGGGTCGGGCGGGAATGATTGCGAGGTGTTCGAATGTTGAAGACGAATGAAAGGCGAGGTGAGGAGGGTCCCGAGCTTGGATACGGCTTTGCAAGACGTCCAGATCGAGAGGTATAATCTTTGACCCTCTCAGCGAAGACGGGCCAAAGGCAGGAGATGCGGCAGGACGTGAGAGAGCATCCCTCCATCGCTTTACGCGACTTCCTTCGTCTCCATCATCGGAGCTCCAGGATTCGCCGCCGTACCGTTCTCGGACCCACTCCCACTCGCACTCGCACTCCCACTTCCGTCCCCTTGCCCGGCGTTCCTGTGTCCCCTCTTTTCCTTCTCCACTCGTTCCCGCTCGCCCTCGACAAGCGTACCCGCGACCATGCTAGCCTTGTCTTCATCTTTCTCCAAGGCGTGCTTGAAGCCTTCTCGATTGTCGAAACCGGCCGGTACCCATGAACGGGATGTCCACGCTTTGCAGTTCGGGTCGGTGTACATGTCGTCGAGCTGAAAGGAGGGGCGAGATGAGATGAGCAATATGTAATCGTCAGGACGTGCTTCATGGCCAGATCTGGACTACTCACTGCCTCGAGGGTGAGGTTCGAAGTCTCATACACGAAGAAGTAGGCAACAATCGCATTGGCGATGTTGCACCCAGCAAAGACGAAGCCGTAGTTGAAACTGTTAATCAGGAGGTCGTGTCAGTAATGTAAGAGAGCGGAATAAGGAAGGGAGAAAAGGGGTAAAACACTTACCCAATGTCACGGGTGATGGGCCTGCGTAAGTGAAAGAGCGTGGTGAGATGGGAGGTCAAGAAGCATGAAAGATAAGGCCAGAAACATGTGCTCACGTCGTGAAAAATGCGATAAGGAAGTTCCATACCCAGTTACTGGCAGTGGCCAGTGCGGCCTGCTTTGCCCTAGTCCTTGCTGGGAAACTTTCCCCGACGAAGAGCCAGATACCGGGAGCCCACGTCGACGCGTACCCCAAGATGAACAGACAGGCAGTGATGATGAGTCCAATGCCCGTGTTACGCTCCGTTGGATCGCCACTCGTTCCGATGGCGGCGTAGATTATGAGGAAAATTGCCATCCAGATGGCTCCGAAGATCAGGGGCAATCGACGACCGAAGCGTTCAAGCAGATAGAGACCGAGGAACGTGCAGGCGACGTTCACCGCGCCCAGGATGATCTGGGCTGTGAAGGGACCGGAGATGCTGACGGCGGAGAAAATGGTGGCTCCGTACTGGAGGAGATGAACCGGAACGAGTAGGGGGTCAGTGGCGCGTATAGAATCGTATCTGACAGTTTAACTCACGTAGAAGAAGTAGTTGGCTCCCGTCAGTTGTTGTCCAGCTTGGAGAGTGATGCCGAGGAGCGTTCGGTAGAGGACTGATGATAGAAGGGGACGCAGCAGGTAAATAACGCGTCAAAGTTGTCTCAGAAGTGGCTGTGCTGAGAAAGTAACCCACCCTTGTTCTTGGGACTGAAACAGGCTGCCCAGGACGCTGGTCCCATTTCCTGCTCTTTACGAATGGCAGCAATGATCCCTTGTTGTTCTTCCCCAATCAAAGCTTCCGTCTGCTCGGCACGCAAGGCGGCCTCGTCCCCACCTCTGCCCCTACCCGCCAATGCATCATGATGCTTCCGCCCACGCGCGCCTCGAACCGTGGCGATACTCTTGCGAGCTTCATCCAGACGACCGCGAGAGACGAGCCAGCGTGGTGACTCTGGACAGAGTTGGATTCCGAAACCTAGGATGGCTGCAAAGACGATTCCGATGGCGATGGGATTCTCCATTGGGCTGATGTTGAGAGCTCGTTTGTGCCGAGGTTGATGAGGTATGCAACGAGAATACCTGTGAAGAGAAAGATGATTTGAGTGACGCGTTCTGGGAGATCAGAAAGCCATTCGAAGAAGCTCACCAATCGTTATGAAGAGTTGGTAGGTTGCTACCAAGGCCCGCGAATTTCCTTGGGCACCGTTTCGGATTGGTAGAGAGGTACGGCGGCGGAGAGGGCTCCGACTCCGACACCTGTGACTCCTCTGCCGATGGCAATCTGCCACCATGCCTCGAAAGAGGTGACTTGGATGACGACGCCTGCACAGAAAATCATGCACTCTATGCTCATGGCTCTCCTCCTCCCGAACTTGTCTGCGAGGGGAGCCCCAATGAGAACACCCAGGAGAGTACCAATGGACAGGGACGAGACGATCAAGCCTTCGAGCCAGGAGTTGAAGATGGGCATGTTGTTGACGTCGACTTCGGTTGCGAAGCGGTTCTTGAAGTCGGACATGATGAGGAGGCCTGAGATCTGACCTGTGTCCTCCCGAAGAGGAAGCCGCCCATGGAGGCGAGGCCGGCGATGGCGATGGAGACGGGGCCTATAGGCGCCCCTCGGACTGTGAGCGGCATCTTGTGCTGTTTGCCTGGGGAGAGCGAGAGGGAGAAGGGAGAAAGTGAGCCGGCAGCAAATGGCAGACAAAGGGATGAACAAGGGTCGATGTCAGAGGGAAGAGGAGGAGGAGGGGGTATCACTACAGAAGCTTCTTGCGGGGAAGGGAAAGGGATCAGTGCGAGATTCTACCCTCTCTTTATCCATTCGTGCTTCCGACGAGGCACACACACTTTACACGCTAGACGGACCCCACCATATTAACGACCGCGCTAGGCCTAGTAGTAGGGTGCCCGCGTAACCCGTTTCCCAGCGGCTCATCGCTCTTGTGATGCACCATGATGAGGATGATGCATGACGACACCTTGGTCGGAAGCAGAGGAAAAAAGGCCTCGCACAAGTCTCAGAGGTGTACCTTCCATATGAGCGATGAACGGTCCGTCTTCGGGCGCTTTGACTTTGATTTCTCTTCCCAGTACCCTCTCGCAGAACACACTCCACAGGCGACGCTGGCCCCGGAGCTGCTGTGGGGTGGGCGTCTAGCGCATCTTGCTTAGAGCTGCTCATCCAAAAGGGGCTGTCGAGTCCCACTCACACTCACTCTCCCTCACTCAGGCAGGCGCCGGGACTTGGGACAATGGAGGACGTCATCGGAGTCGACTGTCGAGATGGAACCCACGCAGCCCTGGCCCCTCATTTTTGAACCACTAAGGTTTTGGGGAAGATTAAGCACACGCAACTAGCCTCAGAAACTCAGGCTGTCCTGAGGGACCAATCCTCGCAAGCATTAGGACAGTGTTGAGTGTTGAAAGCAATGAGTGAGGTTTCTCGGCCGTAAGTCAAAATGGAAGTGAGAAGAAAAAATTGTCCCTCAAGGACAGCCTGAGCTCATTTGTAAGGAGAAAGGACGCCCTTATTTCAGCGAATCTTGGTATTTTGGCGGTGCATATTTGGCTGGGGGGCCTTGCCCCCCCAGACCCCCCGCTCTAACCTTCACCTCACAACATCAAGATATTCCTAAGACTTTCTAACGGGTGCTCACGCACCCACTAACCCTAAAACTAACCCTAACCCTAACCCGTCACTTCTAACCCAGCAATCGACTATCTTAACCCAGCGACCAAGTTGTGGAAGGAAAAAAAATGAGGAAAAAAAAGACAGTGGGGTTGTGGTTTGAACTTAGGACTCGCAAAACCGATTACATCAACCTTACCACTATACCAGCGGCAGGTCAATATGAGAGTGAAGTATTAAGTTTGAATATGTACCCAAACGAGCTTTGCGCGTGCAGAAAGTGGTGATCCACCCAAAATCGGTTCAGCAGCGGTAAAGGCACTTCGCCAGTGTTCGCTCGCATTTTGGGCCTTGTCGTCGCCTTGTCGGTTCGCTGAATTAAGGCCGTCCAAGGAGAAAGCTTGAAACGCTCCGATCGAGCAACTTAGAGAAAATCAACACTTCCGTCCTTTCGTTCGACGCAGCATCCACTTGTTGAGAGACACGCAATACAAACAAAAACTTGACCAGCGTAAAGCGTAGGTTCTCATGAGCAGACTGTCCAAGTTTCAGCTTGTTTGAGCGTGATCCCGCCGACTTGCTCACTGAGCGCGTTTGCCTCGTTCCAGCTGCGAAATCCTCACTTGCAACCTGACCGCATTCTCTTTCGTCACCAACCACGCGTCTGTTTGCGAAGAAACCTCTGATAAAAATTACATGGGCGTGCTCAGAAGAGGCTATTGTACAACTCTTGTTAAAGTGCCGAAAGGATCTGAGCAGGTTCCTGTTGGGCGACTGCAGAGGTCGACTTCTCCTTACAAATGTGATCAGGCGTGCTGTCGCAAAGCTCCAGCAAGTCTCACTTGCATTTGATGTCGGACCCGACAAGGGGTTTGCATAACAGACAGAGCACGTCTGATAATATGAGGCTAACACGCAACCCAAGAGGTTCAAAGAAGGGTCTGACCATAGAAACTGGCTCCTCCTAGTCTCCTAGACTCCTCCTTCTCCCAGCTTCCTTCATGTCACACCGACAAGGCCCATCACAACACTGACCCCTTGTATTCATGCCCTTCCTCTGCCCACAAGTCACATCCTTCATAGGATAGTTATCAACATCAAGGCATGAGTCATTCCGGAAGTATCGAAGCTGCTCTCGATGCCGCTTGCACCCGGCTGGAGGTGGTTCTGGCTTTCGGCTGACTTCCAGAAGATCGTCAACGCGTCAACACTGACCTTACCTCCATTCTGCCATTACTCTGACCTGTCTGTATCTTCTCCCATCCCTTTTTCCAAGGCTGACTGACTCTTATGTATCTATAGCAGGAGTATTTGATGAGAGACTGGACTGATATATGAGGTCATTTGGAGCCTTTCTGTCCGCTCTGTGCGCTTGCGATACTTGGATGGCAGTTGGCACACCTCACGCTCATATTCTCTTCCATCCATCTCCATTGCTCACCCTCTTTTCTTTCTGACGCCTTCTTACTCCTCCTGAATGTCTTTAGTGTATGCATCTTTGAAATACAGCTGCTCTTTTTCTTTCCACGGCAATCTGGACCTCTCTACCGCGCCGTCAAGCTCTACAAGCCCTTCTTGGCTTGTGGGACCCGTTTGCTTTCTGGTGCTCACACCGGCGAAATGGTATGAACAGCTCTGAAATTTCTTTCAGAGCATCCTTATATACTAACGCACCATTCTCACTCTCTCCCGTTGTGCTGCAGAGGTTTTCTGGGCCCACGTCGCGGTGGATGGTCTCCGCTCCTTGTTCATTATGGTGAGTACCTACTTTCTCCCTTTCTGACCGCACACAACAACCAAACACTCTTCTAATATCATTTCCTAACTCTACAGTATACTGTGATTCCGTAGAGGTTTTGTTCGTCTCGCTGAGAATCTCTGGGCCATCACAGCGGATGTTATTGCTGTTTCTGTCTCATCTTCATAATACATCAAATGTCTTCTATTCCTTACTACGCCCCATTCTCTGATTCAAATTCTGATCTGAAGGTCTCTATGAGCTCGCAATGAACATACCTTTCAAACGCACCCATTTTTGTTTTGACGTTTGGGATGAAAAAAATCGAGGTGCACTTGATATACACAGAAGTGCCTGGTGGTGTTTGTTGCGCGGACGTGCCTTACTGTCTGTCAAAATGGATCACCACAGACGACCACACAACCACTCAGAAATTGAAGCATAACAAATTTAGTATCTACGAGCTGGTATCATGCCAGAGACCTCTCCTGCGAAGTATGAGCGTGTTGCGAGAAGTATTGACTGCACAGGGTCGTATAAACAGCTGGGAATGGCATTGGAATCGAGTTGGAATCGATTCCATGTTGCTTCACAGTGAACTGGCCATTAATCACTAACGGCCACTCTTTCACCAAATGCATCAAGAAAACTCCTGCTGATTCCTTTCCATGCCATACTCTTGGTTCTATAGCTGCTATGCAATCCAAATATGAGGCTGTTTTGACCGAGAACAAGGGTTTTATGATTCCAATTGAAATGTGAGAAGGATACACGGTGCCATACTGGATTGACTATGACCAACAGCGCCAAAGACGTCCTAGATCGATCCAAGAGGGCTGTAAGGGGAGAATGAGTCAATTCGAGTCAGGAAACCATGGTGATAGCCTGAAAGAAGAAGAATGGAATATGTGAGAGATCCAGAAGCAAGTGAGAATCAGTGGCATCTGGGAGTCAAAATACAAACAGTCTTAGCTCTCTTCAACACCAGGAAAGCAGAACACCAGATCCTCGCGCGATATCCTGGCTCCAGAGGATATTTTCCCGCTTTGATCCGAGTTTGAGCGTTGTGGAGCACAAATTGACCGGATGGCATCCTGAAAGCAGAATGGGAATGGGGACAAATAAAATGTTCAATTGCTCGTAATCCCTGTAGATACATCAGAAGGGGGAGCAAGGAGATTCAGAAGGAAACAAGATGGAATACATCACTGGATGATAGGGAGAACAGTTAGCTATAAGGGAGAAGCGTCAGCTATAGAGGTAAAAGGCGAATCGAATCTCAGCTTTCCAGTCATTCTGGATTTCTTTGATCGACCGCTGTGGAGCAATGCTGCGGTCAAAAGTGTCAGTTCAAGTTGCATTATGTTTATGCAGTATAATACTATCGAATAAGGCTGAGAAGAGTAGTCTGTGATAGCTGATTTGCGATAAGATCGCTGACAAGGTCAGTATAGCTGGAGGGTGGTTAGATGTCAGTTCCAGTCAGTGGTCAGTAGCACAGCATCAACATGTCCTAATGACCTCAAAATGAACAGCGCCCTTGATCATTACCCGATGAGGCGCTGGGCAAAATTTGAGGAGAGGGTTGCCCTGGAAAGCGGAAGAATGTGAGGGTTATCGAGGAAGGGAAAGGGGATGGATGCTGAATTATCATGCTCTGGGGCCACATGGTGCCGAGGTGCAGGGGCGGTATGAGGTACAGCGTGGGTGATCGGGGTGACTCTGAGACGATGCGGGAGGAGGAGTCAAAGAAGAAGGAGGCGTCTCCATAACCTCTTAGCAAGACGCCCCCCGCCGCTTCCCAAAACCTAAGAGGGTTCAAAAATGATGCGCCACAGGTGAACCCACGACGATCCCTGTCTTTCATTTCGGTCCGTCTTCTCTCCACAGTGATCCCGACGGCCGACGCCAAGTGAGAGGAAAGCGACGTTCTCCCAGCGAAAGCTGCACTTTGATGTCAGCCTGCAGCGTCCTCTTCACAGACATCTCTCGGCCGATACAACGTCTTGAAGTGGACCCTGCGGCGACCTCGGATCGGGCCTCTTGCCTCAAGAAGTTCCCCAGACGTCGACGTTGCTGATATCGAGAGCAACGAGCAAGAGCGGGCGAAGGAACGATGGAGAGCGCAGCAACAGGAGCAAATCAACAGCTGCACCTGGCACTGGAAGTCGCAGCTCTTCCTCAGTCAGCAGATTCGGACAAGGACCCATTCGCACCAAGACCTCGACTGGACGACATCCTCCCTCAAGAACTGGGCGGAGCCATCTACGCATCAGCTGAACAGCTCTACCCTTCTCTCGCCCATCGACTGCATCGGCTATGGCATGAGCGGGGTGACTTCTCCAAGTTCAAGAGATCAGCTCTCAATCTGGATGACAACCAGACTCCACTCCCAGAACCACCGCACTTCGGAATCACATCGCCTGCATCCGCGTCTCCCTCGTCACCCACTGACCCACAAGAAGGTCAAGGCCAGTCGCAGCAAGAACAGCGAAATGCCGTCGCCATCTCCGTACAGGACGCCGAATCCATAAAGGCGTCTATGCTACAACGCATCGGTAACGCACACTTCGCAACCTACTTCCTCCACAACCTCGTCGCCCTCTTGCTTCAGTATCAAACAGCACAGCGCAAACTACAACTCGAGCAACAGTCTGCTATCGCACAGTCACAAGTTCAGATCCTTTCCGGTACCAACAAGCAGCAGCAGCCACAACAGAGTTCAATCACATCCACTCCAGAACCTGCCGCTAATACACCACAGCAACATCAAGAACCATACTTCGATCCCAAGATCCTCGCTCTCAGCGAGGTCTTCCCTGACCCTTCTCTGCCACAAAATCAACATCAGAACGCCTCTCATAGCCTCATTGACGATGATGATGACGACGATGATGAGCAGAAGGACGACAACAAGGCTCAGCAACAACAACAGCAAGAGCAGCAGCCGCAGGCATCAACCTCAGAACCATCAATACCAATCGACCAAACATCCTTCCCAGCACTAGCAACAACACGCGCTACCCTCACCCGCGCATCCTCCATCCTTCGCTCAGGAGCTTCTTCGATTCGACGTGTCGCAGGCTCTTCTTCCTCAACTGCCTCTTCCGAACAGACACGCTGGGCAGGCCTGGCAGCGCTACAAACATCGTCCAGCGCCAGCTGGAAATTGGCTCCAGCTCCACAGAATGTTGGCGTCGGATCAGCTGTTTGGTGGGGTGGGCTCTCGGACAGGGAGGATGGAGAAGGGGCGGGTGCGAAGGATGCTTGGGTTGGATATGGATTGCCTGAGGGTGAGTGCTTTTCTCTTCGTTTGACATTGACGTCTTAATGCTGACCATTCATCCTCTCTTGGATTGATACATGCAGTACAACCGCGCTTCAGACGCAATGCGATGGCATACTTTGCAGATGAGGACTTACAACCTCCTTCTTCGACGCCATCGTCCACCGCTCCTCGCCCCGCAGGCTCCAGCTCAGAGCCACTGGTCTTCCTACACAGACCAGGAAGGCGGTTACGGCTCACGCTCATCAGTCCTGAGGGGGTAGAGCACAACAGCGACTCGACGGCTCGGCAGAAGAGCACGGGCGACGATATGATGGAAGGAGATGAGATGGTGGACCGTCACGTTCAGGTACATCAGCACCAGCAGTGGAAAATGTGCTAAGGGAAGCGCAGGAGGAACTTTTGGATGAGGAGCTCTGGAGCAATGTAAGTTCTCTCCGACATGCTTTCTTCGTTGACGCCAGCACAGCGCATACATTGCTGACATTTACTGACTTCTCTTCACCTACCATCACTCCGTAACAAACAGCTGCTCGCTCAAGTCCAGAACACATCCGCCGTCGTATTACGCACATCGTCCGCACTTCAAGTTTCTGGAAAGCCTGCACAATCCTCGGCCGCCGGGACCTCGGCCGCGCTCTCCTCAGCAACCACACCGGCGTCTACACCCGCTCCGCAGCTGGCTGCTGAAGCACTTGCGCCTGTGATGGAAAGCCAAAGTGAAGGCGGGACCAAGAAGGAGAAGAAGAAACGCCGACGATTGGATGCTGCTTCATCGGAGACTGAGAGGATCGAGGTCCGGTTGGGTGGTGGATGGAAGCTTGTTCTGCAAATGGTGAGTACAACCGAAGAGATCCAGATGGGCGGATGAGCTTGTTGGCTGAAACCCTCTGATCGAACACCAGGGTCGTGCGGAGCCAATAGCGTCCGCTTCCCCAGAGACGACGGGAGATCCTGCGCATACATCCCCGTCCTCGGCCCTCCCTCGCATCCTTCTGGCTTACTTCCGACTCTCCGTCCTCCGTTCCATCCGCCTTCGACTTCGTGCTCGAAACGA
Source organism: Tilletia indica (assembly GCA_001689995.1). Classification (NCBI taxonomy): domain Eukaryota; kingdom Fungi; phylum Basidiomycota; class Exobasidiomycetes; order Tilletiales; family Tilletiaceae; genus Tilletia; species Tilletia indica. The sequence continues at coordinate 166,003 of MAPW01000061.1, read as the reverse complement.
ATCATCAACGAAAGCCAACAACTCCAAGTCAGCTTCTTCCGCTTCTGCTGCATCGGGATCGCAAATCAAGAATAGCGACAAGGGCAAATCGCAAGCCCAGCTGGAGCGTGAGGCTGCTGCTGCGTCTTCGAAGAGGGGTGTGGGTGCGTATGAGGTCGTGAGTGGGAGCAAGTTGAAGCAGCAACAGCTACAGGCCGCTCCCTCGTCTACTACTGCGGTGGGACATGCAGGCAAGGAGAAGGAGAAGGCGTTGGGAGCGGGGGCGAAGAAGGAGAGCTATTTGGATCCTGTGTTGGGGTTGTTCCGGTATGCTACTGTGAGTACTGTCTCGCTTTAGTCTCTGTAGGGACGGCTCGAAGCTGACGATGTTGTTTGCACTCCCCGAACATAGTTCGTCGCCGACGTTGAGCTGATCTTGGACGACCTTTCGCGGAGAGGCCTTGATGGCGTGGACGACGAGAAGCACTCCCCTTCTTCAGGAAAGCGCGGAAGGCGGATCTGGTACCGTCTGTCCCCGCTCGCCAGTCTGGTGGACACATCGGCGTGGTTACGGACCTTCCTTGACGAGGGTCAGTCTACCTCTGCTCAACAAGCGTCTACTTCGGGACTGGCCGCGCCGGGGACGACAACGCAGCATCATCAACAAATGGATGCCGTTCGGATGCTGAGTGGGATGGGCACTGTGTTCTGCGATGACAGGTTCGTCTACTTTCATCTGTTCCTCCAACTTTGCTTCATCCATTGCTAACTCATTGTCTTTCCTTTCGCACAGTCCGCTCGTTCTAATCAATTTCGGCTACCCAGCTCGCCTGTCCGTGCAGTTTGCGCGGCGGGAGATGCTGCCACGGTGGACAGGCGAGCTGTCGCTGGATGTGTTCAAGAAATTTTTGGAGAGGGAGATTGACGAGGCACAATAGAATTGAAAGTACTTCATTGGGAACGGACATCGCTGTGAGTGAACATGAGGTCGTGAGACATAACGTTGGAGCAGGAAGGGAAGTAGGAAGCCTCAGACAGCCGAGAGGAGAGGAATGCAGAAAGAGAACAGGACAAAGGAGAAGACGAGAGGGAGAGCGCCGAAACCCTGCAGCAGAATGTTGTAGCTGTCGACCAGATGGTCGGACAGCAAGGGGAGGATGAGAAGAAGCGGGTCCGGGCGGCGGGCGCAGGCTCCGACCTCCGCGCACTGCTCGAACGTGTATGGAACCGGGCGTGAGCAGTTATTAGCGTCGAAGGCGACCGCGCATTCGGCCTTGACGTGGGCGGCGGTGTCGAAGTGATGCTGGATCTTCGCGGCGAAGTCGTAGACGAGGGCGACGAGGAAGATGGTCGCGAGGAGGAAGTAGACGAGGGTGTAGGTGGCGATGAGTGGGGAAACGAGAGCCCGAAGGAGTCGCTTCTCGCGTGCGAGGGGCCGGGCCTGAGGGAGAGGAGCAGGAGGGGCGACGGGGTTGTGGACCGTACTAATTGAGATCCAGTCTATTGCATCGAAAAAGAAAGGAGCATTGCATTAGCCATCTTGCCCTCTTCGAGAGAGAGCGAACGCGAGAGCAGACTTACCTCCTTTGGCTTGCTTCTCGAAGATGTGAACGCCTGTGCGGCAAGGGATGGCAACCTGTTCGGGCATGTTGAAGAGTTCTTGGAGAGGAGATGGAGTTGGCGAGAAAGAGGGGGGAAGGGAAGACAACAGACATCGCAGCAGAAGCTGCTCCTTATGTATTCATAGATGTAACGGTTTGATTTCTGCTTCTAGACGCAAAGGAATGCTGTGTGAGTGCTGGCAGGAGGTTGTGTAAACAAACCAGGTTGCATGGAGGCTCGTATGCGGAAAACAATTCTCCTGCACACCACCAACAATCGCCAGCAAACAGCAGCAAAAGACACCAAAACCGTATTATCTCACACAAACGGCGACGCATGGGTCGACTCTCGAGGGCAGGAAGTTCAACCCCATCTCACAGTTTGAAGCAGCTGTTCAATCCCGCTGTCCATGGTTATGGAACGCCGTTTGGGTCACCTTCAATTTTCAGTTTCCCCAAAATCAAAACGGACCAAACATTTGGCAAGGCAGAAGCAAACGTTGCTTATCCATACCAACATCATCCTTCTCCCATGATCTGACCGCACAACGCTCATCACAACGAAAGAATTGCAGAGGCGTGTAGTACGACGTATCAGCTTCACGCTCCGCTGCGGCGCAGGTTCTCAAGTCGTCTCTTCGACCTTCTAGAGCTGTCACTGCTTACCGTTACTCTTTACTGACGCCCTAGCTTCACAGCGGCTCAGATCGTCTTCGACCAAGCAAAAATGGCACAAGTAATCCTTCATGTACATCTCTGTGTGTCTGCCTTAACGCTGTACTGGTTGTCCAAGCTGTGGAGACAGGTCTGGAGATTCTGGGTAACACCTCCAAGCAGAGCATGCTGCCCGCTGCCATTCTTGCCAGCTTGTATTCACTTTCCTGACCTGAAAACTCATTTTACTCATGACACGGAAACATCTGCATGCAGTGCATAGACTGCGCAGGGCGTAGAGACAAACTTGTGCGCAGATGTGTGAGGAGAAAGAGGCATACACTATTGGGTACTGGGCTGAGAATGGCAGAGAAAGCAGGAAGGAGAAAGGCCTATGTCTTCTACCGCCCAACACCACGACGAGATCAGCTGAAAGGGGCGCGCACGGCACAACAGTGCGTGACCGGGCTCCGAGCCTCGCCGGGGGCATCTTTTTGAGGAAAGCCAGAGGGAAACAGTAGCGCTTTGAGTTCGGTTGCACTGGTCAGGACCTGGCGCAATGGTGTCCATGAGGGCCTCTCCTCACCCCAAGATGCCACGTGGAATTAGCTTTAAACGCTTTAAATTACCTTTGACTTTCTTCAGAATAAGAGAAGATAGATAAGATAAGAGTGATCAGCCACGTGGCGTACCATGCGGTGGACCTCAGGACAAAGGGGCAGCTCTCAGCAGGTGTATAGCAGCACAGAGCCGGACTGGGAGGGCAAATGAATTCAATGTCAAGGCGTCAAGGCTTCAGTGTAGCCATGAATGGAATGCAAGGTACCGCTACGGTCGGTCTTAATGCGCATCCTTCGCGTTGGCTCGTTCCTTTCCCGCGCAGCGCACGGCAGGGGAAGCGAAACCAGTGACATTGATGATTGAGCCGACCAGTATGATGAGGACGCAGATCCTGAGCAAGACCGTGATGTGCGCTAACCGTAGGCAGGCAGGTAATATTCGGGAGCGTGCTTTGATGCACGGAGGAGAAGACCTTAGGAGTCTGAAGGGCAGAGAAAGAGGAATTGGAGGCAGAAGGAAAATGACACGGCTACTACGGCGGATGGGAAGAAGACGCGTAAGCCATAATAGAAAAGATGGACAGTTATCGAAGGGTAAAGGAAGAAGTGTTAGCCATGCACATGAGCAGCAATACCAAGCAATCAGACATGCCATCAGAGTAAACTTCGGAGGAGAAAGTTAGTTAGCAGCAATGGGCATCCGAGGCTGGACTTGAGCTGCTTTCCGTCCACCGGATGGCTCAGGGAGAAGGCAAAGAAGCGCTCTTTAGCTTGAGAGAGCAGCAGTGCACGACTCCGAAGCTCTCAAGACTATCTTGGACTGTGTTGTGTTGGGTCGGGTGAGATGTGTGAAGAATGATGGTTGTAAGATACTACTACTGTGTCCTAAGCACTTTGGGCAGACCGTGGTTGTGTTTTCAAAATTGGGAAAACTGAAAATCGAAGGTGACCCAAACGGCGTTCCATACATGGTCTTGTCCTCGCCGGCCAGGTTAACGACATTCGCCTCCTCGACGCCAATCCTCCCCACATCAGTCACACGACTCTCGGCGGCACGCCCGGCTTTTCCTCAGAAGCACATGGAAACTGCGATTGCTGGTTCTGAATGAGCGACAAAGAAAGGAAACCACCCGCCCTGTCTTTCATCCCATCAGCATGGCCATCGATGCCGGAGGATACTTGGTCTGAGCAAATGTCATGAGCCTCTTGAGGGACTGAATGTATTTCCGACTGACCTCGTCGTTGAGGACTGTACGAGAGGAAGAGCGCTTCAGTTATCAAAGGAGTGGACGAAACGCAAGCGCCGACTGCAAGTGAAACTCACCATGGGCGACGTTGGAGCTGAAGATCTTCTCTCGTCCTGAACGTTCGTGAATGCTGTGGATGAGGAGAGATCGACCTTGTCAGCACGCCCGCTCATCGAACACAACAGAGCGGCCTGAGGAACTCTACTCACCCAACCATGGTGACTCCGATCGGCCAGGGCGCATTGCCGATGCTGAGCTGGAGGTACGAGTCGTTCGCATGCCTGTACTCCCTCTTCTGGACAAAGTGTACAATCTCCGACAACCTCGCCAGTACGTCTGGTGCCAAGCTCCGTTTCCGCAGAAGCTTGAGAAGTGGTTGAAGGTACTCCGCCGCTTGGACTTGGGTTGCTGCTGCGAGTCGACCCTGCGTGGACCGCCGAAGATCTTCGGGTCTGTCAGCGAGTGCTTGTTCCCAATCCGGAGCAGACCTTTGAGGGTGTGGTAGATGATCGGGTAGAGCTTGTTCGAATCGCGTTTGAGAAGGGAGAGGTCGAGCACCTGGTCCATTCCTATTCCTTCCTTGGGCTTCGAGGTTGAGGACGTGGCCGCGGCTGAAGATGAAGATGCACCAGCCGTTTCTCCAGAAGGTTCGGGCGTGTCCTTCTCTCCTGCACCACCACCCGCCGCAGTGCGCTGAGGGGTCGAAGCACCTTCCCCAACGGTACCACTCCCACCTACACCCGCGTTCTCCTCCGCCTCTCGATCCCGATGATCCTGGCCCGCCTTCGCCAGCGCTCTCATGAAATCATTCTGCCCACCGAGGGAACTCGCCCCACCCCCACGCTCCTCGAGCAACTCGAGCGCTCGGAGTCGTAGTCTTCGATCTTTGTCTGATTCTCCGAAGAGACGGATGGGCTGACCTTTGGCGCGCAGCCGACGGATCGCTTCTTCGGGTGAGATGTTGAATGCGGGTGTTTGGGTCGTTGTTGTTGTTGCTTCAGCGATTGCGATAGCGAGGGCATCTTTGGCAGCTTCGTTCAAGGCGGCGGGATCTTTTCCATTCGTCGCAGTGACTGTAGCAGAGGTGGTATCGGAAGTAGAAGCAGGCGAGGATACTCGTTGTCGTTTGGCTGCTGGTTGGGGAGCAGTGGGTTGCTCGAGGTCCTTGCGCCTGATGTACTTGGACGGGCCTGGAGTGCTGCTGTTTCCGCTGCCGGCCTCCTCAGTCGACGCCGGTGTTGCTGTGCGCTTCTTTGCCTTTGCAGCCTCGAGTTCAGCACGGAGCGCGTCCATCTTCGTCTGTGTCTTGAGTGAGTCAGTGAGTCGAGGTTGGTGGTTGTCGTGGAGAGGAAGTTGTCAGGCAGGTAGCTATGGAACGCCATTTCGGCCACAAGAACATGCAACCAACGACCAACAACCAACGACCAACAACCAACGACCAACAACCAACGAACAACACCAAACAGCTAGCAAACAAGAGTACGAACATCTCCAAGGACGAATCAATCAGATTGATCGATAGTGGGTAGCGAGTGGCACGCAACTATTCAGTTATGAGACTGATCCTTTATGGCTCTTTTGTACAGATCAATCACCAGATGGATCTCCGTTCTTCTGTGCCCAACGGCTCAGGCCCTCTTCAGTCGTCACTCTCGCAGCCCCCTGCCCCACGGGCTCAGTTCACCCGTCCGTCACAGCTTAGCGGCAAGTCGGAGATCATTTCACAACACGCTCAATGACCAACGGCTTGCTGGTGAGTATCTACCCAGTCATGAATCATGATTCTGTTCTCTCTCATAACTTGTTTAAAGCTGACCGACCCGTACCATCTTCCTTCCCTCTCTCTGCTGCTCCACCGTTTTCTTGTCCTCTCCAAGCCTCTCCAGTCTCCTTACTCGTGCTCTTCGTCCTCCCGGTTCGGTTCTCGGCCTTTGCTCTTCTGCGCGTCCGCTCGTCTACTTGCGCACCTCCTCTCGGTTCTCTCGGACTTCGGAGTCATATATCTACATTCTACCTCACATCAGGTGAATCTTTCTTGCTTCTCTGGTCTGTGCTTTGCTCAGACGTCGTCGCACCCATATGCTCAAACAATTTCCTACCTTCCCTCACTTCTAGCTACTAAGCCGTTTCTCTCGTTCTGCGCTGCGCGTTGCTGCCGCTGTCCGGCGTCCCCCGTTTGCGCCCCTCCGTCTCACATACACGCCCCTCGTTGCTGCCAGTCTTTTTTCGCGTCAAGTACCACTACCAGCGTTCAACAATGAGTCTAGGATACGATGATGAGCACGATGCCATTGCCGAGATGATGGCGTCAGGAGTCAACAGCGTATGTGATCCCACTCCTTTTCCCTCCAATGCTCGCGTTTCTGACTCATGTCTCTGTTGGTCGTTTTTAGTCAACTATCCGTGGCCATCATCATCGTCGGGGCACGCGATTCCGATACGACCCCTCGCCGCCGCTCTCCTTCCAGGAATCTCAGACCTCCTGCGCGGGATGCGTGACCTTGACCAAAGAGATTGATGTTCTGCGTATCAACCTCGTCACCCTGGTCTCTCGCATCGAGACACTGGAGGAGACCTCGCAGATGTTTCCAATGAGTGAAAAGGGCAAAGGAAAATCGGGTGAGTATCATTGCCTGCACAAAGAAAGTTGTTTCAAGGCAGTTACGCGTACTCATATCAAATTCCAACTTATATCAGCACTTCGCAGTTTGTCTCCTGGCGGCCTTGGCCACATCAATGCTCCCCGCCCTAGCAATCATTTTGCGGCTACGCACCAGTCCACGCACGTCGGTGCCGCATCATTGTATGCGGATACGAGAGCTGAATCTTCGCGTGCCCGTGCCTTTCCGGTTTCCACCAGCGCTGCAGCCAGCCTAGCCATACGTCTGAACAAATCTACGGGTAATATCCGAACCGCTGCAGCAAAAGCATCAACGTCGCACACGAAGGCATCTACTTCGAACACAGTCTCAGCCTCGTCATCATCATCTGCGTCGGCGATTGCGTTCAAAGACGTCGTTGGCCTCGGCGACGGCACTATCACGCTCGTCAAAGATCGAAGACTTCTCGATCAACCCATAGCCTCTCACACCTATAGCGCTTTGTTCAAGGATATCACGGAGCGCGAGCGACTTGAAGCCTCTCCTGTCATTGGAAAAGACTTTAGCGCCAAGAAGGTTTACGAGACTATCGTTGAATCGTTTCGAAGACTGGATCATGACCTGATCCGCGACGGTCAGAGTGGCTACGAGTGAGATAGCCCAACCCTTCTCCATGCACTCTCTCCACATGTTCTTTCACTGATCCCTTCATACTCACTCCAACTTCATTGCATCGTTTCCAGGTTCTGTCGCTTGTTGAATCATTCCGGACGACTTCAAGCAAACAGTGTTGACCCTCCCACCATTTCCTTAACTGGCGTCGAGTTGGCAACCCTTTACAAAAGGAACAAGTGCTTCATTGTTGTGCGATCAACCAAGAAGTTCAAGAAGTACGATCCGCTCCTCCACCAGCTCTTTGGTACTCTCGTCGACGACAGCAGTCTGCCTGCATCTGATGGTTCGGACGAGGAAGAGAATCAATCAGACGTGGACAGCGCTTGGAAGAAGTGCGACTTCTGCGAGGAGCTGATTGGTATCAAAGAGCACGAGGATCACGAAACGCAGTGTGGAGAGGAATGGGCAACACAGCGAGTGAGTTCCTTTATGACTTTCTAATGAAGTCGAATGCCTGGAGATGCGCGGCTGATAGATTATCTTAATGACGTCTCTTCGTCTCGTTGCGTTCTCCCCATCTCATCTCCTTCATCAAGGCGCTTCACAAGGAGAGGGCAAAGAAGGGCGTAAAGCAAGAAGCAGATTTGGTCGAACATCTGCCGCGAAATTGCGCGTGTGGTGAGGTGGATATGGATGAGGTATGTTTGCCCCTCTCTATCACTTCAGCTTCCTCAGTCACCCAGAATACGGATACGTTCTTGCAAACTGATCATCTTCTATTTGGCGCATTTGGCGCTCCAGATGGTCGGTTGCGACGGATCAGACTGCGATGTCTGGTGCCATCGCGCCTGTATTGGCGTCATTGACGGTTTTACTACTATTGAAGACGACTGGTTCTGCTCTGATACGTGCCTTGAGTCTGCCCAGCCAGACAAAGCAGCGTCGTTCCCCCATGCTCCTGACAGCGCGGAGCCAGCGACGAGCGTCAGCTCCAACAAGCGACCAGGTTCCACTGCACTGGGTCAGCGATCAAGTACCCGTCTGAAGCAGCACAAGTGAGTAGTAGTGTTGAGCATTTTCATTGCTTCAGACTAACTCGTTGATTGCTTCTAATACATTTAGGTAGGCGCTCAAGCCGAAGTCCTCAGGAGGGGGAAATGGTGGAGAGGGAAGAAGGAGGCGTAGAGCAGCGTGAGTAAGGATGAGCACGGAGCTCGCCCCGGAATCGGGTTCCCGGAATTTAGCCGGATTCCGTAGCAAATTCCGGGGTTTCCCGGAGCCGGAATTGAAATTGTGGTGATTTAAGAAATTCTGGCTATTCGCCCGGTAGCCGGAATTTCCGGTGGGCGCTGATGCGGAATCCGGAATCTTCATTGGCCACCCACGCCGAAAAGTGCGGAATGCGGAATCTGTGGCCGAACTAGCTCACTTCCCGGAATTCCGCCGGATTCCGGGAGATTCCGGGAGTCACGTGATGAAGAGTCTCAATTTGGGGTCTCATCTATTATTGAGACTCCATGACCGAGTTTCATGTATGAGAGACCCCACTCGCGTGGTCTCAGGGACTCATTTGAGCCTCGAAGACACGTTAATAGACTGGTTTTAGCCATCAATTGAGCTATCCACAGCTTGGGAGACCCTTCATGAAGGCTATGTATGAGAGAAGGTCGATTTGGACCCATATCTATGTGATCCTGGGACTGCAGAGGAGAGTCCCGCAATGTTGCGGAATCCGGCGGAATTCCGCATTCCGGGACCTGCGGAATGCGGAATGAAAAATTAATGACAGCCTTTATTTTGACGGAGCCGGAATCGCAGAAGGGTGAACTCAGGTTTCTTTCCCGTAATGCGGAGCTTGCCGCCTAACAGAAAAGCAATTCAGCCGGAATTCGGAATGCCCTGAAAAGCCCCGGAATTGGTTCGGAGCCCCGTCCCGGAACCCGGAAATTCCGGGGAGCTCCGTGCTCATCCTTAAGCGTGAGTGCTTGCTTCATTCAACACTGCAGGGACGCGCTCGCTGATTCTGTCTACCTGTACATGGGGTTGTTCTCTCTCCCTTCAGATCGCCTTTCCTCAGAACCATACTCCTCCCAGCCCTCAATCTCATGTCCCGCCTCCTGCATAGCCATCCTTTCCGCCTCGTCTAGTAGGCCAACGTCGTATCCTCGACGAGCAGCATCCCATGCCCCTTCATTCATCAAGAGATAGTGCAACTGTCAGCATGCCATGTCTTCAGATTGTAATGCACATTTCTCACGAACTATGCAACCAAACGGCAGCGACTCACCTTGTAAGAACATCTGTTCGGGAGAGCGATTACCCAGACCTGGCGTGCGGATCTTGTGATTATTCCACATGCGGATGAAATGCTCAAGAGCGCCATTCAGCTGGGGAAGAAAGACGAAGTGGAGAGCCCAGAGATGTGCATCGCAATCGGCATCCAGGACTCTCATGTCCTCCAAATGCTCGAACCAAGCTCTGTACTTCTTCGTTGTCCACTTCTGAACGTCAACCCAAAGACGTTCAATCCGCTGATTGCGGGTCGAGGGGCCTTGGATGAACGATCCGCGTCCATGTCCTGCAGGAGTAAGCATCGAAGATGGTGAGATTGAGCGAACTGAAGTGTTTCAGAGCAATGAAATGGGATCATGTGGAAACGGACCTCTGAACTCTTCCATCAACTTGAGCACCCCCATGTTTTCCCCGCCATGATCCCCTCTAACGCGACTTGGCCAACCCCGAGCTTGGACGGCGCCGAGGAACAGAGACGCAACCGTATTTGCGCGATTGTTGCTGCTTGCGTGTAGAAACGTGACGAGACGAGATTTTCCGTCGATTGCTCCGTGTACGACGATCTTCCATTTGATGAGCTTATGATGCCCGTCGATGTGCCAAAGTGAATTGATGAAAGGAACATAGTACTGCCGCCGCTTGAGATGCCGAGTAAGGTTGAGCACGGAGCGCCCCGGAGTGCTCCGTACTCCGAGACCCCTACTCCGGCGCGCTCCGCCGGAAATTTACCGGTCGAATTCTTACTCCGCACTCCGAGTAAGTTTTACCGCTTTTGAAAATCTCCCTCCGTACTCCGGAAACATCTCAGGCTTTCTGAAATCGCACTCCGTACTCCGGTCAATTTTCTTGAGCGCCGAAGATCTGGCTCCGCACTCCGCACAAGCGGAGTACGGAGTTTCGGGGAGCTCCGCTCAACTCCGGCTGGGTCAAGATGGTCATCATAAATGAAGTTTGGGTCATTCATGGAGGTAGTAGTGGTGCTTATTCTACTTTGTGGAGGTGTTGAGCATGCATGGACCACTTTCCCATTCGAAAACACGGGAAAAAACTGACAATTACAGAAGAATTTTCTGTAAATGAGGAAAAATTAGCCGGAGCGCTTCGGAGCTCCGGCGGAGTATCCGGGAAAACAGAGTTTGAAATGAGATTTTCGAGCTCCGTACTCCGGTCAAGTAGAATCTGTTTTCAAAATCCCACTCCGCACTCCGTCCAAAAATAGACGAAGGGGATAAGTTGGCTCCGTACTCCGCACACATTTCAGAGTCTCACTCCGTACTCCGGCTGTTCTGCCTTCTCCGGAGTAAATTTGTAAAATCCCACTCCGCACTCCGGGCTCCGCCGGAGTGCGTTCCCGGATAATCACGGAGCTCCGGGAAACCCACTCCGGGGCTTACTCCGTGCTCAACCTTAATGCCGAGCCCATCTTGGATTTTGTGTGAATGAATCCATGGCCTGGACGACGCGCCGCAGACGTGCCCTACTGACTCGGAGTCCTCGACTCCGTAAGGCCCCCCATGTCCCACGCTCGCCGACGTCCTCACTGTGCATTGTCCGTAGTTGCGTTAGAATCTGAGAGGACGAAAGTGCATACATGTCATCAGCATCTGACCATCTGCGCGTTGGCCATCCAAGTATTCATGTCCGTTGCTCACGTTGCTCAGCTCCTCATCTGACAAGTCCCGATCATTCCACTTTTGGAGGTCCAGCTCTTTCCTACGCCTGCGCACGGTTCGTTCCGAACATCCTAGAAAGAGAGCGCTGTCCTTGTCCGAGAAGCCGAGCTCAAGAAGCTCGATCAATAGATCGGTGGGTATGTGAATCTTCGCTCTTCCAGACTCCGTCCTGATCCACTCGCGTATTGCAGTAGCAGCATCATCCTCTATGTGTCCCGCGCGTTTGAGCTCGTTTAGTTGTGTCTCGAGTGTGAGGATAGGTTGGGCAATGGCATCGAACACTCGTGGATGGATCTTGTTGGCCATGAGGTGTAGAGAGAGCAGAAGTTCTTCGACGGAAAGCATGTGTGTCAAAAGCACAGTCTCGGCGTGCGTTGTGCTCCTGGCAAACTCAAAGATGGGAGCGAGAAGGGCATCGACATCGAGGCGCAACTGAGCAACCTCCACGGCGCTCATCGTTTGAGGAGAGGACATGGGCGGCGAGAGGACAGCGATGTGAGAGGGCGAGCTGAAGATAATGAGACGCTCCGCGAGAGACGTGACCCAGAAAGACGCGAGCAACGCGAGCCGCAGAGAGCAAGAGAACGAGCCGCAGAGAGCGAGAGAACGAGCCGCAGTGAACGAGACGCGAGCCGCAGAGACCGAGAACCGAGAGAGTGGGAACCCGCGAGCGGCGAGAGTGAAAATGGTGAGAGGGTGGAAGCCGCAGAGAGCGAGATTGGCGAGAGCGCGAACCCAGAGAACGAGAACCGCGAGCGAGAACCGAGAGAGCAACGAGAGCCGCGAGAGCGAGAACGAGAACCGAGAGAGCGAGCCGCAGAGCGAGATCCGAGATCCGAGAGAGAGGGCAACGAGGGCCGCAGAGCGAGATCCGAGATCCGAGATCCGAGAGAGCGAGCGAGAGCGAGATCCGAGAGAGAGAGCAACGAGAGCCGCGAGAAACGAGAGCCGCGAGAGCGAGATCGAGAGAGCGAGATCCGAGAGAGAGAGCAACGAGAGCCGCGAGAGCGAGATCGAGAGAGCGAGATCGAAAGAGCGAGATCCGAGATCCGAGAGAGCAACGAGAACCTCCAGAGAGCGAGATCGAAAGACGGAGAGATCCGAGATCCGAGAGAGCGAGAACCGCGAGAGCGAGACCGAGAGAGCGAGAACCGCGAGAGCGAGATCGAGAGAGCGAGCGAGAGAACCGAGAGAGCAACGAGACCGGGACTCGGGAGAGCGAGATCCGAGAGAAAGAGAACCGCGAGAACCGAGAGCGGCAGCGACACCGACGCGAACGCGAGCAGCCAGAGAGAGCCAGCGACGACGAGACCGAGAGGCCGAGAGGAAGCCAACAACGAGGGTGGCAGGGGCAGAGCTCGGCAGCAAATAGCAATAGCAGCACTGTGAAAGCGTCCAACAGAGAGTCAGCATTGAAAACGCGGTGGAAAAAAGAAAGAAAGAAAGATAAGAGGAAGCTGAGTAAAAGCCGGTGCTCACCTATATGTCTGTATGTACTTCTTGCTTGGTGCTGGTGCGAAGTGGTGATGGTTGGTGTTTGTTGGTTGTTGGTAGTTGGTTGCAAGTTCTCGTGGCCGAAATAGTGACCTTGACTGAAGATCAAGAGTCTTCCCCAGACTTCTGTGACCCTCAAAAAAAGACTAGGAGCGCAGTGAATCGACCATTTGTGCGAGGCAACATCAGGGTGGCTGCGCCACCCTTCAATTGCCCCCGAGAACTGACTGTGATGCTTTGCGGTAATTCTGTATTTGCTGTGGTGACTGGTGATGCATTGTCATTTGTCAATTGTCTTGCTTGTCGGGGCGACAACCTTGCAGGTTGCAGTAAGAAAAACCAAGGAAAAAAGAGAAAAAAGGAAAAAACGACACCTTTGTGCGGATACACTTGTGGGTGTGAATGCATTCACCATAACCTGCGGAGAAAGCAACATCAGGGTGGCTGCGCCACCCTTCAATTGCCCCGAGAAGTGATTGTGATGCTTTGTGGTAATTCTGATTTTGCTCTCGTCACTGGTGGTTCTTTGGGCGATGTCACCCTTGTCGGGCCGACAAGATCGGCCATGAGAAAAACCAAAAAAAAAAAAAAAAAAAAAAAAAAAAAAAAAAAACCCGACACCTCTGGTGGGTCTGGATGCATCCACCACAACTTCTTTTTGCACATTATAAACGAAATCCTAACGTGACAGTAGGATACCTCTTCCAATCGCCTTGCTTTGACACTTTCCTGTCTGGAAATTGAATGTGTTGGTGAAGATATTTGCTTGTTGTAAAGTTCACCCAGGTACTGTGAGTGGTGAGCGGTGAGTGGTGCTGCGCTTGCAGACCTCGGAGCCTTAATTTTCATAAAACCACAGCTTGAACCAACACTTTTGCCTGCGGATGCATTGACCATAACACCTTTGCTCACAACACAAGACAGCCTGGAATTCGTCATGGTACTATTCTATGTACATATGAATCCTGAGCATTTGTCCGCATCGAAAACAAATCATTTGGTGAAGAGTTAGTATTGCTGTGTATATTTTGATTTGTTGCTGAAGATGTGTGGTGGGAGAGTTATCGTTGCGCAACGACAGTTGAAGCTCGGCCGAGGAGGGCCCCCTCCCCAACGAAGCCGACACGGCATTGACGCCTTTATAGATCGAATACGACACATACGTTGCTGAAATTTTGAGAGGGGGAGGGGATCGCAAAACCACGCCCCTATGTCTAAGTGTAAAAGGACTACTTATTGAGGAAAAAAAGGTACTTTGTAAGGAATTGTTGCGAATGAGCTTTCGGCCGAGAAGAAAACCGGTTCTATAACCCCATACTAAAGTCTGGGGAATGGCGTTCCATAGGTAGCAGATGGAAGTGGGACCCTCCCTCCCTCACTCAAAATGCTTCCTCCCACCCAGCGACGAGCAACTACATGAGAGGGGGCTATGTGATGGACTGAGTAAGGAGGAAGTCATGCTACAGGCGAGCTCAGCAGGAAGCCCAGCGCCGGCCAAAGCGCTCTCCTTACCGCGGCCCTCATCCATTCGAAGCATCCCCGACTTCTCCTGCACGAATTCCACCTGCTCGCCCAGCTTCTCTACAAGTCACACGCCCAGCTGCGAAGTGCGAAATGGGTACAGAGCGTACGGGCCCTGCGCAAATGCGGGAAGAGGATCTTTGGCGAGGTTGCTGATGATGAAGACAGGAGCAAGAAGAGGAGGAGGATCGACGACAAGAAGGAGGGCAGCAGTAGTGGCAAGAATACCGCAAGGCAGAGCAAGGCAGAAATCCTTACGGGAGGAGGAGGAGGAGTCTTCGGCAAGGTCCAAACACGAGCGAATGCCCTCACTCTCGCTCCGGACAAAACATGCTTCGAATGCCGCGGATTCTTCGACTTCAAGTACCCCTGCCACTGCGGGAATCATTCGACTGCGACCCGCAGAGATTCCTGCCAATGCCGCCATCTGGCAACGTCTTCCTCGACAAGGTCGCCATGGAAGCGGTGGTGATAAGGGGGAAGATCTTCGAGCGTCCGTGGACGACCTTGTCGCCCTCCTCCGACATCTTGTGGAACGATGCAACGCCTCTTATACGTGCGTAGACTTTGTCATCTGCCTCTCAGCATACTGCTCTTTGAATGCTAATCAATCACTCTCTTGCTTGTCCTCAGGGTCATCTCTGCTCACTTGAGAACACCGCCCGCACCAACATTCGCCCCACTCGCCACGCCTGCTCGGCATCTGTGCCCAGTGCGGCTCGACCGCGACTCATGGGCTGACGATCTCGAGCGGATAGACTGGAATACTGTACGAAATTGAACCTGTGGTCAATTACAAAGGCTTGCGAGCCCAGAAGAAGTAGTTCGCCAGCTGATTCCAAGACGGCGACGCATTCCGATCAGCAAGCTGCCATGCCGACTTCCAAGGCAGGTAAGCCGCTCCCCTGACTTCATATTTCAACCGATCTGGCACACCTGTCATCTCGCCCTCCTTCCTCGATACCCATCCCAATCCACCTTGATCCTGACTCCGCACGAAGAAATCAACCATCTCGTCCGGCTTGATGTACTGCGTATAGGTGTGTGTACCGGGGGAGACCAGTCGCAAGATATGCTCGGCCATGGTGATCGTCAGGAAGTGAGCGACGGGTGTTCGAGAGATCGTGGACAGGAACAAATGACCTCCGGGCTGTAGGACAGACGCACGCAAGATTGTCAGCGGGGGAGATTGAAGCACATAGGAGAGCTTTGAGAGACGCACCTTCAGCAGGCCATCGAGAGTGCGCAAAAAGTCGGCCGGATTGCGAACGTGCTCTACAACCTCCATGGCGCAGATGACATCGAACTGAGCATCTTCATCCCGTAGCGTCTCCGCCGTGCAGTCGCGATATTGCAGTGACGACGAAGCTGCGGCATCAGTCGCAGGAGGTGTGAGGGCTGGGTCCAGGGCAGCATGGGCACGCGCGATCTGGATGTTCGAGGAAGCTGCATCGATCCCGGTTGTGCGGGCTCCGAGGCGGCACAGAGCCTGCAGCGATGAGGAGAAGGGAGGTAGAGATTCAGCGACTAAACAGGAAAAGGGAAGTCAAAGGGACCATGTACTCACCTCAGAAAGAAATCCCCCTCCACAGCCTACATCGAGCACATCCAACCCTTCCAAAAAGCTCGTCCGTCCAAAAGAAGCTCTCTCCCCCTCACCCGCCTCATACGAAGAAGCCCTCTCCTTACCCTTCTCCACAACATTCGCATTCGTCCGGCGCAGTTCAGCAGCGCGCAACGCAGCCTCCCACCTCCGAACCTCATCCAACTTGCTCCGGACAAACTCGATCCGGACTGGGTTCATGGCGTGCAGGAGCGCAAATTCGCCATGCGGGTCCCACCATTGTGATGCGAGGCGGGTGAAGTGGGCGATCTCGGAGGCGTGGACTGATGAGGACGAGGACGAGCTTGAGGAGGACGTCGACGGCCGCTCGGTTGCCGATGGCGATGAGGGAGACGATGTCCAGAGTGAGCGAGATGCAGTAGGCGCAGGCGCAACCGTTCGGCCCAAGCCGCCCCGTGCTGACGAGACCAGACCGCGAGAGCGAGAGGGCGACGCGAGGAGCAGCTGTTGCACGCAGCGTGAAGATGAAGTTGGCACAGACGATGACATTAACAGAAACCCGACTGAGGTTGGGGGGCAAGCGTCGTGTAAAAAGAGAGGAGAGAAAGTTATACAGGTGGTAGTAGGGAAAGAGGACGGTGCACAAAAAAGAAGAAGAAGAGAGGAAGATGCTCATCGTCAGTGACATGATCGGCTCAAAGAAGAGCAGCCAGCGACGACGACGGACGAAGGAGGGTAGAGGCAGCGATGATCAGGAGGAGGTTAAAGTTGTTGTTGCGTATATTGTCCTCCCCGTGTGAAGAAAAGTATAGGTGTCCTCATGGTATTCGGACTGGTGCCAGCACAGAGGTTCATCATATCGGCTGCTGGGGTCGCCCCTTCGGCTCCCGTCGCCATCGTCGTCGTATGGGATGCAAGGATGGGGAACTCACCTTTTGATGCGAAGTGATGTTCTTGAGGGTCGCGATGGTGATGGTCGAAAGGAAGAAATCTGCCTGTGCTGACGACGAAGAAATTTGGAACCAGTGAGCCGTGCATCACGTGCCTCTCACCCAAAACGCTGAGTCACCCTTTTGGATCTCTGCTCCCTGTCAGTTGGAATCTTACTACACCTGACGCCTGACGCCTGGCTAAGACGCTGGCAAGCGCGAGTAGGGTTATCCCCATACGTTGCAAATATTTCGACCTCTGCAGAAACTACCAGTTGTACTTTTTGCATTTGCGTTTCATCCCAACTACAACAAGTCATCATCATCCTCCTCCCCACCAATCCGTTCCTCATTGGCAGCATCTCTACTTTCAGCCGCCGCAGCCACCTGGCCCGCCGCCGCCGCCGCCGCAGCATCAGCCGCCTCAGCCCGAGTATCAACCACCGCTTAGCCGAAACGAACGCCGGACCACCCGCGGCCGTCCTCCTCGTGGCCAACGCAGCCTTCTCAGTCTGAGCCATCGGGTCATCCTCGTCCTCATCATCATCGTCTTCTTCGTCTGCCGAATCCTCGAGACCGGCCGCAGCTAATTCCTTCTTGGCTTCTTCTTGGGCAGCTCCGAGCTTGTTCCGAGCCGCAGCGGAGAGCGCGGATGCGGCAATGTAGGAGACGTCGGTGTTGAACTGGGCTTGGACGGAGCGCTTGATTCGGACTGTTTATTTGGGAAAGTTGAGCTGTCAATAATAACACATTAATCGGATTGAAGACAGGTGCAAACTCACGCATCTCGCGGAACGTATCCTCCGAACCCGTCTCGATCTCGAACTGGTTCCACTGCTTCCAGAACGCCGCATTCGTCTGTTCAAATGCAAAAAGATGGTCAGTCGACTTATCCCAGCTCTCAAGTCAGCCGACCACATCTGTACCCAAAAACTCACCCTCGGGTCGCAAAATTGACTCGCATGAGCATAAATCGCCCTCGCGCGGTCAATCTCGCCCAACTTCCGCTCCAACGCCGCAAAGCGAAGACACATATCCGCAGTCTGCCGATCAGGTAACATCTCAATCGCCTTCTCGTAGATGGGCCGCGTAGCAGCCAGTCCAAAGTTGGCGGCTGCTTTGGCGATGTAGAAGACGAACATCTAGGTAGAGAAGAAAGCCGGAGAAAATATCATCAGTATACAGATCGAATAGCCAATTCTTGCGGGTTGGGGACGAAGCAGAAAGGAGTACTCACCTCGAATCGATCATCATCTCCGACCATACCCGTGGCACGATCGTAAATACTCATGGCGCGCTTCGCCAGACCATGCTCCTCCTCCAGCTGACCGTACATGAGCAGCAGAGGTTTAGCAAACTTGGCCGGACACTTCTCGAGCGCTTGCTCGAAAAGATCGCGAGCACGCTCGATTTTGGAGCCGCCCTGTGCGTTTGTAAAGAAGCAGTGGTGAGCATATGGTACGGAGGCAGTAGAACGAAGTCTGGACTCACATATCGCTTGACAAACTTGCTCAAGTACACATTCCAAAGCTCGAAGGCAACTGGATAAGTAAAAGCCTCCACTCCTCGCTCATACACCTTGAATGCGTCCTCAAAGTACTTGTTCTCCTCCAGGAACGCAGCATAATTCACAATCACCTGCGCATTCGCAATCTTGAGCTCCAAAATCCGATCATACGTTCGTTTGGCCGACTCGACAGTTCCAAGAGACTCTTCAAGATCGACATAGAACGACCAGAGCTTGAGGGACTTGAAGAGGCGAAGCTGAGGCGGAAGAGCTTCGTCGTGATAGTTGATGTCCTTTGGATTACGACGCGTAGGAGGCTGAGTCGCGCGTGCCATAACTCGCAGGGCGGCATCATAGTTGCTATGCCGAACTTCAAATTCCGCAAGCTCGCACCAGAGTTCGGCAAGATCGTCAACGCGCCGGAAGGGAACCTTGAACGATGCCTCGAAGACTTGGCGAGCGGAATCCAAGTCGGGCTCAGCACCTTCTTCTTCTTCGGCCTCTTGCTCATCCGCCTCGTGTGTACCATTCTCGATAGCACCATTTGTCTCGTGACCCGCTTCGGCCTCCGCAGCTTCAGCAACAGCCAACCGCCGCAATCCAACGCTTCCCCCGACCTCGTAGAACTTGGCAAAGTTGATATAGAGCATGTGCAGATTAGGCGTCGCTTTTCGTGGGGTGATGGTTTCGATCGCGCGCTTGTATGTCGCAATGACCGCCTCGTCGTCTTCGCCGTGCAACAGAATGCGCTTCTCCCACTCTTGAACGTCGTCAGGGTTACGGCGGAGGAGAACGTCGTTGACGAGGAACGGTCGGCGTTCCATCAAAGCTTCGAAATCTGCCATACGGGTATCGAGTTCCTTCTCCTTGTCAGCTCGTGATGTCCCATCATCTTCCTCCTCCTCTTCCTGCGCAATCTCCTCCATGAGAAATCCAATCACGTTCTCGCTCGTCTCAGCATAGGCATCGAAGATCTGAGTGAAGTCGCGCACAGTGACAACCTCCTTCATGCCCTGCTCAAAAGTGTCCTTAGCTCGATCCAGCTCGCCACGTTTGATCCAGAAGGTAGCCAAGCCCGTCCACAGCCTGCCCGCCTGATCCGGATATCTGTCCAACCCGTCTGCTCTGACGATGAGAGATACCGGAAGATGGTTTGAGTCTAGTGGATCTGTTTCCTGCTCGAGACTCCGCCCTTCGGGCGATTCGGGCTCATCTGAAGGATCGAGGCCGATTTCGTCTGGATACTGTATGCAGAGGTCGAGCCATTCGAGGAGGAGTTGGATGGGCGACTTGCCTTCTGGAGAGATGTATATTCCCTGTTGGCGGCGCGGGCGAGAGCGAGGAGGAGTTTGGCTGCTTCTAAGGCGCGTGGACCTGGAGATGACTCGTCTTCGTCCTCATCCTCATCCTCATCGACATCCATATCATCATCCCCATCCGCCTTGCCATCCTTCCTGGTGCTCCGCTTCGCCTCCAAGAGGAATCGAACATATCTCTCCGTGAGGGAAGGGTCGACTCTGAGATATCTCCTCCACACATTGAGCCCAACCTCGGTCCCATCGCGCTCGGCCCATCGCAAGTACGACTTCCATATCCGCAGATGTAAGGATGGCGGTAACACTCGCAGTGCGCGGTCAAAGGTGAGTTTGGCGTGTGCTCCACTGAGTTGAGATGGGCATTTTGGGTGGAAGAAGAGGGACAGGTAGAGGAGCCAAAAGCGGGGCATCTTGGGTAGACAGCGGATGGCGCGTTCGTACGTCGCAGCGAGACTCTTCCATTCTTCCAGACCGTACTCTCCGTCGAGTGCTTGTGCATGATCCCAGTCCTGCTCTTCTGCCTCGCCTGAGCTTCTGTCGAGAAGTGTTGGGCCGAGGTCGAGATTTTGAAGGGCTGCTTTGAGCAATCGTTTCCGCGCTGCTGAGGCGCCTCCGCGCGGTTGACCGAGGACATAGGTGGACCGGATGAGAAGATAGTCGCGCCATAATGAGTAGCTGTATGGCGTGACAGCAATGGCGCGTTCGTAGATGGATACGATCCTCCTATATGCTGTTCGCTGAGCGTTGGATGCGAAGCGTGGACCGAGCTGCTGGATCTGTGCTTGGGAGAGGGTATGGTCGGGAGTGATGTTGTGGATGGGAGCGTGGACTGCGTTTGTGGTGATGATGTGGTCGATGTATGAGTTCCAGCTGCGCAAGTTGGATGTGTTGAGGAGGAGATCCTGTTCGATGCTGATGTCTGCGAGGGGACCAGCTCGTCGTCGGTGGTTGGCAGTGGGATTGGCCATGCGAGCGGGAAGAACGAGGTCGATGTTGAGGCAGCGGCGTGCTCCTCCTCCTCAGCCTGCAGTGGACTGACCGCCTTCTGCTTTCCTCTCTTTGCGCCTGCCATGCTTCCTTCTCTTGTGCTGGGGCTGGGATGGGATGGATGATGGCAGTCGCGAAGAACCTCCAATTGAAGCGGAGGATCTTCTTGATGCCGCAAATCCACGTGGGATTGAACCCTCCTCTCCTTGTCTCTCCAACTGGCACGGACCTCAAGGTAAGGGAAGACCATCACCAAGTCACTACTCAAGATGGACGACGACGCAGTTGAACAGGTCCTCTTTGTTGCGCGCGAGGCATATGTATACCGCGTCCCTCCACGGTCCTCCACTGGTGAGCCCAGCGTCTCCTCCAGTGTCCTCATCAGCTCAGTCTTCTAACACCCTTCCTCTTTCCTTCCCCAGCTGGATATCGAGCGGCGGAATGGGGAGACATGGAGGTGAGATCCTCTGCTCCCAACTTTGCTTGCTCATCGAAGCACCTCGCTGACACTATCGATGCGCGCGCAGGCATTTTTGTGGAAGGGACGACTGAGAATCATCGCTAAGGGGGAAGCCTGTGACATTCGATTAGAAGACAAGGACACAGGTGCGCCGCATTTCTTCTCCTCTTACGCTGGCATTCTCTGCTATACTGACACTTGTCCATTCCTACCTCAGGCGAGCTCTTTGCTGTGTCCCCATACGACCTGACCGGGACCGCCGTAGAGCCGTGAGTCGTCATTGGCCGCCAATACGCGTAGCCGAAAGCCCAAGTAGAAGCCTGACACCAACATCTATTCGCACCCTCTCTTCCATTTGCAGCGTCCTCGACTCCTCTCGGTATTTCGTTCTCAGGGTAGAGTCCGAAGACCCAAGCAATGCCGCGAAGAAAACGCCGCGCATACATCGGCATGGGAGTGAGTTCTTCCTCCCCTCTATACTCATTCAATCACTCTTTCGCCCGTTTCAGTATCTGACTACATCTGCATCTCACCCCCAGTTCCTCGACCGCTCAGAGAGCTTCGATTTCCAAGTCGCCCTCTCCGAATGGGTTCGGCGTACTCGCGCTGCGCAAGCAGGTGCAAGCTCTGAGAACCCAGACGACGCAGGATCAACAGGACCCTCACCACATCTTCCCTCTGGACCCAAAGTGGACCTCTCACTCAAGGAAGGTGCCACATTCTCCATCAAATTGCCAGGCGGTGGGAGAAAGATCGACCGGACCGGTGGGGTTAGCTTGTTGGGCGGTAGCGACTCAGCCAAGACGGGAGGAGGGGGGAAACCGTTCTTGCCGCCTCCACCACCTCCAGCAAGGAGATCATGAGCTCTCCCATACTCGTCTCCATCAATGTACCTTCTGGCCTCTGTAAATTCTTCTTTCTCTCAGGAAGCGGCTCGTCTGACGTCTCCACGCTTCACTGTGGTCGTTCCTGTCCGGTTTCTTTCGAATAGTTGGCAGACGTTCTGGTACGAGTCTTTCTGTTTGGACGCTGTTCACTTGCTGTTTGAGTCACCACCACCTCGAGAAGATCGACTCTGCGAACAAACACCCTCGCAGCAGAGTAAGAAGCCGCGAAGGTAATTGTAGCGAGGCGAGCGCAAGGATGCGCTTCCGGCGACGCTGATCGACGTCGGTACTCTCAGCCGCATCGCCCGTGAGTCTGTCCATATTCTGTCAGACGCAGTCCTTGTCTTCATTCTCACTCCTTCTCTACTTTCAGAATCCGTCAACAAAGTCAGCAACCGATGCATTCTCTCTCTGGGCAGGGAGAACTTCTACATCATCTGCGTAGGAGACCCCGAAGGCCTTCAAATCTGGTCGTGAGCTTTTCCTGTCCCGTTGATGTTCAGGCTTTTGTGAAGGACCAGGCGAGATTGACTTTGTTGTCCCTACCATATCTTCTCTCCCCCCCAAAAAAACAGCACGCTCAAGACGGTAAGTTCTCTACCCGCGTAACCCTGGCCGCGGTGCTGACGCTCCCTGTGCGTGTTATTCAGGAGGAGTTCTTCGATGGATTCCGTATCGAGTCTAACAACAACAATAAAATCTTCGTCGAGATCGCTACCGAGACGTTTCTCAAGGCCCTTCGCTCCGGATTGAATGCGACGGACCTCACGATGCGTCTGGCCAAAAACGTCAACAACACCCCACTACTCAGCTTCAATATTGTCAGCTCGGTGAGCTGGTTTGCTTCGTTTGAGCTCATCCTTGTGGAAAATTCTGATCCCTGTCAGTTCGTCTTTCAGAGTCACACCGGCGCCCGTCTGGTCGTGGTCCAAGACGTCTTGATCCGGATTCTGAAGCCGACGGAAATGGAGCGGATCATAGAGCCACTCTGCCCGCCACCCGACGTGAGTCTCAGCTTCGTCCATGTCCAAAGCATCTTCTTCTTCGAATCTCACTGACCTTACTTCTACTCGCAGATACATATCACACTCCCACCACTTCTCAAGCTCCGGACTGTATGCGATCGAATGAAAGCATTGTCCGGTGTGGTCCATGTCTCTGCGAACCGGCAGGGCAAGTTCAAACTAAAGATTCAAGAGGACGAGATCACCATGGAGACGTGTTGGCGAAACCTTCAGCATCCTGACATGGACTGTGCGTTTACCTTGAGCTGTTCCCGATTCATCTGTTCCGCTCGAGAAATAGTCCACTTACTCTCTTCCAACTTCTCTTCTCATAGTGGCACCAGTCGAGCTGGAAACAGCTGAGGAGGTTTTCCGCGGCGTAGCGCTCGAGCTGAAATCCGTTGCTCGCTTCTTAGGCTCGTACGTCGTGGAGACCACGACGATCGCAGCCATCTGCAAAGATCACTGTGCAATCTTCTACGTATACATAGGTGATGTCAAGAAGGGCAAGGGTACTATGTCTGTGAGTACTCCTCCATGCCTCGGCCACTTCCAGTCGACGGATTTCTGACACCCGTTGCTTGTGTGCAGTTCTTCATCCCTGGCGTCGAAATCGATTAGGAGTGCAGTCCCGCAGCTGATCGTCCACCTCCGTCGCCCTCTCTCCTCCTTTTCCACTCTCCACGCATGCCAGAACCTGTACTGTTCCCTTGTATCACCAGAACTCATACCATCAATCGCATCTCTGTGACCTGCAGCCTGTTGGAGAGATTCTGCAATCTAGTCGAGCTGACTAGATCAAGCTGCGAAATGTCAAGCATGTATGGAGAGCTGGCTTCTTGAGGTCGACGCCCATCAGCTCGACATCGACCAAGCCCAGCGCGAAGAAATGGCGACGGTCTCAGCTGCTGATGGGGAGGAGAACAGTCCCTCGTACCAGTCCCTTGACGAGTTTCTCAACGACCTGCCAAAAGCCACCCTCTCCCGCCTATACTCAACTCCGTCCTCAGCACTGGCCCTCTTCCGCCTCCTACCGCCCCTCGCACGCCAGCTCATCACCCACCTCCTCTTCCTCGATGGTCCGATCGAACGCACAGAGCTCGAAGCCTGGATCGCTCCCTCGACTTCAGCTCAAGCTTCGTTCCAGACTGCGCTCAGAAGACTCGAGGCGCTCTGGATCGTGTCCAAATCAGGTCCGACGTCGCCTAAGCTTACGATGAGCGACCAGTTCAGACAGTCGCTCCGACGCGCTCTCACGGGTGGAGGTGCGCATCGCTCCTTCGGCGTACCCTGCGATACACCGGACTCGAACGCGGTCTCGGTTGCCTATCTGGACGCTTATGCGCGCTCGAAGTGGGAAACGATCCTGCACTTCATGGTTGGGTCTGAAGGTGCCGCGCAACCGCGGGAACCGGTTCTTGCCCTGCTGCGGTCGAGCAATCTCATGAGCGGTAGCGCACGGGCGGCTTCCTCGCTACGCATCACTGCCAAAGGATTCAACTTCCTCCTCCACGACACCAACGCCCAACTCTGGCAGCTCCTCCTTGCGTACCTCTCCCTGACCGAGAAACGAAATATGGACCTGGTCGATGTCCTCGCTTTCCTCTTCATGCTCGGCTCTCTTCAGCTTGGGCGAGATTACTCCACTCAAGAACTCACAGATACCCAACAGCAGATGCTCGATGACTTCCGAGACTATGGACTTGTCTACCAACGCAAGGCTTCGAGCAGACGCTTCTATCCAACTCGACTTGCTACAACACTTACCAGCGACGCTCCTGCTCTCCATGCAACCTCAAGAAACATCACTTCCGACTCCTCCATGTCTGCAGATGGACCAGACGCCCAGGCCGCACTCGATGGCGCTCAGCGCGATGCTGAGGCTGAACCACGCGGCTTCATCATTCTCGAGACCAACTACAGGCTTTATGCGTACACAAGTAAGTCGATCTTCCCTACGCTCCGACCTCATCTTCCTTTTTTGGAAAATGGTCTGACCCGGTCCAACTTTCGCTACAGGTAATCCACTTCGCATTGCCGTGCTCAGTCTCTTTGCGACATTAAGAGCTCGGTATCCGAATCTCGTTGTTGGAAGCTTGACAAGAGACAGCATCAAGACTGCCCTAGCAAACGGCATTGGCGCAGATCAGGCGAGTAATCCGCTCCTTGCTTTCAGATCAAAGATCCTCAGCGCTCACTTGTAGTTCATACAATCTGCCTCCAACAGATCATTGCCTACCTCCAGCACCACGCACACGAGCAGATGTACAAGAATGTGAGTCTACAGACACATGTAGAGATCTCAATTCCGAATTTGGATGCTGACACTCACCTTACTGCCGCGCGCTGGTCTAGAATCCGCTCCTACCTGTGACCGTGACCGATCAGATTCGGCTTTGGGAACGGGAGAAGAATCGTGTTACCTTTGAGCAAGGTGTGTTTTAAGGCTGCGATATGCAGGGGAAATTTGTGTTACTGATCGACTTCCTTCTAAACCTGCAGGCTCACTATGGACCGACTTTACCGCAGAGGCTGATTTCACCATGGTCCGAGACTACGCCAAGTCCTTACAGCAGCTTCTATGGGAAGACCCGGACAACCTACGGCTTTTCGTTGGTCCAGAAGGGTGAGTTCACTTTTCGGTCATCTCGCTCCAAGCTGTCCAACCTGATCTCACCAGAACGTCTTCTGCCTTTTCGCAGTCATCAACCTGTGCGAGACTTTGTCAATAGACGCATAAATCGCTGAAGTTCTTTCCTGGATCGGTCGCTCGATAGTTGGTCGCTCCTGGTCACCATGTAATGTATTTGTTCGCTAGAGAATTCCCTCCCTCGGTCACTCGCATCCGCCCGCACTCGCAAGTCTTGAGCAGAACTTAAAGCAGTTGAGGTCAAGTAGGCCAACAAGCTGGCCCTGCCGTCAAACGGAGCACACACGCCCGTCGCTCATCCTTCCTACCCACAGAACCTATCTCTTTCACATGTGTACACAATCCAGCACGTGAGTACTGCTGCATCGAAGAAATGCATCAGATTCATGACTAACCCAGAACAAAAGACGAAGCAGACGGTCTATTGCCCAGAAACTTCCAGGAAGTATCCGCCGAATCTATGATGAATGGTTCGAACCTGCTCACGAAATGTCCTTTCCTCCCCCGCGTTTCATCCCTGACCAGCCGTCCATCGCGCCATGGTCGCGGTGAACCCATTCCTCCAGAACGAAGTCGGCACCACCCGCTGATGGTCGAGATCCAACATCGAGTCCGTACCGGCCGTATTGAGGTTGTACAGCACGACATTGGCATTCGGACGTATGCGCTCCATGGAGACTATGGACCTCTGGCAGCCGCCGTTCTTCTGGCTGCAATCAGTCGAGCTAGAATTGGAAGACGGAGGATCAGGCTGTTGAGAGCATGTTCTGTCGTAGGCAGAGTTAGAACCTCATCACAGAAACTCACTAGTTGTCGAAGAAGCTGTAGAGGCCCAGTCCGTAAATGATAACATTCCGACTTTGTCGAACCCGGAGTCCCAGCCCGCGGTTGTATTTGGGATCGTCGAAAGTGTTGTTGAAAGTTGGGCAGGAGTTCGTTCGGAAGAGCGGGTCATGGTAGGCGTGTGAAGTCGGTTGCGTCTCGGTCGCGCTGGGCCAGCCTTGGCCTTGGAAGTATGCTGTTTCGGTCTGTGGTATCGAAAAGAGCACCTCTGACAGAAGTGAGAAGAAAAGTCAAGCCACAGGTGGGTCAGATACATCAAGCGGCAGAGCTAAGATGAAGTGGAGAGGACTCACTTCTGGCTCGATACAGATTGAACTGAACGAGAAGATGGTGCTCGGATGCCACACCATACATCCAGACCGGCCCACCCTTTGTATTCTCCACAAGAACACCCCGACCGCTGTACACCGTTATCTGCGAGGACGTGTTGTCGTGACGGTCTAGGTCGTGATCCGCCAGCCATACCCAAGTGCCTGAGAGGTACGCCGACGCGTGGCGAGTAATGTGAAGTCCGAGGAAAGCGGCGCGGCAGCGTGCCATGTCAGTTCCCATCTTCGTGCCAATCCCATCCTTCGGGCAGACATCGCCTTCAAGTTCCGAGCCACGGCTTTGTGATGGGTGAGAGACGAAACGTCAGTCTCAGAGTCAGATCAAAAAAAACCGACGCTACGCTGACGATGGAAATAACTCACAAGCCTCCAAGACGGACATGCGCATCCCACATGCCCACCGACCCCTGCTTTTCCGGATCCATCAGATTCTTTGGTCCGCGCAGGTTCCACTCGACGACGATGGCACCCGCAGCAGGACCACGAGTGGAGAAGATCAAATCGCTAACCTCCACCCGACCATGCTCCTCCGGATGATCATTTGCCCACCGTTTCGTCCTCTCGCCCTCATCGCCGCTACTCTCAGCATCATCTTCGTCCTCCGAGTCGTATTCCTCTTCCTCCCCTGGCGCCCACTCTTGTTGCTTTGTGTTCCGCTTCTTGATGGGTTCGCCACATTTGTGTCCGAAACGGAAGACCACTTGAGGGTTATCTATGTCATTGAAGAATTCACCTGCTCCCATCAGGACGGAGAAAGCTTCGCCCACGATGCGGATACCGGGGTGAATATGCTGAGAACGCGGAAAGAAGCCCGTTAGTCACGATGTCTATGCGAACATAAGCATCATCCGAATGGTGACTCACCAGAGTGGAGGTGACGATGTATGTACCATGTGGGATCCAAACGATATTGTGAACGTTGGCTCTGTCGATTGAGCGCTGTAATGCCTTCGTATCATCAGTCACTCCATCTCCTTTTGCCCCATGCCGTTTGACATCAATGATATCGTGAGGTTCAACATCCCGTCTGAAAAGCAAAACACCTGAGTTCAGTATCCTCATAAGCTGGTGACTCAGCCAGGGACACTCACATTCAGGACGGCTACGCGTGAACCAACGCCCATCATCGTACCCCAAGTGCTTCATGACCTCCGGCCGTCTCGCAGGCTCAATCTCGCCTTGCATCCACCGTCCGCTCGATCACCCTCGACAACCCCACCTTGAGTCCACGCAGACACATTCGTCCAACCTTCCTTATCCGCCGCCAGCAAAGTCGTGTTCTGCGCTGACGTAGTGACTATATCGAGCGACCGAAGAGCACGTATGTTCTCGAGTGTGAAGACACCTGAGCCTGGCGAGGATATGTTCAGAGCCCTCTCGACGTCCTGCATCCTCCAATCGACCATGAGGACAGAAGCGACCTGCTGTCCACTCCCAAGTCGATCCACCGTCGAACTAGCATTCGTAGGAGCGAGCACTCCGACAGGCACGTTCCGAACTTCGACGTTTTGGAACTGCATCACCCAACTCCAGTAGACGTTGATCGCTGCTTTTGTCTGTGACTCGAATCGGAGATCGGTCAGTGTGAATTGTTGATTGCCGATCGAGATGCCGAATTGGCCGCCGCGGAAGGTGAGGTCGCCCATGTTCCCGCCTGAGCCTGCTTCTGAGAGGATACCCTGTTGGGTTGTGTTTGGGTTTGTGGTGGAGGCTTCGAAGTGGCAGTTGGAGAGGGCGGTAGCTTGGGACAGCGGGCGATGGATTCCGGTCCCTTCCAAACCATCTTTCTGATCTCGAACATCGAAGACGATGTTTCGGGTTTGGCGGAAGAAGTTCACCTGGGTACAAAGGGGATTAGATTCGATATTTGAGCTTTCCTGCAAGGTTAACTGCATAGGGAAGGGAAAGGAGACTTACCTGATTGACCCACCAGGTACCTTTGTCGCCGTATGGATTCTCGTCGACCACGGCTCTGCAGACCAAAGCTCAGAGGTCAGCTTCCACCTTGCTGAATATTGAAAAGATGGAAACCAGCTCACATCCCAGTAAAATTTCTCGAAGCCTTCAGAATAGGTCTCCAATTCGGATCACCCACGATGGAGGTCCCGTAGTAGCTCAGGATCGGTCTTGAGAGCAGGTAAGTCCCTGGAGGGAAATAGACCACCGCCTGCTGGATGGTAGATGATCCGCATCCCTGCCCACATCGTCCGCCGTCGGTCATTGCTTTTCGATGGCGTCGTCATCAAGGGTGATGCCGTCTCCTTTCGCGCCGAAGTCGCGGACATTGCGGTAGATTTGGTAGCTTGAAGCTTTGGGGTGGTAAGGAGACTGAATGGAAATACAAGGTCAGTAAGGGACGCAGAGATAGAAGATGGAAATGGGAGGAACGCACCGTTCCGTGATGAGCGATGCGCTCGTACCAGAAGGGGACGTAGTTTGAGTCTGGCCGTTTCCATCCGTCTGGGTCGTCGATTTCCTTGATGTACATGGGCGCTACGAAGTGAAACCGTCTGAATCAGTAAAAATCCATCAATTGCGCAGAGGAACGCAGGGGGACAGACTCACGGATGTAATCATCGCCGTCGCCTGTCTTGTCCTTTGCGATGCTTGTCTGCATGGGATACTGCGCCGTCATGGTGCTAGTAGGAAGGGCGTGTCTCTTTTCGAAACCGACTGCGAGCGCGCTGTGGTTGGGAAGGAGGAGAGAGAGGAAGAGGGAGAGGAAGAGGAGGGGAAGGGTGCAGAGGAGGGACGAAATGAAAGATGTCAGTTGCTGGTGAGGACGAGGCCTAGAAAAGCCTGGGGAGAGAAAGGACAGCATGGCAGGCCGACCGTGAGAGACAGGAAGGAGCAAGGAGGGCTGGGGGAAAGGGAAGGAGAAACTGACACCCCTGCCAGCCGCTTGTTTCTTCTTTAAGTACTGATGATACCCGAGCCCCCCCCCCCCCCCCCCCCGCGAGAACCATGCCTGCAAGCTTTCATTTGACTTGTCGTCCACTTGTCAGCATCCTGTACGAACGGCAAATGTGTACCGTCGACCACTGAACTTGGTGTCCGTCTAAAAACGGTCTAGCGCTTGCGATGGAATGCTCCGCTGCATCGAAGTGAGGGAAAGTGGGGGGGACCCCCCGCCCAAGCTCGAGTTCAAGCAGCGTCTGTACGGACAAGTCGCTCCTTGGGAAAGCGGGTGGGGGAAGAGATGCTCCTCATCGCTCCTCGCTCCTCATCTCGTTCTTACGGTGACCGCTCGGTGCTCATGTTCCGCATCGGAAAGGAGGGGGGTGGTCATGAATGCATGCGAAATCGGTCATCTCGTCGCTAGTGGCCACCTTGACCAGCGAGATCAACGCGAGATCAACGATGAAAGCACTGGCTGTTTTGGAAGACTTACCGATAGGTGATCTTTCCGCGGTGAATGATGCTGATGTGCAGTCAGTAGTGGAGCTAAGGGAGGTGGACGTGAAAGCATGAACGATGGAGATGGGATTGAATGGCTCTAGCTGGCCATGCACATCGCACACAGCATCAGGAATCAGTGAAGCATGCGACCATCACAGCGTTCGGCACCAGGCTTTCAGGATCTCCAAGTCCAGCATGCAGAGTGCAGACGCTTCTTGCCTTTGCCTTTCAACCTCTGCAGGGCAAGCTGTGGTCTGCTGCAAGAGGAAGTCAGGAAGAGTGGTACAAGAAGCGAGGTCAAGATTAGATTAGATGGCAAGCACGTGGCGAGCTTCCCCCCACCCACCCCCGCTTCATGCTCCGCCTCCTTGTTCACCAGCCGCCTCGCATGGCTGCATTTGGATGCTCGCTGGCTGACACTGACAACTGACTGACTGGCTGATGCGCTGCTGCTGCTTCTTGTCGCACAATTCTCCGCCTGCACCTTCTCAACTTCCAACTCTTCCTCGCATTCAACCTCGTCTGTCCATACCCCTGAGCTCGACAGCGTCTTCTGTCAGCACCACCACCAGCATTCCCTGCCCTCTGCATTATAGCTAGTGCTCTCGGTTGGAGCTCACATACGCAATAACCAACCAGGGGGACCCACCCACAGCATTGATTCAACTTCCGCACACACCCTTACCCATCACCAACACCACCAGCCGCATTTAGTCTCCCTTTGGCCCTCACCCAGGAGACTCAACTGCCCCGCATACCTCGGACAACATTCTCTAAACAGGACCTCGCTCTCATCGCTACGTAATAATACAAGTGCTTCCTTGTTCAAGGTGAGTCGCCGGTTCCATCCAAGGGGGGACTTGGGCTACCTTCTGAATATCCGTACTCACCTCCGTCTCATTTCTGCCCCTAGCCCCACGCTCATTTCATCTCACTTATCTCATTTCTCCAACTAAGACAACCCCCCGCCTTCTTCTCGGCGCCCTCCTCCTCTGCCCCGCCATGTCATCAACCTCAGCAGTCGACCCATCATCACCACCACCACCATCCTCCACCTCCCATCCTTCCGGCCTCACGACCGCCGCACACGAAGGATCACCAACATCCCCAACGCCAGACATGGACAACAGCAGCAATTCACAGCGTAAAGGGACCACCATCGTATGGGCTCTCCACGACTTCGATGCCGAAGCACCAGACGAAGTCTCCTTCAAGGCCGGAGACAAGATCGTCGTAGAGGAGACTGATGAGCAGTACAATGACAAGTGAGTCCTTCTCTCCTGAGTATGGCTCGCCGGTTGTGCTCCATCTGATTGATACTCATTCTCCTCCACTCCCCTTTTCTTTGACTTTGCAGCTGGTGGCTCGGCACGACGCCCTCTGGCGAGACCGGTCTGTTCCCCAGCACATACACTACACCAGACAAAGCTGTCATGCTCGCCTCTCGCTCTGCATTCGAAGCCGTACCCGGAGGCGAAGATGATGATCAGCCACCCTCCTCCACAGGCCCAAACAACCTCATGGGAAACACCATGGCCGAACTCGACGACGCCCTCAAGCAGATGCAGCGCGATCCTCGGTCATCCTATGCCCCCACGGAGGATTTCGACAACATGACCGAGCTAGGCGACGAAGATCGTGACGAGCGCGGTCGGGCAGGAGCTATGACGAAGATGAGGACGAAGGGGACGATTTCCTCGCTTCTCAATCAACAGCTGCGCGCGCGGCCCTCGCTCTCAAGGCTAAGTCGAACGCCCTCTCAGTAACCGAACGAGAGCGCACAGAAGCCGAGCAACGCAAAGTAGCTGCGCAAAAGCGCGTCGAGGAAGAAGAAGAGCGTCAGAGGGCACTCTTGCTCTTGCATTCCGAAGAGAGCATCAAGAATCTCGCCGCGGTTGGCAATGGCAACGGTAGCTCAACTGCACTTACCACTGCCCCTACCGGTCTTCAGCGCAAACCAACTTTGACCAGTCGGATACCCCTCAAAGACGTCGAAGTGAGCGACGAGTCGGATTCGGAAGGTGGAGACCATCACGACCATCATCATCAGAAGCAGACTCAGAAGGGCAAGGCTGTCGACCGTCCAGATGAGACGAAGGAGAAGGAGCAAGGCGATGAAGATGCACCGACTCCCTCGATCGGTACCGAAACCGGAGCTCCTTCTGAAGGTTCGGGCCCAGGCATCGAATGGCATCGGACGAAGTGTCAATGGACCATCACTCCATAATGAGCCATAGTGGTTATGAGTCCGGTCTACCCACCGCATTCAGCGAGGTGGCAAAGTTGCACGAGGCAGCAGCTGCTCAAGCCGCCGCCGCTGCTTCTGCCTCGGCTACATCTGCTACACCTGCGACTGCCCTCGTTGAGAATTGGGACGACGTACATGCTGAGGAAACGGGTGTCAAAACGTCCACTTCGACAGCTACGATGAAGAGTGTCGAATCTCACGCGGAGGATGATCCGGTTCAGCTCACCGACTCTTCTGCCGATGTGTCCATGTCCACTGCACAGAGTGAACCTTCGCTCACTGAGCCCGACGCAGAGGATCTTACCGCTCGGGATGTGTCTGGCGCAACGTCGGGTAGGATGACGCCCACTGCCTCTTCTGCTAATGCAAAGCATATCCAAACGCCGCCTTCGATTCCCACCGCAAAGCTGCTTTCCTCGCCGCAACAGCAACCGCAGAGCCCAGGAACCGCTCAAGGTACACCGACGATCAACCCTGCTGCGCTTCCGTCATCTCCGTCGCCCTCGTCGAAGTCGATCAACAAGGAGGGCGCTGGTGCAGCCCTCGTGAAGAGCGCGTCGAAGTCATCTGTGGCGGTGGCTGAACCCGGAGGTGATCCGCACGAGTGGACGGTTGAGCAGGTTGCCCAGTGGGGTCGGAGCAAGAATTGGGATGAGACTGCGATTGTCAGCAAGTTCATCGGTAAGTCATTCCCCTTTCGCCAGAGTGATACAGTGAGATAGCGACTGACTGTGCATGTATGCAACCCTTTCTTTCTTCTGGTACAGAGCATGAGATTACGGGTGATGTCTTGCTTGAGATGGACGTGAACATTCTCAAGGAGATCGAGATCACTGCCTTTGGGAAACGATTCCAGGTGGCGACAGGTATCAAGGAACTCCTGAAGCGTTTGGAAGAGGCGAATAACCCGACCAAAGTCGCGGCCGTCGCCAACGGTTGGACAGTATCCAACAGTCCAGCTGTACCCGGTATGCTCGCTTCGACATCTTCGTCGATGTCTGTAGTTACCGCGGACGAGTCTATGGATAGGGTCCGAAGCGCGAGCGTGACGTCGTCCCCACTTCTGCAGACGGTCATGCAGCAGGACGCCAGAATCGGATCGCCATCGCCACAACAACAGCAAATGCAGCTCCAGGAGGAAATGGGAGTCGCACTGTCGCCGCCTTCGAACGACGCGGAGTTCGTGAGCATGTACCCTGGTCCGGGATCTTCGGGTGGACCTTCTCCCTCGATCGCGGCGACTGGAGCGGGAGGAGCTGTCCCTGTACCTGCGCCGGCACCGGGCCCCACTGTACGAAACCGAGTCAGTTTCTCTCAGACTGTACAGACCGTCCCACCCCCGGCTATGAACGCCAACGGATACAATTCCCCCTCGGCAGCGTCGTCCTCACGCATGCGTGTTACGAGTCAGCAAGGTCCGACTCGTAGTGTGCTGACGAATGCGCAAGCGGGTGGTGGTCCGATCATAGGCGTCAATACGCCCGCCTGGCCTGCGCATCTGATCACGATTGCGACGGGTCAAGGAATTGGGAACGTGTATGCTGGTGGGGACAAGCGTGACTCGCGCTCGAGTCAGTCGATGCGTGGGGCCCGGGATAGCTACACGGCTGTGTCGCCTTCCCATATGAACTACGGACTTAGAGATGGTGCTAGCTCATTCCTCTCGCAAAGCCCTCCGCCGATGAGTCTCTCGTCTAATTTGCCTCCCGGAGGAGGGACGATCCCGCCTCCTCTTTTGCTACCTCGTCGGCGCGAAAGCTCGAATGAGCTCAAGTCAAATGGAGGTGCGGATGGTGATTCTCCTCATGCTAATGGGACGGGAGGGTCAGCAAGACCTCCCTCGGAGCGCGAGACGAACGGGGGACGTGCTGGCGAGCGGACATCCTTCTTTGCGACCTTTGCCGGCCGTTCGCGCAAACCTGCTCCTCGAGCCAGTCAGTACGGCGCCAATGGTAGCGATCTGGCGCACGGCAATGGAGGTATCGCCGACAACTCAATGGGAAGCGGAAGTTCTGGCTCTGTTTCCAAACAGGGAGGGTTCAGTTCGCGCTTCAAGAGGGAGAACAAGGATCGGGATCGGGACTCGGCTGCCTTTTCGGACGCGAGACTTTCGCAGACGGGATCGTTGTCGCCTGCTAGTGGTGGACCGCATACACAGCAGGGTCGGAGCTCGTTCGGGTCCGGTAACACGGGACGACCGCAGTCGCGCGATGCGACGCCGTCGATGACGCCCTCTGGCGGTGTAGGTGGCTTCGAACATCCGGCTGAGGGTGGTACTGGAAGCTTCAATCCTACTCGTGTTGCTTCCGGTGGCTGGGAAGGTGGTGAGAAGGAAAGTACTGGCGTTGAAGCTGCCGCGGCGGGAGCTAGGAATGGCGAGTCGGTGCTATCTAAGATCCGACCTGTTGATTTGGAAGGGTGGATGCTTAAGAAGGGCGAGCGGTACAGCTCGTGGAAGCCGCGTTACCTTGCGCTCAAGGGGCCTGATCTTGTCGTCCTGCGTTCTCCAGATGTGAGTATGCGCATTAAGTTTTCCGCGACCTTGCGATAGCGTGCTGATTGGTTTGCTTTCCATGTTCACAGGCGGACAAGATCAAAGGCTACATCAGCATGAAGGGATACCGAGTCATCGCTGACGAGAATACGAACCCGGGCAAGTACGGCTTCAAGATCGTACACGAGCAGGAAAAGGCACACCACTTCTCCTCGGCGGATCCAGCAGAGGTCCGGGCGTGGATGAAGGCGCTGATGAAGGCGACTATTGGTCGTGATCATAGCTGTGAGTTCTCAGTCGCTTCTCTGGAAATATTCAAGGGTACTGATCATCTTCTATTGTCTTCGCAGTCCCGGTCATCTCCTCGTACAACAACAAGACTATCTCCCTCCGCGAAGCTCAGTCGATGTACCCGCCACCCCGCCCTCCATCGCCAAACTCCTGCCTGCGCGTGCAGCGAGCGAACATTCGCGCGAACCCGAACTCGCTCTCGGCGAAAGATGCAGCTATCTTGACGGGCTTGATACCGAAGAAGTCTGGCTCGGGCAGCTTGGGACCTCTCAAATGATCTCGGCAACACGCCTGATCGAAGCTGAGGAAGCGAGACAGTGGCCTCGGCGCAGGACTTCGCCCACACAGCATTGATACACGACAAGACATTCCTCCTCCTTTCCTCATGCCGTCGATTCTTATCCTTTACCTTCCACTGCTTTTCTTTTCCTTTCTTTCCGCGCCGCGGCCCCGCCCCCATGGTTCATTCGAAATTCGCCCCAGACCGTCGCGCTACCCAAGTCACCCCACTCTCTTTTACCCCAGGTCACTACTATCGAACATTCTCTCATAGGTCTTCGCCCCCCTTTCCTCCCGCATGCGAGGCTCCTTGTTATACACCATCACCTTTTTACTCCAAGTTTTCCAAAACTTGAGAATCTGATTCCGGCTCATTCTCGCGAGATGCCGGTCGAAGGCTGTTCTAGGGTTGGGATGCCAGGCGGGAGTGGAAGGTTGTGGCCTTTCGCTTGCTTGCGGTGAGATCGGAGAAGACCCTGGATGACGAACTGACATCTCGAGCAAGCATTCTCCCTTTCTGCACCGCTTGCTTGCACGCTCGCTGACTCCTCTCCCCTCAAAATGCATATAAGCGCTGATGCTGACCCTCCCCATCCTCCTCTCTGCACAGCGCTCCAAGCTCCAGCTCCTATCGCCTTTTCCAACACACTCCAATCTACACACACACAACTCCTCACCTTTTCCAACACACTGCAATCTACACACACACAAAACCCATCACACTCAGACCACCTTTCCAAGATGACATCGAACCCAAGTGAGTCCCTCATATACCTCCTCTGCTCGCCTTGCAAGCTTTCTGAATGTTCTCTCTCGCCCTTGCCAGACCCCGGCAACTTCGCCAACCGGCCCAAGGAGCAGCAAGTCGCCGCTGCGATCGCTGGCGGCCGCAACGAAGGACCCGGCTCGGCTGCCAAGCATCAGAAGGAAGCTCATGAGCGCGTCGTCCGTGGCGAAGTTGGAGGAGGACGAGGACGCCGTAGTGGAGGAGGCGGCGGTGGTGGTGATGACGACGATGTGGTCGAAGAGGATGAAGGTGGTGATGAGGAGGAGGTCTATGAGGATGAAGAGGAGGGTGAGGATGCCAATGGTGGCGGAGGCGGCGGAGGCAAGTCCAAGAGAGGATTCGCAGCAATGCCTCGTGAACGCGTCCAAGAGGTCAGTCCATGCTGCTCCTTGTCGTGGGTTTGAGCCCTGAGCTGATCATCTTCATATGTTGAACCAGATCGCTCGCATGGGTGGGAAGAAGGGTGGTCATGCAAAGAAGGGTGGATCTACGGAGTAGGCCTGACCTCGACCTCGATCTTTCTCTGCTCTTCCTCGAACGCGTCTCAACAGCTTCAAGCATCAATCAGCGCTCGGTGCTCAAGTTTTGTTCTCCGTCTGTTACCTCCTTTCGATTCGCTTGTCAACGCTTCAACACAATTTTTGTTCAAAGCAATGCGATGCTTGATTTTTCATTGAACACCTTGAGGAGAGTAATGGGAGTGACATGAAGCGCACGTTCATGCGGGATATTGACCAACCCGTCTGCTGTCCTCCGTCAACAAGAGCAGCCCAAAGTACAACTTGCTTCATCCAACTTAACTCCTCCCCATGCCAAAGTGAATGTCGTAGCAGCCCACATCCCCTCCAGTCACGTCTTGCGTCCCTTCGAAAAAAAGGTTCGCTTAATCGATCGGGCAGTGGAACGCTCCTGACTCGTCGGAGGAGGGAGCAAAGAGTCAGCGAGCTCATCCGACTCACTGCTATCCGAAGCAGTCGACATTTCGAACTCTGCGCTGAGAGAACGATCCGGGATCATCAACTTGCTTGGAGAAGATTGCTGAGTGCGTCCCATTGGCACGAGGAGAGAATCCCGCTGACTGCTACTCGAAGCAGTCGCGGCACCGGCTCCTGAGGCTGGAGCACTAACCGGCCCTCGACCGTGAGGTGGGGTAACACGAGAGCCGACGACCTTGGCCCGTTTGGCTACAGGGCTTTGATCGACTTCAGCAGCCGGGACAGCGCTACCGCCCTCGTTCGCACCTGATGGCCCTGCCTGACTTCCAAGCTGCGAGTCCGCGGGTGTGCGTAAGGGTCGCTTTCCGTTGGCGTTGAAGGATGTCGAGCCTGAGGAGCTGGAAGTTCCTTTGCTCTGTGAGAGCGTCACAGTACGCACGTCGGTCTTTTCCTTCTCCTGACCCATCTCACATCTATGAGCAGATCGCGCGAACGAAGTCATTGTATCGCTCAGCTTGGGCAAGTACGCAGATGAACATTGACCTGCACTCACACGACGTCTCCAATAACCTTCTCAAATCGCTGCAGCTGCGCCTGCGTCTTGATGACCTTCCCAGCGGGACGCAACATCGCCATCAATCGATACGACACTTGAGATTGTGTCAAGGACGCAAACGAGTCGAGTCCGCTGTACACATCGTGCTCGGTCGAGAGCGCTTTTGTCGCTGTACTGACGTTAGGAGGAGGTGCATCAATCCGAACACCTTGCACGCCAATAGGTTGGAAGGATATCGGTCCCTTGCGAGTTTGAAGCCATCTAAACGTCGAGAGAAGAAAAGAACATTGGTTCAGCTACCCTTTGGTCAAATATATGCACTCGTTGTATTCAACTGACCTCCTAGCGATGAGACCCATGTGGAACCATTCTCCATTCAGGATGATTGCCCACATATGACGACAGGGCACACCCATCGCAATAGCCTCTGTGCAAGGACAGTAGAACCGCCCTCCGTCGGTACAGACGACCACGTACGATCTGGCAGTGGTCTCCATAGATTGGACCTCGTACGCGCTAGTCACGGTCAAGCCAGATTCTGCAAGCATGTCGGATAGATACTTTGCATCGATATCCACGTCTTCGAGGTCCATCTGTGGAGAGAACAATCTTTCAGCTGTCCGCAATGAGGGAACGTGTCCTACAAGCTGAATGACTCACTGGCAACTCGTCCGATTCTTCTTCTGGTTCATCAACGCGTCTGGCAACGTTGCCTGATCCAGGCCCGTCGTCCTCAATCCTCGAGCTCCTAATCACCTCCTGTTCCCCTTCCCGTTGCTCAACCCCATTCTCTTCGCCTGGATTGCCAGACAGCTGATTCGGCGCGGAGGACGGGTCGGAGAGGAAGGATTTGGTGGCTGTGAAAGTGGGCAGCGCTCTCAATAATCAGCAATCAGTGGACTCCGCTGGACAGGTGTGGACAGACTCATCACTCACCGGTATCGAACGAGCTCTAAACAGCATACACTCCTCAATCTCATCAAGGGCTCGTCGTACAGCCCACGGCTCGCATTCAAGCCGAAGTCGGTCTACGATGACTCGGAACACTCGTTCGCTAGGCGTGGATCTCTTGCGCAGGATCTGTGCATTGGCATAGGGAGCATTCAGTGCTGAAATCCATCAATCAACTTTGATCATCCACTCACCCTGAGGTTGGAAACCGCCCCTTCCCCCTCAGAGCGTTCCCAGAGCTGTTGAAAGAGGTCGGTCCAAGAGGTCATAGGACCTGAGAGAAGTTTCTCTAGACCTTCCTCCATCTCCACACATTCTACAGTGCTCATCGTAGCGATGAATCGAGTTCGCGTCCACGCACTCGCCCAGCTGCGCCGGGAGTCGTACTGATTCGCCTCAAGGTACGCCGCTGTACTCGGATACGTCCGAATGAGCTGCTTCCATTGGCTTTCAAAGGCAGCTGGGCTGTCCGACTTGAACATCGCCCAGAAAGCATCGCGAAAATTTGGCCAAGTGGAACCCAACTCCGGCTTGAGCTTTCTGGTGATGTTGGACCACACATTCTCGAAACTTTGAAGCTGATACGTCTCCGGGGTGACGTCGCGGATCGCATTCGAAAAAGCGTTGTCTTGACCGGAAACGATGACGGAGGGGTTGCGACCGGCGATAGAAAGGAGATGCTCGAGCGTCCATTCGTATGCCTCCCGATCGTTTTTGGCATGAATGACATATGCAACTTCACGAAACTCTCCGCTCCCGTCGATGACACTGAAAACCTCGAGAGGGAAGACCTCGGAATGCATTTTACGCATTTTGCGAATCTTGGGGATGTCGGCGATGACAACGTCAGCATAGCGTTGCAGCACCCGCAGCATTGAAGGGAAGGAGACGAATAGCCGCTTTACATCTCCTGTTTCGGGGTGAACCTCGCAAGCGTAGACGAAGCAAGTATCCTCCGCTGCCTTGTCCGCCAGCCAGGAGAGTAGGGCTGCGACTTCTTGCTTGGCTGCCGAAGCATTCGCCAGTTCGATCTTGTACGCATCCATGAGTCGGGTAATCTGATAGTATGAAAGGTTGGTCTTCGGGAACCTCGTTTCGACCACGTCCACCACATGAGCACCGTCGAGTTTACCTCGTGCACCGGCCACCAGAAATTTGATGAGTGATCGTTGGTCTTCCAACGATGCCAAATCAGAACGTAGTCTCGCTTGATAAGGCGAGAGGTCTTGGGGGTGATCATGGTGCCAATAGACTTTGGACACTCTCCACTTCGGGCCACCTTGATGTATGCGAAGGTTGATCGTGGCGGAACAAGGGTTGACGCTTTTGTCGACAGAACGCTGATCGGAGGGATTGGTTGCGTTTTGGTGAGCACAGCATAGCTTCCTCGCGGCTGTAGTCTCGATGTTGCCCAACGTCCTTCCATTGACCGGATCTCTGTGCAACTCGATGCCTTCTTCGCAGCCGCTGCGAAGCACGCCTGGATAGCCGCCTCCATGTCGTCGAATGTCTTGCCCTCGAGATCGCAGACAGCTGACGGTGCAGCAGCTCCATCCGAATCTTGGGTAGCCGCGGCCGCACTTTCATCTACGCGGTGCGCTTCGACCGCAGAGCTCAAGTGAGTACCCCTATGTGTAATCTTGAATGAAAAGAGCATTTTGAAGCACCAGATCAGATCAAACATGTCAAAAAGACCATGACTGAAAGCGGGAGGAAGGGGAGGATCAGGTGAAACACTTACAGATGGGTCAGGAAGGATGTCATCGGTTTTGAGGAAAGGGAGCCTTCTGTTCCTCCTCGCCATGGTGAGAAGAGGAAAGGTTGGTAGCCTGCGCTTCGGGGGTGCGCAGAAAAAAGTTCAGACAAAGCAGATCTTCCTCACGTAGTCGCGAACCGGCACATACCAGAGGAGCCTTCCGGCGAGAGAGGAGAGGAACGACCTGAGGTACGAAGAGGTGAGGCCAACAATTGGAGCAGTAGTGAGACGTGAAGCAGCGTGAAGCGTGAGGCGTGAGGGTGCAGGAAGTGAGTTGATGCGGTGAGCGATGTGGACGTGACGCAGGCCAAATGAGATCCAAGCAAGTGTGTGTACCGAGGCCCAGGGAAATGAGGACGCGGCGGAGGCGATGATGTGAATGTTTCCTTGACGTGCAACAAGAAGGATCAGGACCACCTGAGGACGCGAAGGATGGGTTGATGGTGGTGGGAGGCGTTTTAACGCAACAAACAAACGGAGATAGCGGCGTGGGAAAGGCGACAGTTCTCAATTCTGATGATGTCCTGTAGTGGGGGCGGCGATAGTGATGACTGGTGAGATGAAGCTGTAGTGACGATGGGGAGGTGCAGTGCGAGGATGAGGAGGACACTCGGACGAGGACAGCAGAAACGCGTTGCATTTGCCATGACATCTGCTCGTGTCTCTGCGGGGGACATATGCACATATGGTACCCGTCTTTCAAGATGACATCAAACCCAAGTGAGTCCTTCATACCTCCCCTGCTCGCCTTGCAAGCTTTCTGAATCTTTCCCTCTCACCCTTCCCCAGACCCCGGCAACTTCGCCAACCGGCCCAAGGAAGAGCAAGTCGCCGCTGCGATCGCTGGCGGCCGCAACGAAGGACCCGGCTCGGCTGCCAAGCATCAGAAGGAAGCACCAGAGCGCGTCGTCCGTGGCGAAGTTGGAGGAGGAGGACGAGGACGCCGTAGTGGAGGAGGCGGCGGCGGTGGTGATGACGACGATGTGGTTGAAGAGGATGGAGGTGGTGATGAGGAGGAGGTCTATGAGGATGAAGAGGAGGGTGAGGATGCCAATGGTGGCGGAGGCGGCGGAGGCAAGTCCAAGAGAGGATTCGCAGCAATGCCTCGCGAACGCGTCCAAGAGGTGAGTCCATGCTGCTCCTTCTCGTAATTTGGAACCCTGCTCTGATCATCTTCATGTATGGAACTAGATCGCTCGCATGGGTGGGAAGAAGGGTAGTCATGCGAAGAAGTGCGGATCTACGGAGTAGGCCTCGACCTCGACCTCGATCTTTCTTTACTCTTCCTCAAACGCCTCTCAACAGCTTCAAGCATCAATCAGCGCTCGGTGCTCAAGCTTTGTTCTCCGTCTGTGACCTCCTTTCGATTCGTTTGTCAACGCTTCAACACAATGTTTGTTCAAAGCAATGCGATGCTTGATTTTTCATTGAACACCTTGAGGAGAATATGTAATGGGAATGACATGAAGCGCACGTTCATGCGGGATGTTGCACCAACCCGTCTGCTGTCCTCCGTCAACAAGAGCAGCCCAAAGTACAACTTGCTTTTTCGACCTCAACGCATTCCCATGCCAAAGTGAATACCGTAGCAGCCCACATCCCCTCCACTCACGTCTTGCGTCCCTTCAGAACGATTCGCATTGCTGGTCGTAGTCGGGCAGTGGAACGCTTCTGACTCGTCGGAGGAGGAGGGAGCAAAGAGTCAGCGAGCTCATCCGGCTCAATTCTGCTAGAAGAAGTCGAAATTGCGAACACTGCGCTCTGAGAACGATCCGGGATCACCAACTTGCTTGGAGAAGATTGCGGAGTGCGTCCCGGTGGCGGGCGGAGAACAATCCGCTGACTGCTACTCGAAGCAGTCTTAGACGCGGCCACTTTCCCTAAAATAGGTTGCGGCGATATACCGTAAGGTGGGACACTCGAAGCACTAACCGGCAGTCGACCGTAAGGTGGGGTAACACGAGAGCCGACGACCTTGGCCCGTTTGGCTACAGGGCTTTTATCGACTTCAGCAGTCGGGGCAGCGCTACCGCCCTCGTTCGCACCTGATGGCCCTGGTTGACTTCCAGGCTGCGAGTCCGCGGGGGTGCGTAAAGGTCGCTTTCCATTGGCGTTGACGGAGGTCGAGCCTGAGGAGCCAGACGTCCCCTTGCCCTGTGAGAGCTTCACATCTCGCACTTGAGTCGCTTCCTTCTCCTGTCCCTTTTCCCACCTGTGAGCAGATCGCGCAAATGAAAAAAAAAAAAAAAAAAAAAAAAAAAATCCTATTGATCAGTCTGGGCAACTACTCAAGTGTATGTATGATGGCAAGTACTCACACGAAGTCTCCGATCATCTTCTCAAACTGCTGCAGCTGCGCCTGCGTCTTGATGACCTTCAAAGCCGGGCGTACCATCGCCATCAAACGGTACGACACTTGAGATTGTGTCAAGGACGCGAACGAGTCGAGTCCGCTGTACACGTCGTGCTCGGTCGAGAGTGCTTTTGTCGCTGTACTAACGTTAGGAGGCGGTGCATCAATCCGAACACCTTGCACGCCAATCGGCTGAAAGGATATCGGTCCTTTGCGAGTTTGAAGCCATCTAGACGTCAAGAGGAGAAAGGATCAATGGCTCAGCTACCCTTTTGATCAAATGTATGCACCCGTTTCATTCAACTGACCTCCTCGCGATGAGGCCCATGTGGAACCATTCTCCATTCAGGATGATTGCCCACATATGACGACAGGGCACACCTGTCGCAATCGCCTCTGTACAAGGACAGTAGAATCGCCCTCCGTCGGTACAGACGACCACGTACGATCTGGCAGTGGTCTCCATAGATTGGACCTCGTACGCGCTAGTCACGGTCAAGCCAGATTCTGCAAGCATGTCGGACAGGTAGGCAGTGTCGATGTCCACGTCTTCGAGTTCAATCTGTGAAGAGATTACTTTCAGCTTTGGGTAATCGTGAGACGTGTCTACAAGCTGCATGGCTCACCGGTACTTCGTCCGTTTCTTCCTCTAATTCATCAACATCTTCAGCATCGTTGCCTGATTCGGACCCGTCGTCCTCAGTCCTCGAGCTCGAATGCATCTCCTCTTCTTCGGCT
Organism: Tilletia indica; assembly: GCA_001689995.1. Lineage (NCBI taxonomy): Eukaryota > Fungi > Basidiomycota > Exobasidiomycetes > Tilletiales > Tilletiaceae > Tilletia > Tilletia indica. Next base: position 122,504 of record MAPW01000061.1, on the reverse strand, counting down.
TCGGCCTCATTTTCGTCCTCTGGAGTGCCAGGAAGCTGATTCGGCGGGGAGGACGGATCAGAGAGAGAATTTTTGGGTGGCTGTAAGAGTGGGCAGCGTTCCTAAGCATCAGTAGACGCCGATGGACATGCCTTGAACAGACGCATCACTCACCGGTATCGAACGAGCTCGAAATAGCATACACTCCTCGATCTCATCAAGGGCTCGCCGTACAGCCCACGGCTCGCATTCAAGCCGAAGTCGGTCCACGATGACTTGGAAAAGCCGTTCGCTAGGCGTCGATCTCTTGCGCATGGACTGTAAGTTGAGAGAGACGAAATTCAGTGCCGGATTCCATCGACTAGCCTCGATCATCCACTCACCCTGGGTTTGGAATCCGCCCCTTCCTCCTCAGAGCGTTCCCAGAGTTGTTTGAAGAGGTCTGTCCAAGAGGTCATGGTGCCTGAGAGAAGTTTCTCTAGATCTTCCTCCATCTCTACACATTCAATAGTGCTCATAGTGGCGATGAATCGAGTTCGCGTCCACGCACTTGCCCAACTACGCCGAGAGTCGTACTGATTCCCTTCAAGATACGCTGCGGTATCTGGATAGGTCCGAATGAGCTCCTCCCATTGCCTTTCAAACGCAGCTGGGCTGTTCGACTGGAACATCGTCCAGAAAGCATCGCGAAAATTTGGCCAAGTGGAACCCAACTCCGGCTTGAGCTTTCTGGTGATGTTGGACCACACATGCTCGAAACTTTGAAGCTGGTATGTCTCCGGTGTGACGTCGCGGATGGCATTCGAAAAAGCAGTGTCCTGACCGGAAACGATGACGGACGGGTTGCGACCAGCGATAGAAAGGAGATGCTCGAGTGTCCACTCGTATGCCTCACGATCGTCCACGGCATGAACGACATATGCAACGTCACAAAAATCACCGCTCCCGTCGATTACACTGAAAACCTCGAAAGGCATTTCACGCACTGTCCGAACCTGGGAGATGTCGGCGATCACAATGTCGGCGAAGCGTTGAAGCACCCGTAGCATGGACGGAAAGGAGACGAAGAGCCGCTTTAATTCTCCTGTTTCGGGGTGAAGCTCGCATGCGTAAACGAAGTGAGGATCCTCCACTACCTTGTTCGCCAGCCAGGCGAGAAGGGCTGTGGCCTCTTCCTTGGTTGCCAAAGCTTTTGCCAGATCGATCCTGTCCGCAGCCATGAAACGGGATATTTGATGTGTTGAAAGCTTCGTGTCCCGGAACCTCACTTTGACCACGTTCAGTACATGAGTAGGGTCGAGCTCGCCTCGTTCACAGGCAACCAGAGATTTGATGAGTGATCTCTGGTCTTCCAGAGATGTCGATTGAGAGAGCGGGAAGCCTTGGGAATGGTCATGCTCCCAATGAACTTTTGACACCCTCCACTTTGGACCACCTTGATGTATGCGAAGATTGATGGTGGCGGAACAAGGGTTGACGCTTTTGTCGACAGAACGCTGATCGGAAGGATTGGTCGGGTTCTGGTGAGCACAACATAATTTTTTTGCGGCTGTAGTCTCGATGTTGCCCAGTGTCTTGCCCTTGACCGGATCTCTGTGCAACTCGATGCCTTCTTTGGCAGCCGCTGCAAAACATGCCTTGATAGCCGCCTCCATGTCGTCGAATATCTTGTCCTCGAGATCGCAGACAAATGAAGGCGCGACGTCTTTCTCCGAATCTTGAGTAGCTCCCGTCGAGTGTTCAGCCGCGTGGTGCGCACGAACCTGAGCTTCCGCTTCGTCTAATGCCATCTCTGCGCGGCCCTGGCGCTGTGTGGACGCAGCAACGCGAAATGGGGAAAGCATCACGGTCTCAAGGTCAAGTTGGGTATGGGTATCACGATTCACGGAGGTATGACCGAGGGGGTTGCAGAATAAATTTGGCCTCGACAGGCTCTGCAGGAAGTAATCTGTCGTGATGAGGACGTGACACAAAAATTCAGGCGCTGAAGCCGAGCGAGACGAAGCGCCCACTTACTCACGCAGAGATGCAGTCGGATTCCCCTAGAACCTGGTTCAAAGAGAATGAGAGTGAGGCGGAAGGTGGTATAGATGTCCCCTTAGTCACTAGTCACGAGGGAGGATGGATTAGTCGATGGTGGTGGAAGAGAAGCGGAATCAAGTGGCTTCCAGTTCCGTGTTTCACCTTAACGCAACAAACAGAAGAAGAAGACAGTGGCGATTTACGTAAGCCATATGCTAGCGGGACGCGACATCTCCAAAGACGTTTGTGCGAGTCGAGAAGGACGCATTATACTTGCGATGACATTGCTGGTAGAGCTACAGGGGGGGAACAGTTCGAACTTTTACTTGGTGATGCTACATCAGGATCCGAGGGAAGATGTGGAAGATTCCCAATGGCCGGTACGAAAGGGCTCTAAGCGTCCTCCTCGACGTAGAGGTCCTCGTCGTCGGCATCGTTGCTGGTACCGGAGTAGCCGCTGCTACGTCCGCCCTTAGCTGCGATCTGCATCAAGTCATAGATGGGAAACGGAGGAGGTCAGTCATGCTCACAGAAAGGCAGACCGAAGCCTAGCAAACTCACCTCCTTAACCTTGTGCGTAGGCATAGCAGCGAAGCCCTGCTTTCCCTTGGCTCCATCAGCGCCAGTCTCGTTGCCCTCGGTGTAGCCCGTGTCGGTGTCGCCAGAGTCGGAGCGGCCGTGACTGTGGCCCGAGGCTTTGCCGCCCTTGCGCGCAATCTCCACGACTTCCTCGTGGGGACGGTTGGCGAAGTTTCCGGGGTTCGAGTTGCCTGACATCATCTGTGGTGATGGATTAGTTCTTGACAGATGAAGAGGGTTGAGATGGTTGAGTGTATGTTTGTGGGTCTGGAAGTTGTGAAAGACGAGTTCAAGAGGATGGAGTGGGGTGAAGGGAAGGGAAGGAAGAAGAGGTTAGCCAACGCCGTACTTATACCCTGGAGGGCATCTATCATCTCCTCTTGATATCAGCGCCTGCAGCAGGTACCATCGCCCTCTGCTCGATCAACGAGAAATCCCTGTTATAGGCATCAGCGTCATCTTCGATCAGTACCAGCTTCATCCTACGCTCATTCGCTGACGCACTGACTTCCTCACGGACGGCAAGAAGGTTCACCGCATAGGACAACCCCATCCTTGTCGCTACCTCCCGCTTCGTCCAGTCGCTGAATGGAGTCGTGGGGATGCCTCATGCCTGCGAACGAAGAAGAAAAACAAAAGGTGAGACAGCATGACTTGTCCTACCCGCACACGCCTTGGCGGTCGATCGTTTAACCACGTCAAAGTTCTGTGCTGCGAAGAAAGTTAGAAGATCGAGCGGGAGTGTCATCAGCATCGGGACCTTGGTCAGAAGGAGTCAGTAGTCAGGTGAGGAGACATTCGACGTCGCTTTGGAGTTTGGTGCGGGACGGCGAGCGGATCGATGCGCAAATTGACAGGTCGACAGGGCAGTACTTTCCAGGCCATAGCAAAGCTGGCATACTAATCGTCCATCGCGCATTTCTTCTCGTTCCATTGCATATGTACAGTACTCCCTCCCTCCCAGCCGCCCATCGATCTTTCCCTCCCCCCCCCCTTTCTCCGCCCACTCACAACTTGAGAAGCGTCATGATCAAGAACCCAAGCGTCCCAACCGTGATCGTAGCCAAAACACTAGCCAACACACCAACCCTCAAAAAGTCCTTAACAGTCACATACCGCTCCCCCACCGAATTCTCCATCGACACCGCCGTCATGTTCGGGAACCCAGACACAGGAAGACCCATCGCAGCCGAAGCCGTCAGAACCGTGGCCATGATCAGAAGCCTCGGGTGAGGTTCCGAGAGACTGTCGCCGACTTGCGCCGCGATGGGGACTAGGAGCACGGCGGCAATGGTGTGCGAGATGAAGGTGGCGACGACGAGGCAGATCACGAGCAGGGCGACGAGCACCTTCCATACTGGCATACCCTTGACGACTTCCTGGATGATTGTGTCCAGAGACTCGAGCAGTCCGCTTGAGGTCACAGCCTTGCCGAGCGCGATACCGCCCATGGCGACTGGAGGGTAGGGTGCGTAGGGAGTCAGTCTCCAGCGCGCTCCTAGAAAGCAGAAGGACTAAGCAACGACGTGTCGCTCAGCCAAAACTCACGGAAGACAATGGTCCACAAGAAATTGTTGAAGTCCTCCTTCGTCAGGATCCCCGTTCCGAAGAAGAGAACCAGAGGCACTACAAGGAAGCAAGAGGGACCAGGATTGAGCACACAAACCGCGACAAGGCAGAAAAGGCTCAGGAGATCACTCACTGATGGCAATGACGCCCATATCACCCAAAACCCACTCCAACTTCCGCTCCAAGCACCACAACATAATTGTCGCAATCGATACTCCAGAGATGAAGTACTGAATCCCCGAGAAAGGATCCCGGTTCTCCCCCATCCGCTTAATGACCGTCCCCTTCCCAGACCCGTACCCCCACAACAGCACCAGCCAAATGATGACGAGCGAAAGCCCACTGACAGGAATCGTAATCGCAAACCACTGGAGCCAGCTGAGCGGCTCAGCCATGTACTGCAACGCGATCAAGTTCTGCGGCGACGCGATCGGACTCGTCTGTCCACCAATGTTCGACGCGAGCGCAATACCCATAATCAACGCGGAGCCGTAAGGCGACTTGTCCGGTAGCGTCCGCAGGATGGGTTGAATGAGCGAGTACATCAACACAGGAGCTGCGACATTGCTGATCCACATGCTCGCAAAGCATGCCACGCACATGTGCGCCAGGAGCACGTTCGACGGCTTACTACCTGCCAACCTGAGAACCTTCGTCGCGAGTATCTTGTCGATTCCATACTTGGAGAGCGCCGCTGCTATGGTGAAACCACCGAGGAGAAGGCACATGTTCGGCGCGAACATTTGGGAGAAGATCCACTTCGTCGTTTCGTTCGCGGTCAGCCGGCGGTCGGCATGGTCGTCCGATCTGGCAACGCGCAGGGAGACGACGAGAAGGGGTACCATCAACGACGTCACAAAGAGGGGGATGACCTAATTTGCATAGAATAAGACGCGTATTGCCAATGTCTATCAGCCTCCCAACGTATTCATCGCGCTGAGAAAGAGAAGGAGAAACTCACCTCCGTCGCCCACAAGATCGTACAAAAAACCAAGATCGCCAAACAATTCTGCTCCTCCACACGCTCAAAGAAGCGCAACCCAGGCGCCTTAAGAAGCAAGACCAGCATCACAAACGCAACCACAAGCTGAATCGTGGAGATGCCCAACCAGGAAGGCAGAGTGATCGCTCCCAAAGGCGTGCGGAAACGCGTCGCTTTCGGCTGATCACCGTCTTTAACACCAGGCGCACGAACACCCATCACACTCCTCTCGAGTGCCGCACCGGCCACGCGCCGTTCGATACCGATCATCTCGCGCCAGACGGTATTGCGCTGCCAGACGACTTGTTCGCGGAGTTGCTCCTTCAGCTGGGAGGCTGCGAGGACAATGTCGCCTGAGGTGACTACGTTGGCGTAGAGGTCTGTGAGCGTATTGCTTGCTTCGTCGAGCTGGGATCGTGCCTTGTCTGAGAAGGGGTACTTTTCCTTTAGAAGTTGGGAGTGAAAAAGGGAAGACGCGTCAGAGGGTCCTGGCACCACACTCGACTCCGCGGAGGAAGCCTACTCACTGCGACAACCTCGGATAGGTATCGGTCCTTGAGGTTGCTCTTGGTGATCTTGTCGTATCTGCTCAAGAGCAAGTTCGGCTGTCAGTGATCGGTATGCTGTAGCACCTCAGTTCGGCGACGCGCGCAAGCGCTGAAGATGAACTCACTTCTTGAGAATCTTCTTCAAACCCGTCCGATTTAACTCTACGTATTGCTTGAGCTCCGAGATGTCTACAAAGAGATCGTTGATCCGTTTCTTGAAAGTGATGCGCATGTCGATAGCCCAGTCGGACTCCATGGGCGTAAGACGCGCAGAGAGCCTCCTTCCAGCGGAAGGACGGGTCGGTGCATTCCCGTCGTTGGAGACGACGCTTGGGGCAGTTCGAATGCTATGCGCAGAGCCAGTCATGTTCGTATCGAGACCGCGCAGCTCGCGCGCCTGAGCAGCTGCCTCGTTGTACCTGCTAGCATCGGTGAAGATGGCATCGAGACTGGGCCGTCGGGTTCGCGGTGCTGATGTGCGGGTGGTGCTTCGGAAGGTGGTGTGAGGTGACTCCAGCTCGCCATCGTCATCATCGTCGTCATCGCCGTCCGCTGCCGCTGAACCAAAGTGGTGGTCATAGTAGGAAGCGAGACCGTCCTCGCGCTCTTCGAGGTCTCTTTGGATGACGGAGAGGTCGGTGAGGAGCTCCTTTTCCTTTGCCTGGTAGAAGTCTACGATCTTGGTGAGTTCCTTGTCTAGTAGAGGCACGAAGACGCGCTCTGCGTCTACTGAACCGTCTGTACCGCGGAGCAGAGCTGAAGACTCAGTGTCGGTGTCGTTGTATGAGGTGCTTGGGCCCCCATTCTCATCGTACAGCTGCTCCTTCTCGATCTGGTAGATGGCTTTTTTGAGGTTGGAATAGCTGATGCGAGAGTAATATCGAGACTGTCAGCTATACTTCCCCAGCTGTGTGCAGAGAGGGAGGTGCTCACGCAAGGTAGTAGTTCGCCCACTCCGTCTTGCTGTTGAACTGAATGCTGTGAGAGACTGCAGCCAGGGGGGTAGAGAGGTCAGCCTGGAGACACATCAGAGTCGCAGCGCAAGACAGAGCACATACACTTCATCTTGTCAGTGGGTGGGAGGAATGCGCTCCTGTATCTGCTTGCCCTGCTGCTGTTGCGGTTGCTGTAGCTGTGGTGGAGTGGCTGGAGTGCGATCGACTCTGGTTCGTGTTGTGGTAGTGTACGAGTGGTGTGAAGATCTTGTTGGTGCTGCCGCTGCTTCTGGGACGAGGGCATGCAAGTTGCTCCTTAGAATTTCCAGAGGGAGGCAGGGAGAGATGGACTGAGAGGAAGAAGGTGATGCCAGGGAAGGGGAAGTCGTTGGTGGTCTTTTTGTCGCTGCGAGTGAGAGTGAGACAAGAAGCGAGATCGTACAAGGAGAGTGAGACCGCTGCTTCCTTACGCTCCGCCTCTGCTGTACCACGCCGCCAAAAAACTTTGACTTAGACTTGCTGCACCTTCTCTTTTCGAAGAAGGAGAGACGGGATTTGCCTTGCCTTCTCTGTCTCGACTGTGCGCGTTTCCGTTGCTGTTGGATGGTGTCGGGCCTACCTCACTCAACTTTTCGCCCCCTAATACATAAACGCAAACCCAAATCAAATTCGTGCGACGCCGGCTCAACTTTGTGTCTGCCTGTCCGTGCCCTGAACCAGAACAAGGAACTACTAAGCGACTCCCTCGACGGCGACTAAGTCTGCGCCTCTGCTGATTACTGATTATTGGGGAGGGTTGGACGTCAACGACGAGGTCCAGGTGGAAGACTCGGTGCGATGCGGTCAAAGTCATCTACAATTCCGATTTCATAAATAGACCAGAGTCATGAACGAGTCAATCTAACAGCATCCGGTCATCATCTACTGGCGCACAAACTGCTCCGTGTGCGACTTGTACAGCACCGAGCTGTCCAAGATGCTCCCGTCCGTCGACCTGATGAAGTTGATCTTCAGGTTGGTCGCATTCTGGATGCCCACCGTCGCAAAGGCGTAGTCTTTGCCATTGGCGAATGCACAGTACGGGGGCTTGTAGCTGACGGCACTGAAGCCCTCGATGTTGCCGGCGCCGCCCGCAACGACTGTGGATGGTAGGAAGGAATAAAACACTCTGGTCAGCATGCGTTTGGCGGAACGGAGAACTTGATAAAGGACTCACTGTACATGGGAGCCTTAGGGTCGTTGAGCTGAGCCGGGTCAGCCGTCCCATTGTAAACAGGGTCAAACCGCTGAGAGTTGTGAACATGTCCAAACATGGCAAGATCAACGCCGTACTTGTACAGCAGCGGCTCAAAGGCAGCCGCACACGCCGTGCAGCCAGAGTCAGGCTTGCTGTTCTCCGAAGTCGTGTACCAAGGTCGGTGTCCTGCCACGATCACCCAGGGCGTCACGTTACGGTCCACGCTGGCCAGATCGGCTTCGAGGAACTCGAGCTGCTGACCAGCACGACCAAAGGGTCCGCTCATCAGGTTTGGGTTCGACGAGCCACCCGCAGAGTCGGGAGCCGAGGGGAAGTCCGTCTCTGTGTCGATCATGACGATGTGGGCCATGCCGTCTGCAATGTGCGAACGTCAAAGATCAGCGAATGTCACCGTCTAACACAAGCAAAAGTGTCAACCTCCTCACATTCAAACGAGAACCAGAATGGAGGGAGTGCGAGCGACTTCGCCTTGCTGCGCGCAGCCATCGCAGCATCATCCGACGACCGTGAAGGGAACGATGAAGGCATGTTGTTTCCAAAGCGCAGCGAGAAGTCCGTGAAGTTCTTCTGGCCGGCGGGGCAGAGGCCGGGAGTGACCTCGCTGCATACTGCTTCGTGGTTACCAGGCGAAACCTAGAAATGATAAAAGGGGCAGGGGAGGTTTCAGGACTCATGCTGCGTGGCGAGTGGGGCGATGATCCGTTCGAAACTTACCATGTACTAGACCGTCGAAGCCATCAGAAAACGCAGATACAGTCAGTGAAGAGTGCAGGATGGCAAAGATTGAAGATAGTGATGGCTCACCGGCTTCTGCTCTGCAATGGGTGCGAGTTGGCCGTAGAACTGTTCCAGAATAGCCTCATACGCATTAGCGCCGTCGAGCAGGTTAGCCGCATTGAGGCTAGAAACCACCATTCGCCCGTCAGCGAACAATATTCCGTTCTCTCAAAACACTTTCGTTACTCGATGAGTACTCACAACCAGTCATCAGCATACGCCAGGTCACCGGGGTGAACGACGAAGTCGTAAGACGGAGCAATAGCTGCCAATCGGCCGATCGTGCTGTGGTTCAGCGCAGGGTCGATCTTCGGGATCATGTCCCGCTGAGAGGGACTGCTGATCGTGAACCCATCTTTGCCGTAGCTATAGAAAGAACGAAGGACCAAAGTCAGCTGAAGGACCACATCGGAGCATGAGGAACCCACTTGCAGCTCACACGCCAAGGTCGACAACCGTCGAGAAGGTGAAGGGCGTGATGTCTCCTGCCTGGCGGGGAGACTTAAAGGGCACAATAGACGAGTTGGTCGACTGAATCTTGTAGTCTATACACAAAAAATCGAACATCGAAATACGGTCAATGAACCATCGCCAACGGCATTCACATCTTCTCCACCTACTCACAGTACGACGTAGCAGGCTGCAAGCCCGGAAGCATAACCGTGTTTGACCAGGTCCGCGAGGTCGGATACGTGACTGAGTTCGTCGAGCAAGCCGTGTTGTTCAAGTTGTCCGCGCTCAGACCGTACGAGACACAAGGCTGGCTCAACTGCTGGAAAGTGTTCCAGCCCACCGTCACGGCTGAGTCAAAAAGAGGACAAGAAGGAGGTTCAGTCGACCGCAAATGCAGACCATGCTCGACGCTCATTCCTTTACTCACCATCAGGAGCAGACATCGACAGGCGCTGTTGACCGGGAGTAGACTTGTCCTGAGGAATCGGGGGTAGTTGACACCAGCCACAGAGGCCGCCAAGAGCGGAAGAGCCGCAACGAGCTGAAGACCGTGCATGATTGCTGCGATTCTGCGTCAAAGGAATGATGTGGCAGAGAAGCTTCGGAAGAGAAGAAGAAGGGTGAGGGATGGGAGGAAAGTCAGCAAGCGGAGAGGGAGGAATCCTGTTCAGCAACACATCAGTTCGAGTAAAACTTCAAGCGCACTTATATACCCTGTTCACGTTCTCGCAACCTCGAACCCCGCCACCTTGGATCATCGTCCCCTACCTGCCTACCTGCTGGCCTGCTGGGGAAAGTGACTTCGGCATCCTCTAGCGAAGCGTCAACGACAGATAGACGTCAAAATGTCAAATTCCAGGCGGGCGGAACACGGTTGTCGGTGACGAGCTCCCAACCAATTACGTTACCGCGCTCCACGGTCCGCTTACCAATAGAGCAGCCCCCAACGTGCCCACCAAGTAGTCTTTCGTCCCTTCGTCTATGACCGCGTTTCGTCCGCTGTGCACCATACGCGAGACGCGTCGGCAAGGTGGTCGCCGGTGAGCCAAATTGGATCAACTCGAACCACCTTCAGGCACACATTTAAAGTGGCACTTTTTTGTGCCTTGGGAAAGGGTCCCATGCCCACGTGCCATGTACGATACGCTCGACACCGACCTCGCCGACACAGTCAAAAGTCAGCATACGGCAGACGTGATACGATGGACGATAGTAGTACTGTAGTAGTATGAATGGTTTCGCTAGTATCCGTACCCTCTTCTCCCCGAGGCCGGTGCTGCCATTCTCGACCGCCCTACCGTCCGATGCTCCCACCCATCCTCATCTCCTTCCCCATCCCAATCACCTCCTCCTCCACCTCCACCGCCCTGATCAACATCCATACTCTCAAATAGCAACGCCTCCTCATCCTCATCACCCTCACCGAAGTTCCCTCTGCTCGATGACGACGCCGCATGCGCACCCGCGCCGACAGGTCGAAATGGTCGTGAATTCGAGGCCGGAGACTGGACTGAGGAAGCACCGGGAGGGACATAAGGTCTGAAGCGTTTCCGAGGTGCGTCCGTGCTGGATGTTGATGCAGCAGAAGGTAAAGTTCCAGAGGAAGTAGGAGCTGTCGTTCTCGAGGGGGACGAAGCTGCCGTATGATGACTGGTCGTAGAGGACGCCCTGAGTGGCGGCTGGGTTGGAGGACGTTGGAAATGTGAAGAAGTCGATCCTAGCGGCCGTATCACCGCTGGTTTCGATGCCGTCTTCGTAGTCGTTGTCCGAGTCGTACTCGTTGCTGGCATCGTCTTCTTCGCCGCCCGATTCCGTACCACAGGACTTCGTTCCTCAAAGTCGTCCTCGATCACCTCTACAGTATTCCGCCGATGTGATCTCCCATCGAATCTTTGATCCCGATCCTCGACCTCCTCGTCCTCATCCTCCTCCTCGTCATCAGACACAGCTTCGCCAGCCCGCCGATCCACTTCTGCATCAAGCAGCGCCGCCAACTCATCATCGTCTTCCAACCCTAACGACCCATCATCCTCGATATCATCAAAATCCTCGTCCTCCTCGAAGTCATCGATGACTTTCCTTTTGCCTTTTGATGCCGAAGAAGTCGAAAAGGATGTCTGCGCCTTCGGAATTGAGGCGCGCGGCTTCGGCGCAGTCGCCCCTGCTCTCGGGATAGGGATCTCGTCGTCTTCATCGGCATCATCGAACACGTCAACACTGTCGAAATTATCCACAGTCCTCTTCTTGGCCTTCGAGGTAGAAGGAGTCCTATTGTTGTCCGAAGCTGTCGTCTTGGATGTCGATGCTCTTGGCTTCGCCCCAGTTGATGCTGCTCCCGGGATGGCAACTTGAACCATATTCTTCGCAGCTTTAGCCTGCTCCTTTGAGAGCCGTGTGAGTCGGATGGCTTGTGGGCCAGGCTGCACGTAGACGTTCACGGCATAGGCATTGTACACTGTCCATTGATTGGTTCGTATGTCAACACAGGTCCATCAGCACCACCATCAATACCATCACACTCACAATAGTCATCTTGCAGGAACCCCTTGATGAGAAGGCCGACCACAAGCCTCTCGCACTCCTGAATCAGCAGAGGTCAACCCGTCAGAACATCGAAGAAATTCCCAGACCGTCATCCAAGTCCTACTTACATCCTTATTAAGCTCTATCTTGCCCCCAGCCACATTATTAAGGTCAACATGGCCTCCCCCACTCTTCTGCTTGCCATTCCGCCCTCCACCAGACTCATCATCCACAGCAGAGACAGTGTACCGGCCCCACCCAGCCCACGAACAATGTCCGCAAGCTGTGCCAGGGTAAGCCTTCCCCCTCCACGATGGACATCCTGCGCTACCTTGAGCTGTTGAAGGACAGAGACATATCAGCATCGATATGTGAGCGAGGAAGAAAAGCGTGAGGAGGGAAAAGGGTACACTTACAACCTGCCACCCAGCAAACGTCAGATCTCGCACTTGGGGCGGACTAACACAATTGTCGCACCGCCCACAACGCTCCTGACTCCCGCCCGTGTCCGCAAAGTACTCCGCAAAGATCAATTTACGACATCTCTCGCTTTGCACGTACTCCAGCACAGCCCGGACTGCAGAACACAGGAGAGGACCGCTTGAACACTCCACTTTGACGATTCTCATCAAGGGACCCAGAAGATACTCACCTTTCTCCGTACCAGTAGGTTCACCAGCCACCAAAGAACTGATTCGGGTAGCATCTTGAGACCGATAGAACAGGACACAGTCCGCATCTTTGCCATCTCGGCCCGCCCGACCGGACTCTTGGTACAGTCCTTCGATTGACTTGCTGATGCATGCGTGAATGACGAAGCGGACGTCCGGTTTGTCGATGCCCATTCCACTGTTAGAATGGTATCGGAGCGGTCAGTTCAACAAAACTCCTTGGGGGTCAACTTCTGGGGTTCAGTGAAGACTCTCACAATGCAATGGTAGCGCAGACGACCTGATGATGAGCACAGATGGTGAGCTTCTTCCATTCTGGACAGGCGGAGGGTTCAATTGCATTCACACACACCTGCACTTTGTTCTGCCTCCAATGTACGTGTACGTTCGTCTTCGCCTCTGCGCAGGGGTCGATGTCATATCAGATGAGGCCCAGACTAACGCAACCAAGATGAGAGCCGTAACTCACCATCATCCACATCAGCATGATACACGGCCGCACGAATCGCTCCATTGGAAAGTAAGTTGAGAGCTTGAGCCATGTTCTCCGTATCCTAAACAATCATACAGGAATGTCAGTCGGCCAGTCGAGATATCAACAGAAAGCTCCACCGCTCTATCTCTCTTTGCTTACCTTCTTGCTCAAGCAATACACAATCCCTGTAAAGCACATGACCTTCAGCAACTCCACCTCAGATATGAAGGAGCCCGAGCTCGAACTCACCGCTCTTCCCCGATGATTCTTCAAGATCCAATCGACCACAGTCTGCGAAGTCGCATTGGACGCCGACGGCCGAGGAAGAACGCTGTACACCAGATTGGGTCTGTACAGCGGCGCCTGGAAGAGCAGAGTCCGGTTGGGCGCGGCAGCCTCAGGGCTTGTGGTTGGTTTGACTCCCATGATTTGGATGACTTGCTCCAGGACTTTGGGACCGCATGTAGCCTGGAAATCAACGTAGAACCACCAAGGGGGCGGGGTCAACGATTGATGCACGCTGGGTATTTCCTCGGCGATGAGTACATACAGTGAGCATCTGCAGAGGGACGTCCGGGAAGACCTTGCGGAAAATGCTCAAACCTTTGTAGTCGGGTCTGTAGTCATGACCTGGGGATGATGGGAGAACGTTTTGAGCACAATTTTGTTCGCACTGCATGTATGCTTTTGGAGGACTCACCCATAGATGCAGCGCAGTGTGCCTCGTCAATGACAATGTGAGCTGATGAAGACAATCGCCGACGAGGATGAGAAGGGAGCCTGTTAGCAGAGCAAGTATGACAGACACTTACATAGCTTTCCCCTTTCATATCTGCAAGACAGTGCGAAGAAATCGGTCAGCATTTCGGGATCGTCGCCTTCACTCCTTACTCATACTCAATGCTCACGCCTTTTGCACTGCATCACCGGCCAGATTTGACGCAAGGGATAAGCTGTCAGAACATGAATGGGCCCAAAATGCGAACGTGAAGGGAAGGAAGGCAACTCACACGCAGTCATCAACGTCTTCGACTTAGCCACCCGCTCCGGCGTGACATACAGCAACTTAATACTACTAGACCCTTCCCTAATCGTCTTCAAGATCTCCGCCGTCTCACTCCTGGGAACAGCAGACGACAACAGCTCCGCCTCGATCCCGACTTGACGTAAGTTGAGAACTTGGTCGAGCATGAGGGAGATGAGGGGCGAGACGACTACGGTGAGTCCTTCGCTGAGGAGGGCGGGGAGTTGGTAGCAGATTGATTTTCCGCTTCCTGTGGGCATGATCACGACTGCGTCCCGTCCGTCCAGTGCGGCATTACAGACGGCTTCCTGACAGAAGCGGAAGGTGGTGTAGTTCCAGACCTGTTTGAGGCGGGCTTTGAGCTGGGACGACCATTCGAAGTTGCTACGGCTGTAATCGGTCTTCTGGAGCAAGTTGGAGGCGGAGGCGGTATGAGTTGGAGCAGATCTGTTCGTCCCCCTTTGCGCAATTCGAAGTAGGTTCTCTCGTTTTTCCTTGAGAGAGTCTTCGAGTGTGAGAAGCTGTTGGACTTGCTCCCGAATGGAGTCCAGCTCGTCGTCGATCTCCCGCAGCTGATCGGCAACGTGCTCATCGATTGCAGCAGTCGACTCCGAATGACTGGAGGACGCCGCCGCCGCTTCTCGAGAGCGCGCACTGCTGAAGGTAGAGGGTCCGCCGTTGTTGCTGCTGTTGTTGTTGTTCCTGCTCGTACTGGCAACAGGCGCGGTGTTCATAGCCTCTCCGATGATCTCGAAGTCAGAGCCATCACCATCGGAGGACTCGGAGGCGATCACTCGCCGTGCGCGCTTGGACGCCATGGAAGCCTTCGCCCGCTGCCTTTGCTATATCGGTGTGTATGTGCGCACAAGCTTTTGGTATAATCAATGCTGTGGTGGGACGACTGTTGATCTTTTGCTACTGTTGATCTTTTTTGAGCTCCCAACCGAACGCGTCGCGTGGGGCCAACTCGACAGACGCGACGCGCCGCTCACAAAGGGAAACAAAAGAAGAAGTTCTGAGGATGAGGCTGGCACCATAGCAAGGACCCCCACTACAGCCTCGCCTCGCTCTTCCTCAGGTGCGCAGAGCTGAGGCAGGTCGAGGCATCTTGCCGTATCTGCCCATGCGACTGAGTTGTGGAATGGGTGGCCTGCTGAGTGGGAAGATGAGAAGGACAATCCTTTTCGCTGGTTAAATGCACTCACAACCTCGAGAAGCTCACACATCGACAGGCTCGAAGCCTTGAGAACGTCCATCATCTCCCACAACCAACCACAATGGCAGGCTTACCAACACAGCAAGCAACAGGGACAGCGTCTGGTCCAGGTCCAGGCGCAACAACAGGTACCGCCGATGGAGTCAACAAGCCATACGAGCGCACCATGTTCTCCTACGACCCCATCGACGAGTTCACAGCGACCATAGCCGATTGGATTTACCACCACACACGCGGTCTGCAGAATGTCGAGGTATGGTTTTTTTCCATGCATTATCCACGCGCGCGTCAGAGGCTATGTATGGCTGATCTTCTTTCTCTCTTCCTGCTTCTGTGTCCCAGATTGAGGCGAAGATTGGGACGTTGGTTGATAAGTCGACCGAGCACCGGTTGTTCATGCCCGTCATGACAGAGACAAGTGAGCCCAAGACAAAAGAGATTTCATCCATTCACTGTGGTACTGATTTGTTCTTCTTCCTGCCATGCGCAGTCCTGCTGGAGAACACCGATGGGATCCGCTTCGTCAGCGAACTAGGCATTGTGAGCACCTCCCCTCAATTCACCTGACAAGCGAAGAACCCCTCACTGACATCAGTTGGAAAACCCCCTTCAGCACCACCACTCCGCCATGAACAAGCTCATGAACCAACTGGTCACCTACACCAACGCCAAAGGCTACCAAGGTTCCAAAGTCGTCTACAAACGACAAGAAGAGATCGACTACTTCCACAAGATCGAACCAGGCATGCTACCCCCCGCCGTTCTCGAGTCCCTCGGTCCGTTGAATGTGGATGGGAAGGAGGATAAGATCAGGGTGACGAGGGATAATAAGGATGGGAAGGCGAAGTCGGATCATGCGATGGTCAAACGGCGGATTGCGAGTTTGGAGGTGTTCTGTCCTAAGAGGCTGTATGATTATCGGATCTCCATCAATACGGAGACGCCAGGTGAGTAGGTTTCCGGTGATGCGCTGTCTGAAGTGAGACTGATGGAAACTGTCTCGTTCGATTCTTGGTCAGTGCCATTACCACCGCCCAGCAGCGCAGCTATGTTCTGGAGAGACAAGAATCGCGTCACGTACCAGCATGAGCTCATCCAAGTCGACCTCACCCTCGTCAAATCCACCTTCCCTGTACGTCCCTACCCCTTCCTCTTCCCTCAAAAAGTCCAAACTCCCGCTTACTTTGCCCCCCTTTCTTTTGCACAGATGACCGGAGTGCAAACTTCCCACGAGCTCGAGCTCGAATTCCAGGATGCGAGCAAACTCGTTGCGGCGGGGCATGAGGCGCGTGCTGAGGGTGCTTCGCAGGACTGGACGCCTTTTGACGATATGTGCCACATCTTCCTGAACAATGTCCGGATGTTAATACGGTGAGTCCGGGAGAAGTAGTATGGAAGTTGAATTAGAATGCTGACCGCTATGTTTCTTTTTTTGTTTGTAGGAACATGCCGGAGTTGCAGCCGATGTGATTGCTCGACCTCCCCCAGGTAGCCTGAGAAGACGGCCGTCTCCCTCTGCTCTCGGTCTTTGAAGACAACAGAAATGTACCAATAGCGTCTCTTTGCAAAGCATCTCCCTTTCACCTTCTTGAGAATCTTCTGCTCGGAGCCTTTTCCCGATCCCAGTGCTTAAATTTTTTTTCTCGATGAGCTCGGCATGGATGAGCTCGACAACCAACAGCGAGTCTAGACAAAAGAGATGCGTCAAAAGCGAGCGAAACAGTACCGCCGCCTGTTGCAGCAATACCAGCTGCACTTCAACTTCCGAGCTCCCTTCCAACTCCTACTGGACGACACCCTGACCCTCCACCTCGCCAAAGAATCCTCAGGCCCGAACTCACCCTCCCCACTCTCCCGCCTGTCCGAGATCCTCCAACAACCAGCAGACCCCCAACATGTCAAGCTGATGATCACCCAATGCTCGATGGTCTCCCTCTACAACCTTGAAAAATCCCCCGATCCATCCCAAGCAATCCTCGCCAAGCGCGCGGTCGGACTAGCGAAGGAGTTCGAGCGACGGAGATGTAATCACCGCGAGGCGATCGAGACGGATGTTTGTATTGCG
This sequence comes from Tilletia indica, assembly GCA_001689995.1. Classification (NCBI taxonomy): domain Eukaryota; kingdom Fungi; phylum Basidiomycota; class Exobasidiomycetes; order Tilletiales; family Tilletiaceae; genus Tilletia; species Tilletia indica. The sequence continues at coordinate 105,428 of MAPW01000061.1, read as the reverse complement.
GAGTGTGTGGGTGGAGTAATAAGCATCGGTATATTTTGGGGACGGGGAGGTTAAAGTTGAGGACGGGCGTGGGGAAGGAGTGTGTTGGGTTGCCTGTTGTGCATCCGAATGAGACTGGGGTGTTGGTCATGGCGCCCATGAGCGAGGCGACGAAGGCTAGAGTGGACGAGGTGAGTCTCTTCCTTCCTTCCTTCTTCCCTCCCTTTTCTCCTTCCTGACGCGCTCTGCTTATCTGATACCCAGCTGGAAAGGGCAGCCCTCAAAGGCCAGCAACGGCCCCACTGCCCGAGAACGTGATCACAGGCCCAACCCCCGCTGCTCCTTCTTCCAGCGCGCCGACACCCCAGCCGAAGAAACGAAAAGCGAAAGCGCCCAACCCGCTCAGCGTGAAGAAGAAGAAGCCCTCCAAGCCAAATGCACCGGCGAAGCGCGGGACAGGGAAGGCACCGAAGTAGCACCTCCGCCCTCGCATTCACTCAATTGTCTCTAACTGTACCACCACCTCATCCAAATCGCATTTCACATCCTCCCCCCAATCCTCGAAAGTGTTTGGCAAATATGTCTATCCATTTCAGCACTCAGAAAAGTCAGCCCTTCACAGAACCTCGCCCTCCTTCCCGATCTCCTTCCCCTCGGTCTCGTACCAAGGACTACTAGGCAAGACCCATACCCTAACACTCCCATCGTCCGCACAACTCGCCAACAGATGCCCGACGGCCTGTCTCGCTCTGTCCGCGTCTTCGTTGACTTCCTCAAAGCGTGAGTTTTTGGAGGTGGAGGTGCTGTGTGAGTAGGAAGGAGCGAAGGCGAGGGAGTTGATGTCGGAGACGCCGTGTGCTGATGGGAGGGTAGCTGCGAGTGTGTGTGTTGGGCAGAGGGTTGATGCTTGGCTGACGGGTTTGGTTGGGTCCCATGGTAGTTCTGGTTCAGTCTGTCAAAACAGGTTTCCAGTCAGTGTGCATTCTGTGTGAGAGAAGTGGAAAAGGATAACTCACAAGTTCGAAGACGTTGATACGCCCATCCCCACCCGCAGACGCCAGTCGGCCTAGAGAGCGTTCGCGTGGTGGAGAGAGATCAAGAGGGTCGGCAGCCCACGAAAGAGCATAGATCGTACGCGAATGATACCCCTCCATTTTACCCACAAGGATCCACTTCTCCTCCCCCGTCGTGCCCGCTTCCTGTTTACCCCCGGCCAACTCAATCGCGCGCTGCTCCGGCGCAAGAGGGCCGACGTCCCTCCAGATCTGAATGGTATTGTCGTCCGAGCACGACGCCAAGAATCGTCCGTCAGGGCTGAATGCTAGATCCCATACGGTTCCCTTATGAGCCTCGTTCAGTGTTCGGGCGCAGTACCAATCATCCGAGGGGTCGTCCCTGAAGAACTTGATCGAATCGTCATAAGACGCCGAGACGAGCAACTCTCTGGCTGGATCAGGATGGAAGACCACCTTCTTGACGTCTTGTGAGTGACTCATCTGGACGGAGAGACATTCGAATTCGGGGGAGTCTCCTTCGTGCATGGGTAGTTTCCAATCTGGTAAGGTGGCTGGGGGTGGTGGTTGGATGCATTCCCAGATCCAGACGGATTTGTCACGGGAGCAGGAGGCGAGGAGGTGTCCTGCGGGTGAGAATGCGACTGATTTGCATTCGGAGTCGTGGCCTTCGAGGGTGCCTACGCAGTCCCAGTCAGATTCGGGAGCATCTTCTTCTCCATCTTCTTCCTCGTGTTGAGGCCGGGTGATATGTTCCCAGATGCCGATAGTAGCGTCGAAGGAGGCAGTAGCGAAGATGCGACCATTAGGAGACCAAGCGATCTGTCTGACAGTGCGTCTGTGTCCGGTGTTGATCTTGTCTGCGAGGGTGAAGGTTGGAGGAGAGGGGGATGAGAATGAGAAGCGGAAGATGCGTACGTGCTGGTCTGTTGAGCAGGAGGCGAGGATGGGGAGGACTGGGTTCCATGCGACACTCCATGCAGCGCTGTCGTGTGCTGGCAGATCACTCAACAGTCGCAGTGTCTTTGTCGAGCTCATCGTTGTTTCTTTCGCTCTGGCAGTGGTGGAAGGGTCAGCGAATATTCTTGATGAGTGAGTGAGAGGGGGGGTAAAGGATGCATTGCACTTTGCAGCAGAGAGCGGACTTTCAAAGTACAAAAGGACCCGAGGAATCAACTAAGCGTCATCACCAGAGGAGAGGGACAAGAGAGAGAAGAACGGAGACGAGGGAGAGATGCGGTTATGAAGGGAGAGAGAGTGAAGCCAGTAGTGGAGTGTGTTCAACGCGAAGTCATGCCAGTCCGGACGTACATGGCCCAGCATAATGTCAACGAGGTTGACATTCGCAAGCGCTTCCTGATCGCGAGCCCAAAGGCGCAGAGCAACGAGAGCAGGGCCGGTGATGGTGTCGACCGAGGTAACGCCAGGGTTGCCGAGGTGAGGAGGGGAGGTGGGTGAGGCAAAACCAAAAGTCATCATGAGGCAGTCGACATGGCCCCGGGTCCACCTTTCTCCGCAGACACATGTCATCCGGCAGAAAATTGTTCCCGAACGCCAGCGAGTTGCCAGCAGCCGCAGAGGCACCGAGGGCAGACGCAGAAGACGATCCGAGAGACTGGGGAGGCGGTGCATGTCACCGACGCGGACGCCAAGAATGCCGGTGTTCTCCTGAAGCCAGCGTCGTCGCTCACGGCGCAGAAAAGACCGTCTAGAGAGCGGATCCCACTCCGGGTGCCGTTCCCGCTGCTGACGTTGAGCCAGAGCAAAGGCGACCGAGAGAGGCGAAGAGCAGAGAGAAGTGATGAGGCCGGCGTGGACGGTACTACGCGCCGCAGACGTCCGACGCAAGAGGGCGCGTGCAGGATTGGAGGCATGGGAATTGCGCAGGTGCTGCTCCAGACCCAGTGCCAAATGAGCGAGGCGGACTCGACCGGAAACCAAACCACACATGGAGTGCGCCAGAAGGCGGCGGGAGGGAGGCAGATCCGAAATCCAGCATACCGCATCGTCGAAGAAAGAGTCGAGTGCGTCCATTTGCTCGGTGCTGATAGGAGACTCCGACAGCTGCGAAAAGTGATGAAGGAGCCCACCACCAAAATCCAACAAAGACGCGCAGTGAGATTGAAACACGGAGAGGCGTGCTGCAGGTGTCCAGCTACCCCCGACCGCGCGCATACGACGAAGAACCGCCTGCATTGCCTCGAGCTTGTTGTTGAGATATTGAGATAGGTCCAAACCGTCCACCGAGCGAGGGATTCCCAGGTAGCGGTAGTCCTCGACTTGTGGAAGCAGCTGATCACAGAGGGAGAGCGAGATGGGGGAGCGGCAAACCACACCACACTTGCGCACGTTGAAGCGCAGACCACGGGACGCTGCCCATGCCTCCGCCCGACGGAGCAGCTCCTGTGCCTCCGTTTCGGATCGAGCCAAAATGGCGCCATCGTCCGCGTAGAAAACCGCGGCAGGATCATCGGGGGGCAGCCATCATTGAGAATGTGGAGCAATTCGTCAATGAGAAGACTGAAAAAAGCGGGAGAGCAAATCGCACCTTGCGGGAGTCCCGGGTGATGCTGATCACCTCGGAGCGGAACCCATTGACAACCAGTCTAGCGCAGAGACCTGTAGTGAGAAGTGCCCAGGACAGCTGGCGGACGCCCAGAGGAGCGCCCCGCTGCCGCAATGCGTCCAGTTCGTGCTCGGCTCGTACCGACGGGAATGCATTCTCGATGTCCAAATAGATCGCAACCGGACGAGAGGAGGAAGCAACGTGATTGGTAAGGAGCGCCGAGGCGCAGCTCCAGCCGCGTCGAAACCCGCACTGACCAGGGTGAAGGCGAGCCCAATGGGAGTCGGCAGTGAGCTGCCGGACGAAGATGCTTTCGAAGAGGCGACGAAACATCGGAAGCATGGCAATGGGCCGGGAGGTTTGGGCAGTTGGAAGACCGGTCTTCTGTTTCGGAATCAGATGCACCAGGGCGCGTCCCCACCGGCGCGGCACCACCTTGCAGGCCGCGCAGAGACGGAACAAGCGCGCGAGCTGCACTGGAAAGGGAAGCTGGGGCGGCGGAGGGGGAGGTGGGGAAGACGAAAGCGGAACAAAAGGAGCAGCGCGCGGGTTGAGGGTGCTACGCCGACCCTGCAGCCGCGCCGAGGAACGAGAAGCACCAACGGACGGCAGCGCCGGGGACAGCGCAGTGGTGGGAGGAGCCGGAGAGTTGGAAGAAGACTGTGGGAAGGAGAGTGCTGCAAGCAGCAGGCCATGGTCTCCATCTTCGCCGCCAGACTTGTGCCGAGGATATCGCTTGATCGCGCGCTCCACTGCAGAGAGAGAGAAGAGAGAAGCAAGTGGATCCGAGTCGATGCGCACGGGGCCAGGAGGAAGACACCCGTCGTCGGGGCACAGCGGCGGGGCATCCGAGGCACCCCAAGCCGCACCCAGAACTGTGTGGCTTCCTCTTTGACCGGCAGCCCTGCCTCTGCCGCCACTGCAGACGAAACCAAAGGCCGATCTTTTCCCCGCAGACCTTTGCGCCAGAGACGCTCAGCATCCAGACGTGAGGTGCTTTGTTCCAGACGTGCGCGCGTCCAATCTTTTCGAGTCCGAGCCACCTTGACAGAATACTGGCCGAGAGCACCGAACCCAGCAGCCAGCACCGCCTCATGTAGCACCGCATCGATCGCATCAATGATGCCTTGACGCTCCGACGAAGAGAGATGATGCAAGCGGACCGCCTCCTCCGCAGATGCCAGGCGACCGTCCACATCAGGACAGAGAACACTGTACGCTTCCTGAAGCCGCTGCCAAGCCCCAGGCTTGTGCAGGCGACTCAGGTGCATCCGAACCAGACCATCGTCGGGCGATGACGCCTCCGGCCCGGGAGGAAGAAGAGGCTCCAAAGGAAAGCGAAGGTGGAGGGCGGGGTGATCGCAGTCGACCCCAAGAGAGAGAGAGTCGAGAATAGTGAGAGCCGAGGCGAGGGAATCCCACAGCGAGTTCCGGACCAGGACATGATCCCACCGGGAGGCAGCAGAAAGAGGAGAAGAGGTAGGAGGGAGGGCGCAGAAGCCCGAAACCGCCATCCACAGCGCCAGCGCATGGTAGCGACCGAGGGGAGAGGCCGTCCCGGGTGTACCAGCATTGGGTTGAGCCGAACGTTGAGGTCGCCGAGAACCACATCGCAGTCCTCGAGTCCTCGGAAAATCTCGAGAAATTCCGCATCGGAGATGCGGGGAGGGGCGTAGACGAATGCAATGGTGAGGCCTGGGAGCACCAGGCGGACGAAAAAGTGAGAACGAGTGATGGAAATGATGGAGTCTTTGATACGTGCCGAAGCAAATATCATCACCCCGTCGTGTTTGCGTTGACCTGGGGCCGAAGGGAGAGGAACCGAGGAAACCAAAAAGGAAGGATTGGATGCGTAAAGATCGTGGTGCAAGTACCAAGATTCCAGCACGCCAACCAGCTCAACACCCTCAGAGAGCCACTTCTGAACAGCAAGGAACTTCTCGAGCTGAAGTCCTCGTGTGTTCAGAACGCGGATGTTGAGAAACTCTGAGGGGTGCATTTAGGCGCTCGACTCAGAGGTCGAGACGCCCGCCGCGGTGGGCGTGGCCGACGAGACATCCTCCATAGCAGCATCAACCTGCACTGCACCCGCGCCATCCACCGACCCTGCGGGAACAGAAGCACGGCGAGACGAGACGTGGATCCTACCGGCAAAGAAGTCGCTGAGGCCGGACCAGCCAAACTCCGAGGCGCGAGCTTGGAGGCGGCGCATGCGAGAGTTGAAATCCGACAGCACCTTCTCCTTAAGCTCGGAGTTAGCACCACTGCGGATGGGCTGAGAGGCGTCAAAGTTGTCGTTGACCCGAAGGCACTGAGACGATGAGAGACCTTCGGGAACCTGCGTGATTGCTTTGACGATCACCTCGCGGTGAGATTTGGACACCACGAGCTCGAGAACACTGCCTACGTGGCTGACGTTGTGAACATGACGAACATCGACGCCCATGTCCGAGAGAATCTGCTTCGTAGCCGAGTGTTCCATGCGACGGAAACCTTCGATCGACACGACGGCGAAATCATCCGACTTGAGCTGCGAGCGCACAGCAGACACCGAGGCTGCGGAGGAGCGCGGCGCCTGAGTAGCCGAGAGCAGAGCTTCTGCCGGACTGCGGCGGGGACCACGAGAGCGAAGTGGCAACGCCGCGGCATCGGCAGCGACCTGTGCCAGAGAGCGACCAGCTTGAGATGCACTGCTGGAGGGCCCAGAGGTGCGCGAAGGAGAGGAAGAGAGAGGAGGGGAAAGAAGATGAGCTGCCAGAAGCGCTCAATGGGCCAGAGGAAGGGCAGCGAGACTCAACCGTTTCCTTCAGACCGCGCATGGACGCTCCGAGCACGTCGAGAGCACCGCGGAGAGTCTTCGAATCCTCGCGGCGACCCTTCTCCACTTCGGACTTGGCAGAGAGCAAGGATGCGATGAGGTCGTCCTGTTGGCGAACCAGCTCAATGAGCGCATCAGTACCAAGAGAACGAAGGCGCTCGTACTTGGCCTCCCGATGCTCCCGCTCGAGCTCGCGGGACGAGGGGATGGGCACCGATTTGCCAGCGCCGGCTTTGCGACGCTTGCCAGCTGTCGTGGGGGTAGAAGGGGCGGGGTCGGACGCCCCGAGGTTGAAAACGAAGTCCGAAGACGGAGGGGCGCTGGCCGGGGGAACTCCGGATGGAGTCGTGGGCGGCACCAGGGTGGTATCCCCGGGAGCTGCCGGGCTCGCAGAGGAAGAGGACATGGGTTTGAGAGCTATGGATTTTATGAGTGAAGAAGTTGAGTAGTGGAGAGCTCGGAGGGTTTATGTGTGGATGAGCCACGTGGTTAATGAGAGTCACGTGATGAGAAGATTGCGGGGGTCAGTGCGGATGATCATAAGTTGGTTGTTCTTCTCTCTCCTTCATCCTACGCAGCTACCACCTTCACTCTCTCTCTCACTCTTACTCTTACTTACACTCACTACACTCACTCACCCAGCATACAACCATGTCCACCGCTGCTTCAACCACTCCCACGCTCCAGGCTGGCATCGTCCGCTCAGTCCTCAGCGGAGACACCCTCATCGTCAGGCCCAAGGGTGTCGCAACTCCAGGCAGCGAACGAGCCATTCACATCGCAGGCATCGCAGCTCCACGCATGGGTTCCCGAGACAGGGACGACGAACCCCAAGCTTTCCCCTCCCGCGAACATCTCCGCTTACTCCTCGTCGGAAGAGAAATTCGTTACAAGGTCGAATACACCGTCCCCATCCCAGGCGCAAGTGGTCCAGGAAGAGAATTCGCTCATGTCTTCCTACCCCCAAGGCTCAGGGTCAGCAGGACACCAACGTCGCAGCCGAAATCCTCGCTGCCGGTTGGGCAAAAGTACACGACTCCACCCTCCGTCGCAACGGCGTCGGTCCTCCCAATGGCGCCCAGCTCCAACAACAACAACAACAGCAACAGCAGCAGCAGCAGGGAGCAGCAGCAGGAGGAGGAGGAGCACAAGCGCAAACCCAGCTCATGCCCGAGGAAGACGAAGAAGCAGGAGGATGGAAAGCCAAACTTCGCGCCATCCAGGACGACGCTCAGGCATCCCAACGCGGCATCTGGGGTCCGACGACTCTCTCATCAAGGTCGACTACACCATGCCAGAGGACAGCCACACCTTCCTCCAGGAATGGAAGGGCAAACCCATCGACTCCGTCGTCGAGCAGGTCCGCGACGGTAGCATGCTCCGAGTCCGTCTCTTCCTCACTCCCAAGCATCACCAGCTCATCAACCTCAACCTGGCAGGAATCAAGGCTCCCCGGGTACCCGCTCCTAACCTCAACCCGGCCTTTGTCAACAATAATGATGGGAACTCACCCCAGGCTGAACCTTATGGAGAAGAGAGCAAGTTCTTCGTCGAGAGTCGTCTCTTGCAGCGGAATGTAAAGGTCACCATCCTCTCTATGCCCCAGCCCGCATCGGTGCCTACCCCATTCGGATCCACATCCTCTCGAGCAACAATGGACCCCCACCACCCACAGCCACCGTCCTCATCGGCACAGCCCTCCATCCCGTCGGAGATATCGCCCACTTCCTCCTCACCGCAGGTCTCGCACGCTGTGTCGACTGGCACGCCGGCGTCCTCTCCTCCGTTGGTGGGATGGAGAAGTACCGCATCGCCGAACGAGCAGCTAAGGACAAGCGTCTGGGTATCTGGAAGGATTATGCTCCGTCGGCCTCGGCGAACGCGATGGCGGGTCAACCTACTGCCAAACGCACCTTTGAAGCCGTGGTTGGACGCATCATCAGCGGAGATACGATCCACGTCTTCGTCGATGACGACGGCAGCAGCAGCGGCAAACTCAACGAACGTCGAATCCAGCTATCCTCCGTCCGTCAGGCACTCATCAAGGATCCCAAACAGGCAGGCTATGCGAACGAAGCGCGCGAGTTCCTCCGTAAGCGACTCATCGGCAAGAACGTCATCGTCCAGATCGACTACATCAAGCCCAAAGATGGCGATTTCGACGAGCGACACTACGCGACCGTCCGCTCCGGTGGAAAGAGACGAACATTGCCGAGCTACTCGTCCAGCGTGGATTGGCGACTGTCCAGCGTCATAAGCGGGACGATGAGGATCGGTCACCTGAGTACGATCGACTCATGGAGGCCGAGGCGAGCGCGATGGCTGAGCAGCGTGGATTGCATTCGGGCAAGGAATCTCCTGCGCCTCGGATGGGAGACGCCTCTGACAACGCAGCGAAAGCGAACTCGTTCCTGCCCGGTCTCAAACGCGCAGGTCGCGTTCCTGCCATTATCGACTTCGTCGCCTCGGCTTCCCGATTCAAGCTGATCGTCCCGAGGGAGAACGTCCGCTTGACGTTTGTGCTTGCTGGAATTCGGGCCCCTCGTACGGCGCGTAACCCGCATGAGAAGGACGAAGCGTTTGGGAGGGAAGGGTTGGAATGGACTACCCGTCGCGCACTCCAGCGTGATGTCGAAGTCGAGTTCATCATGACCGACAAGGCAGGCGGCTTCATTGGGAATCTCTACCTGAACAAGTCGGAGAACTTGGCAGTTTCTCTTGTGGGGGAGGGTTTCGCGAGTGTGCATGCGTACAGTGCGGAGAATTTGGGGTCGGGGAATGCGTTGTATGAGGCGGAACGGAAGGCTCAGGCTGGCAGGTTGAATCTGTGGAGGGACTTCGAGGGGGAGGTGGATGGTGTGACGGATGGACAGGAGGGTGGAGATGGCGCGGGCGGCGCATTGGTTTGCGGGCCATCAGGTGGTGCCAATGGACACAGCTCCGCCGTTCAAGGTGCTGGAGGTGCAACGCGCTCGGGTGGAGCGTGGGGTAGCAGTGCCAACAAGAATGCGGAACCAGCTCCTGCGCGACGCGAATATGCCGACGTGATCATCTCTGACGTCCGCGGGAACGGCACGGACGTTCCCTTCAGTTTCGCGGTCCAGATCCTCGACGACAAGATCACGGAGCTCGAGACGCTGATGCAGGAGATTGCGTTGCATTCGAGTTCCCCGCCTGCGTCGGCTGGTTTTACTCCGCGAGCGGGGGAGTATGTGTGTGCTAAGTTTAGTCAGGATGGGCTTGGTACCGTGCGCAGGTGAAGAAGGCTACCCAGTCGAGCAAGAAGGCGGAGGTGCACTACGTCGACTACGGGAACTTCGAGACTGTACCCTTCTCGGACATCCGCCCGCTCGACTCTGGCCGATTCGGTCGGACTCGGCTGGCCCCACAGGCTAAAGAGGCTCGGTTGAGCTTTGTGAAGCTGTTCGAGGGTAGTTCGGATGGGAAGCAGGTTGATTATGTGCTTGATGCGCAGGATCGGTTTAGGGAGTGGTGTGAGGGACGGAAGTTGATTGCTAACATTGACTTCCGCGAGGCACTCGGTACCGGCGCGGGCGCAGGGGAGCGACTTCACTTGACGCTTTACGACCCTTCGAACCCTTCTGTTGTTGGCAGTCCTGAGGCTTGCATTAATGTCGATTTGGCGAGGGAAGGGTGGGCGTTGCCTGATGAGAAGGTTGCGTATTGGAAGAGTTACCCTGGTTTGGTCAAGGCGCTCGAGGAGGCTAATGAGGAGGCGAGGAGGCGGCATCGGGGTGTCTTTGAGTGAGTAGTAGTGGACCTTTGTTTTCTTCCTCAGCTACCTATGTAGAGGAGCTCTTTTGACTGACCCTATCTTACTCCTTACCAGGTACGGCGACCCTACCGAGACTCAGGACGGACCTGCTGGCTTCCGCCGCTAAGCTTCGAGTGCGACGCGGTTGGCGTCAAAACGAACCAAAAAAATGATCGAAGGCGTCATGGATTCCACTTTTCAAGAACTGCTTCCCTCTATCTACGAGTTACCTTACCCAAAAATTTCCAAGCACATCCAAACGCACCAACGTATCGCTCAAAACGCATTTTTCCCATCGATCTGGTTGCCTTGCCCTTCCCCGTCTCGAATGTATGGTCACCTCCATCGCCCTCGCAGCATCGCAGCAACCTGCTCCCAAGTCCCCTTCCCTCCTCTCCACCCCAAAAAGGCTACACAGCCGCTGATTTTCCTTCTTTCTCCCATCTCTCTCATTCCCTTGTTTGCCCGAACGAACGCAACACACCCAAAAAGCCTAGCCCCCGCCATTCTCGCACAATTTTTCTTTCGTCTTCATTATAGCATGTCATATCTTGCGCGCCCTTCCTTTTCCTTTCCTACTTACTCCCCCTTCCAATTCTTAGTTCTCGCCTGCTTTCTGTCTTTATTTTCCTTCCTTATATCTTGTTCGCCCCACCGAATTCTCATACGTGCTACTCCCTTTAAGCGGTTGATTGTTGTCGACTGCCAAGTCCACCATGGAAAGTCGTCTGAGGTAGTGGTGATGCTGCGAATTGAAGGACGAGATGTGTGTGTGGCTCTGAACTTGATGGGTCACCTTGGACATCGAACGGGAGAGCGAACGTTGCCTATTCTGTGTATGTCCTTCAGAAAAGCCCCAGCCTTGTCAGCCTGAAACCGCCTCCTCCTCCTTCCGCACATTCTCACTTCTCCCCCTCCCGCATCCCACCCTCCCTCAACAAAGCCTGAACCAACCTCCCCCTCCCCCCTCCGTCACCCGATGTCTCAGCACCTCCACCCCATCCACGTGCAAGACAGGGATGTCGAAGATGTATTTTTTCTGCCAGGTCGGTTGGTCAGGGAGGGATCGGTCGTGGATGTTGTATGTTTTTAGGTGGAAGGGGTGCTGTTTGGAATGTGAATTGGAGAGAGACAGTGATTAGCAGTGCGAACGAACGGAGAGACGGGGGAGGGCCGTTTTGCAAGAATAGCACGGGAAGAGAAAAAAATGGCAGCAGATGAGAGAAGTTGTCAGCTCAAACAATACAAATCGTATGGTTGTCCTTCTGAACCCCCCCCCCTCTAACCCCAAACTCGCTTGAAAAAGACCAAAAAACATACCTTCTCCTGAACCGACTTGAGCTCCAACTTCATCTCATCGCAAAGGGAGCATTGCGGACCCGTGAAGATGGTGACAACTGGTAAGTGTTCGTCCTTGTCCTTGGAATCTTGGCCGGTGCTGTATCGACTGAGAGCAGTAAAGTGGGAAGTCATGATGGACGTCCTCGTAGCTGCACCTCGTCCTGCGTAATTTGTCCCGACAATGGGAAGGAAAGCATTAGAAGCCTTCCGGACAAAGGTGTGGCATCTTGTTGCCGCCATCATTAGTCCCTGAACCACACGAGGGTTGTCGTGGTCTTCGTGGTGGTGTGCTTCTTAGACTCGCGTTGGTGTCTCACCTCGAAATACAAAATTCCCACGCTTATATCCTCATATCCTCCTTGCTGGTAGTGAAACCTCACCTAAATTATGAAATTCCCATGCTCATGAACACACGTAGTCAGTAGATGCTCGGTACAACAGTAAAATGTCCTGAATGAGATTGACGAGGCCGAGATATGTATAAAAGGGTCCAAAAAGGCAAAAGTGAAATCCCCTCTTTCGACAAGGTCCTCTAGAACCCAGCCATACGTCTACGAGAGAAGTACGCCAAATCCGCCCACTCCTCCAGGCCGAATTCCGCCTGACCACCGTTCACCACCCCTTGCGCCGCAACTCCACCGACGTCCTTCTTTTCAACAGGAAGAGGATAAGGCTTCCCATCCGCAAAACACTCCGTAACACCTTTCTCAGGCAACTTCCCAAACAGGAACAGATCCCTCTTGATCCTCTCCGTACACCCTTCACTCCGATCCCTCGAACTATGCCCATACCCATGATGCTCAATCAACCTCGAGTTGTTCTTCCCCAGGATTTCATGGATGTGTCGGGCGCCTCGGAGGGGAGTGGCCGGATCGTGCGTTTCGCCGATGAGGAGGAGCGGGTTCTTGAGCGTGTGGTTGAATTCGCCGCGGTAGACTTCGGCTACTTTGGTCTTGAAGCTCCTGCAGCTGATCACGTAGCCCCAATTGACACTGCCACCCAGAGGAGATCTGCGGAAAAGAAAATACACAAAAGCAGGGGAAGTGAGTCTCAATCACTGAGAGCACAAAATTCAGGATGCTAATTCGGACTCACTGCTTGACCATCTCCGCCTGCAATTCATTCCACCACGTCAAGTTATGCCGCGGACTATCATACGAGTCCGAACAAACTACCGCATTCGTAAGCTCCTCACTACTCGTCTTCGGCGCCTTCACCCCAGGCCATCTAGGACTCCCCCTCCCACCCTTCTTCTTATCTTTACTCAACAACGGATCAAAATGCCAATCCTGCATCTGCAAAGCCAACGTCCCATTCCCATCTTGCAACTCAGCCAGCATCCGAGCAAGCATCGGCCACGAAGCACTGTTGTACAGTGCCGAGTAGATGATGGAGTCTACTGTCTCGTAGGTGATCACTCCTGGGCCGAGGTTGGGGTGGGTAGCGGGTAAAGGGTGCGTCTTGAGTCGGTCGAAGAGGGCGTAGGTGCTATTCTTCAAATCGGCGGTTGTGAGGTGTGCGTCCTTGGCTAGGGCGCAGGCTTTGGGTCCCGCTCGTACACATTCGCCGAGAACACCTTCCACGAATGCTTTTTCTATGTCGCCTATCGCCTGCGAAGGGAGAGTGGTTGGATTGAAGGAAGTGTCAGATATAGCGATATTTTGGAGAGGAAAACGCGCTTGTTCGTGAGATACTCACGGAGCGACCCCATCCCTCGACTGTTCGCGCTTGATCAGCCCTGTAAATACACACCACAAAAGTTCAGTAAAACAAAGGAATCCCAATCTCCAATAGCTCGCGCCTCGCCGAAGCTCCAGCATGACTCACGGGTCAACCCCATCCAAGAGCATTCTGCCTACTCGATGCGGGAACATCTGCGAATAGATGGTACCGATATTGGTACCATAGCTGACCAAATACGCGTTGAGAGTCTCTTCGCCGAGAGCTTCGCGAATGGAGTCTACGTCCCTGGCGACAAAGGCTGTAGAGAGGAAGCGGCCTTTATCTCCGAAGGTTGACTCGCAGGCGGTCCAGGTCGCCGTTGCGTATCTGGATTCAGAACGGTCAGTGTGTGTGTACGTGTTCAGTGATACGCATGAAAAGGAGCGCAACCAAGGCTGAGGAAGTATGACTCACGCATCCGTCAGACGGAGATGCTCCATTGGGAATCTGGCAGTCTCTGGGAATTGAGAGGTCAAAGCTGCCCAGCGGTCTCGGTAGCCGTCCTGTTGGAAGCATGAATACGAGGGTGTGCTCATGTTGACACCTGCAAGAAAGCAATTTGCTCAGTTCCAATCCACAACTTCATGTTAAGACTGAAGATTAGCGTGGACTCACCTCGTGGATCGAAGCCGAGGACGTCCATCGTGTGGTCGGTGTAGTTCCTGCTAATAGTCTCGCCCGCTCTGAGGGCGTAGTAGGTCCCGCTCCCACCAGGCCCACCTGGGTTGAGGACAATGGTATGTTTGCTCTTCTTGTTGCCGACCTGATACATGACCATGGCGAGTCGAGCGGTCCTGCTGTCGGAGGTGTTGGTGTAGTCGAGAGGCACGTCCAAGTAGCTGCAAGAGAGATGAGCCAAGAGGGTCAGTCTATCGCAGGGAGTTGACCCAGTGAGAAATTGTGTGACATACCCGCATTTCCAGTGAGATGAGTTTCCTGGCCCATTTGGATAACACGATACGAAGTGGAAGGGATCGTTGGGATCAGGCGCGTTTGGGTGGGGAACAATCCTATTCCCTGAATGCGAAGACTGCCGCTCGACCCTGGCACTGTTGAAGCTGTTGATGACGCCGTAGAGGAAGAGGGAGATGATGGTTACCTTCAGAGCACGCAGCCACCATCGGAAGAAGACAGGATGATTTGCGTTGGCTTCCAGGTCCTCAAAGAATGATTTCTTCTGCTTCTTCTCCTCGTCCATTGTTGCTGGCTTCCTGGGGAAATGAAGGTGGGATGGAGGTCGTGCTCACTTTGAAAGCTGTGAAGTGAGGGCCTGAGATAACGATAACGATAACGATAACGATAAGCAATTGGTAAGCAGTTGTTTGTTGGAGATGCGAAGAAAGGCAGCCTTACTTGTGGAAGACCATCACCTCCTCAACAATCGAACAAACAGCAAGGACACGATGGCGACAACGACAACAACAGCAGCAGTAGTAGTCAAGAGGGTTCTCTCCAGCCCATCCTCTCCAGCGCACTCCTTCAGCCGGCATCTCCCACACCAACTCACGCGATGGTCACACACTTCTGCTACCTCAATACGACCCTCTCCCTCCCTCAGAGCATCACCTAACAAACAGCTCATTCAATCATCGCCCTTCTCCTCCTCCTCAGCACGCACCGACAACCTCACCCTCCGATTTAGAGCTTCCTCAACTGGCGAATGGTACACCATCAACGACGCACAACTAGGGGAGACCATCAAGGACGTCGCAAAAAGACACGACTTACCCAGCATCGAAGCAACATGCGGGGGGCAATGCGAGTGCGCGACCTGTCATGCCTATATCGTCACAGCCGCAGAAGACGAGGGTGAGGGTGATAGCAGCAAACCAGAGCTGGACGCCGAGCCTCCAGAAGAAGTCTTCCCTGAAAAATCGTGAGTTTGGCATCATTTACTTGTCAGGATGCAGCGAAACTCTCTGACCATCTTCACCTCCTCCTCCCTACCAGCGAAGCCGAAGACGACATGCTAGACTACGTGAGTGTCCTATTAGTGTCTCCTCAACCACACCTTTAACAACACGGGAAGCTCATGCATGACCTTTCTTCCCTCCTACAGGCCATAGATCGCCGCTCCAGCAGCCGCCTCACCTGCCAAGTCAAAGTCACCCCCGAAATCGCACAATGGATGGACCAAAACGGAGGCTGGATAGAACTCCCGCGCTTCTGATCTCATGTCTTATCCCTTTTACCCCTGGCCCATCTCTTATAGCAAAAACGCAATGCAACTTATAGAACCACTCAAATCATAGTCACCGCTCCTTCTACCAGAATTCCATCCCTTTTTCGGGCTTCGCAGTATTGATAGAGAGATTGGTAAAGGACCCCACTACTACGACAACAGCCACGCACTCCTCAACATATAGAGCTCATCAAGCACCTGCTGCGGCCCTCCCACACAGCCAGGTAACCCGCTCGCAAGCTCCACCATCCGTGGCCAAGACAGCGTCACAAACACGTCCAGCAGAGTCCCATCAAGGATACCCTTTGCCAACGGCCGCGTCGAGAAGTCGTTATGCACCGCACTGTAAAGCAGGATTTGTGTATCAGCTTCTGTAACACACTCTCATTCGCTCAACTGATTTCACTCACCGGTAAGCGCGCGGATTCAGACCAGCCACATGCTGGACATTCCGCACAAGCTGCGCCTGAAGTACCGACAACCGCTTGAACACCTGCTCCTGAACAGGGATAATCGTCTCAATCGCACCATTGACCTTGCCTAGTGCATTGGGTAGAGAGAGAGAGAGAGAGGAACATCTGCGTCAGCGCTAGAACCAGCCAACGGTGACAGGTGGATAACTTACCAAGAACGATCTCCGAAGCATCGTACGCTTCTTCATCCTGGCCGAAGCGGGCGATCCGCAGCACAGAGCTGGCCTCAGTCGCCGTCTGGAACTCAGTCCGGAGCAACAAGCGTTGACCACCGAGCGAAGTAGTGACTGCAAAACACGCCAAATCCGTCAGTCATACGAATACTTGCATCAAAAGAAAGGACAGGCTCACTCACCCGCAGGATTGTAATCAAGCAACCGAACAACCCCATCCACATCCGCAGTAGTCAACACCATCTCATTCTCGCTCACCAAGAACTCCCCGCCCGTCAGATGCACATTCCGATAGTCCCTTCCCAGCATGAAGAGCCGGTAAGGCTCCTCCTGGAACATGATCATGCTGATACTCTTCTGCGCGTCCGTCGCGATCAGGAAATTCTTCACCTTCCGCAGGCTGGTCGTGTAGAAGAACATGTCCAGGAAGGCGACGGCCACCAGCCACTGGTCCTGCTCGAAGGCGCGGACAAAGAGCTGCAAGTCGGGAAGAAGACATTAAGTAAAGAGCGATACAAATGACGAGCAGATTTAAAACATACCTTCTGCCCGACCGCAGTCACGATGTATCCGTTCAGATCAGTAATGGCAGTGACAGGGCCCTTCGTGAAATCATCTCGCCCAAGCAGACGGATCCGATAGTTCCGACCCTCATCCTCGCCATCGCTAACAACTTCAACAATATCAAAGATGTAAGTCTGTCATGCGAAAAGGAGAATGGAAATGTAAGTTTCCTTTTTCTCGATCACGGCCCCAGATGCATCATCACAACTCACAGCACCTCGCGTCGGACGGTCCTCGCCATGGAACCACGTCGTTCCCACAGCCACGAACTCCTTCCGCGACGCCAACTGACTCATCGTGTCCAGAGTCACAATCTCCAAAGCCGTGACCATCTCATTCGGCTCGAAGTCATGGCTGTGCAAAAAGACAACATAACGAGTCAGCAAATCAAGGTACCAGCATTCGAAAATAATGTGAGCACCGGCAAGGGCAAGAAGACTCACCCGTGTACAGGCGCCTGAAGATCACCCACGAACAGCTCAAGAGAGCCATAGGGGATCATCGCCGGAGTAGGATCAGCTGTTCAGGAACAAAAACAAGCCCATCAGTTTCCCAAAGGTCACAAAATACAATCTTCTCAGGATCATGAGGATATACAAACTCACCACCAGGATTACCAATAGGTGTACCCTCTTCCGGCTCGAAGAGGATGAACTGCCCATCACTCCTCGAAGCTGCGACCACAGCCCGAATACGCGGGTGCCATCGCACTTTGCTGTACGTCCGTCCGATCCGATGACGCTCGTACAAGGCCGTAAGATCGTTCGAGTACGAAGCCATCTCCGCCAGCCAAGTCTACGCCGAGAGCATTCGAAAAAAGAGGGGTGTCAAACAGTGTCATCATCACAAAAGCAAGGAAAAACACACACACAAAGCACTCACCTCAGCTCCATGACTCTCCGCAAACAAGCCCAACCCACCACCCCCAATCTTCGCAAAAGCATGCATACTCTCCCCATCATGACCGAACAACCTCACTTCCGAATGCGGGACCTCAACAGCCACCTCGGAGGCGTCCCGCACAGATAGACACCATCAAACTCGCCCAGGCCGTGGAAGGGGATCGCACGGAGGCGGGGTGTGGGGCCGAGGGACTCGGCGAGACGCTTGACGAAGCAGATGCCGGAGGTACTATTGGAGGACGTACCCTGCTGGGCGCTCGATGGTTCCCACCGACACGCCTCATACACCGCAAAGAGACCATTGTCGTACAGCACCTACGAATTTTGGAAAAAGAGACACCAAAATCATCAGAACCCAGTCCACCCGACGCTGAAAACATTTCACAGATCCCTTCACTCACAGCACAATGCAAGATATCTTGCAACTCAAAGAAGCTCGCAGAAACCAAACCAAGCGTAACCGTCGGATTAGGTGCGTCCGGATGATGTGTGTCCAGTCTCGAGGCAGCTGTCAGCAACGTCCGCGAGCGCCATCGCAGTTCGCCAGACGTAAGATCGTACACCTAATGGAAAACCTGGGACATCAGTCTACGGCCGCAGATGCAGATCGCCTGTGCAAGACTCACCTCGATGTGACTCCCTTCGCTAAGTGTAAAGAGGTGCCCCGTCCCGACCGACTCGTCGATAAAGGCAGCGTGATGGAATCGTTCCTAAAGGGCAGATAAGTGTAAAGTCAGGTGAAAGGGATCACCAATTTTCGCTTCGGGAACCGAAACACTCACAGAAATTTCGGTGAACGTGTTGAGAGGCTTCAGAATCTGCTTCTTGCCAATCTGCAGTTGTATCAACCTCAAACCAGAACTAGTCCTGATCACGACTTGTTTCCTGGTCACCTGGAAGTCAATGAAGGACTCTTCATCTGAGCTCGTGATGGAAGCGACCGTCTCTCCAGCTGGATGTAAGCCAAATTTGACGCGTAAGAAGGTCAGAAAGAACGACAATCTTCACTTGTCCTGGAAGTAGCATTCTCACCTGTTGTAACGACGTCGAAGGACTCAGGTGACAGTCTCGCAAAGAAGTTAGACTCGGGGATAGGAGAAGCTTGCAAAGTAGGTTCGTCCCAAGATGTAGTGGCCACCGGATCGGTTGAATCATGGAGCGTCAAGAGCTGATGAACCACGGCCCCATATCGATCAGCAAAGGTAGATCCATGTAATAGAGCAAGATGAATGCAAGCGAAGCACATACCTGCGAGCTCCCTCCACTCGTAGTTAAGATCCTCCGACCTGCATCCGGATCAGACGTCGAGCCCGTCACATCCCAAATGCCGTCAGAAGCTTCCACATTCAGCCGCCTCCTCTTCCTCGGAATCACTCGAGGCTGGAGAATTGAAAAAGGTCAAGAGTACCAATGAGCTCAAGTCTGACTGAAAGGGGCACAATCTACCACGTGAATCCATCCAGTAAAACTCACCTCGACAGACGCCAGACCTCCCGCCGAAGCAGCGCCCACAGCAGCAACAAATGTAGAAGCTGAAGACCCCTTCACGCCACGTTCGCACAGATCCGAAATGGATCCCAAGAACTCAAGCCGGTCCACCTCCGTCAAGCGTGCAAGGCGTTGCTTGTTCTTCGAGCCTCCATTCGACTGTTGAGCCTCGTCTCCGTAAAGGTCTACGTGTGTGGTCAGAATTTTGTCAGCAACTGAGCTCTGCTATTCAAAAAGGAGGACGAATCCTGCAATCCAGCAACCAGTGTGACTCACCGACATCAAGCTCCATATCATCCTCAACTTTAGCCTGCCCTTCCCCATTCAGCCCATCCACCTCCTCAGGATCAGCAAGAATCGTATCCACCCGCTGCAAAACCGCATCGCCCACCATCGAACCCGTCAACAAGAACCGAGCCCGATCGGTCTCCAATACACTGATAGACGAAGGGACCGCATCGTTCTGCTCCGGCGCGCCAAGCGTAAGCGCCGAGATGGATCGACCATCGAGGACGAACCGGAAGCGGATGACCTTGTTGTCCGCCATCAATACAACTCCAGCCGCCTCCTCCGTGAAAAACAGTTGAGAACCTTGTAATTCAATCTGAAGCGGAGTATCCTTCAGTTCTTCCTCCCCTTCTTCCACCATATCGTCCTTGGGCCTTTTTGCACGTAATTTGGCATGAGGAAGCTCGAGCGCAGAGGAGAGTGCATGCCATCCGTTCACAGCTGCACCGACGACTTTGCTGGCCTGATCGATATGCAGGATTGCGGAGGGAGTGAGAATCATGCAACCTCCCAACTTCTGAGGGCACGCGACAATCTGAAAGGCGTCGTATGGTAGGCCATGTCGTTCCGAGATGACGGGATGGCTCGACAAGTTCATGTCGAGTGTGATCATGGAGAACGAGCATGTATCTTTCGTCTCCGCAAGTCGTCTTCAAAGAATATTCGGTGTAAGCATGGCTCGCACATCTTGCCTTCATCCTGGCCTCAATCAAACTCACCCAGTCCAAGTCTGCTGAGCAGCATACAACACCGCCAAAGTCGGCTTCTGAAATCCAGGAACGAACACCATATCCCTAGCTCCCCTAATCTTCGGATCCGACTGCGCAAACGGAAGCACGAAAGACGGCGCATATGGCAAACTCCTTGACGCCTGAGCCTGCGGACCTTCGAAGAGCTCTAATTCGGCGGCGTCTTGGAGGAAAGGTAGGATGGCGACGGCGTCCTGTGGGAGGAGAAGGGCGGCACAGCGGTCTGCCGGATCCACCGCGAGGATGGGTTGAAAGTTGAGAGGGATTCCATTTGCCTAAATCGCGAAAGGCGCAAGGGGGCAGAAAATTGATGAGCATTTCGAGCTGTCCTTGAATCCGGCCCACTTTGCGAGCGCGCATATTCGAGACTCACCAGTTGCGCAGCGCGCTCGTACGTGTGAATAGAGACGCTGATGAGGTCTCGATCGCTATCCGACCATTCTAGCAGCGCAATCTGCGAATATCGGAACAACGGAGGAAGGTCCCTTCAGATACAATGCGCCGCTATTTAAGAAGAAGGCACCCTTCCTGAACTCACCTTAGCATCCTTGAAGGAGACGACGAGTCGATCACGACTGTCCTCCGTGCTCGCGATTGTCCTCACTTTCGCAATGCCTGTCACTACCCCGAAGAGCTGATGAGAGCAGAGCATATGCAAGCGCGCCTGTGGAGGATCACACAAAGACCTAAGGATCAGCCTTCCTCCGACTTAAGCTCGAGAAGCTACTCCCGCAGCGCAGTAACGTACCTTGACAGCTTCACCTTCAAAGCTCTCCCCCTCCCGCAACTCAGGCAGCTTCTCCCCCAGCTCCTTCTCCATTCCCATCGTCTTCCCACCACCACGTAAAGGCTCTCTGACCTCATAAGCCCTTAAACAGTCATCCCGAGCCAGAACGACGTTACCGAGCAGTCTACCGCGCTGAGCAGGCCATGCCGTATGAGCCAGTGCGCGAGCTTCTTCGATCGTGTTCGCGGGTGGTAAATTGAGGTTGAGAGCGACTGTGAACGCGGCGCCTGCGGCGCCTGCGAGCTGGTTGTGGAGCGCTTGGAGGACCATCGCGGGGGGCGCTGTAGTTCTTGCTTGGGGATGCTCCTTCCACCCTCCGCTGTGCTGCTCTCCTTTTCTTCGAATTGGATTTCTTCCGAAGGGTCAATGCGCGGAGATGGATGGTGGTTCTTCTGAATTCGCTTTCTTCCCGTCTTGAGCCAACTCGACACCGGGCGCACAGAACACGACACCTTCCTTCACTTCGACGCAGTAACACGCACTCCTTCACCAGCAACAAAAGAGCTCAGCGCACACTCAGCCGGGCGCACAGGGAACAGCGGAACAGGGTATCCAAAAAAAAAAAAAAAAAAAAAAAAAAAAAAAAGAAGCAAAAAGGTTTTCCACCTTGCAAGAGCTGCGCGCGCTTCTCAAACCATCATCATCAACCAGGAACTGCATTGTAGCTCGCAGGTGCCATGCTGGATTACTCCACTGAGGCATTTGTAAATCCCGAAGGACTCGAATCAAATTCTGCGGTTTATGCTGACCATCCACGTGATCTTGCGACATGTGGACGAGTACAGCTGCTACAATCTCCTGGTTGACTAGACGGCCTGAAAGTGCGCTCGCGGCTAGTGAAATCCCATAAAGAAACCCATTACAGGTAACCCAAAGACCGGGTTTTTGGACTACCTCAATTAGATTTTGCGTCGAAGGACAGCACCCCGCGGCTCAAATTACTTAGCACCTCCTCACCTTCCTCGCAACCCAGAACGCAGGACTATACTGATACGTCAACATCCCCGTCCCCACCCCCGTATACATCTGCATATCCAACATCCTCTCCTCTTCAACCTCAAATCCCATCTTCCTCACCAAATCCATCGTCTCCTCCAAGGTGAGCTCAATACTGAGATCACCCGGCCCGTTTTCGAAGTGCCACAGCAAAGGCCCAGCGTTGACCCAGTACCCACCGAGCTCGAGGACCGAGTTGATCACTTCGAGGTATTGGACGATGTTCCGAGCCGTGTCGATGAAGAAGGACGTCGCAACGCACTGCCACCGTTCACGCTCGGCCGGTCTGCCATACACTTCCACGAACTGAACCAAAAAGACACCCTCATCAGCTGAAGCTCTACAAAGGATCGCTCCATTCTGAAAAAGAAAAAGCACTCACCTCCCCCGCAACCATACTAAAATCAACCCCATCCGGCAAGTCAGAAGGCAACACATCAGGAACAAACACAGGCTGCAACATATCCCTCGCGCTCCGCCAGTTGCTCGCCGAGTGCACGTTCGGGTACAACACATGCTCGTTCTCGCATCGGGTCTCATTCAGGACGAAGTGGGAGGCCACAAGCATGAAGAAGGAGAACTCGTTGCCTTGGGAGTTGTAGCCCAGTCGGGCGAATTCCCAGGCGAGGCGGCCGAGACCGGCGCCGGGGACGAGGACGTGTAGTGAGGACCTGGTCGCACATAAGCGGTAGGGACAGTGTCAGTGGTCGAAAAGTACCCGCCGCTTTGGAGCGAGTCCATGACTTAAAGAGCACTCACTTCTGCTGATGAGACATGTGTCCAAACCTCGCATTAACAGCATTGATAATAGGCCTATACGCCGCCTCCCGTTCCAAGCGACCCTGTAACAAACCGATCAGCAAAACAGCAAACCCTATCAGTCAGAAACGAAAAAGACACTCACATCCTCGCTCCAGTCCCTAACGAACTGCTTAATCGTACTGCGCACCTTCTCAAGATGATGCAACCGCTGCTCAGCCTCTAATTCCTCCTTCTTCTCCGCCGCAAGACGTTTCCGACGTTCCCTCCTCTGCGCCGCCGTCGCCGTCGCATTCGCGCCGAGGCCGGACGTAGACTTGGTACTGGGAGTCTGAGCGCCCTCCCCAAGAGGAGAGATCGCCAAACCCTGTTGCATAGGGACCATCAGCGTCTTCGTCGGATCATCGTTCAACACAGGAATAGGCGGCGTGCCCACATCCCCTTCCCCTGCCTCGTCTTCCTCTTCATCCCCTTCTTCCGACACCGAATCAGCCGTAGACATGTACTGACCGGCCGCCTGCATGAAGTGCCTCGAATCAGCTACGATCTTGCTGAGTACGTCTGCGTTGCGACGGATTCGGTCGTCGATCTCGTCTAGGCGGGAACGGACGCCTTTGCCGGTGACGATGGAAGGATCTACTGTTGATGCCGTCGATGGTGAGGCTGAATCGAGTGCTGGAGCTGGTAAGACCGGACCGAGGTCGTCTAGAAGCGTGCGATGAAGTGGGTTGAGCGACCTGTAAGATCGTTTACGGCTTTCGTTCGCAGCGAGCTTCAGAAGTGTAATATGAAACTTCAGCCCGCCCATTTTTACACACGTATTGAAAAACACTCAGACGAACACGTACCGACATAGGTAGGTACGAATCGAACGCCTTGAGAACACTCTCGAAATGTCTACGTTCTTCCTCCCTCTCTTTCTGCATTCGCGCCGCAGCCTCCTGAGCCGCAGCCGACGGCGTCATCGCAGAGTGCGAATGCGAATGAGAATGTGTCGAATTGGCCATTCCAGGGGAAGAAGCCGACGCTGCCATCCCTTGAGCTTGAGAATTAGGAGTTGGAGTTCGGTTTTGAGATCGAGACGGCGAATGCGATGGTGATGGGAAAGGATGCCAGAGCGGTCTGGGATCGTTTCGGGGTGGGAGGACACGACTGGGTGAGAGATGTCGGCTCGAGGAGGATACGGATAGTGCTGCGAGAGGTGAGCCTGGCGATAAGGATCTGATGTCTGCAGAGGATGATGGTGAAGGGGAAGATGTTTCTCGACTGAGACTGGAGGGTGTGTTGGATCTGGATCGCGGGATGCCTAGGGGATAATTCGATCGTCTTGCGTTTGACATTATTGGGAAAAGATGAGATGGGGTATCGATGGTCAAAGGCAGTGCATTAAGGAGGAGAAGGAGAAGGAGTGGTCAGCAAGAATAGAATCCGATGCTATGGGTGGGCAAAGGAGGGAAGAGAGGAAAGGGCCAGCCAGCTAGCTAGCTTTGCTGAAGGACAATGCAGATGGTGGTGGACAGGGAGGAGAATGCTGACTTCACTTCCTGGAAGAAGCAATTGAGCAAAAGTTCCTGTAGATCTCCAGGAAGGGGTCCTCTGTATCATTGCCGGTTGCCGAACTCCCTTCAGGCGTTCATGCGTTCATGAGGTAAAGCACAAGAATGCAGGTCCCAGCGCCCGACGCCCCAAGCGTCCGGAAGGTTGCCGGCAGATGATCTTCGAATGCACGCCCTTTTGCCCTGCGTCTTGACCGGGGTCCAGCTAAGCATGAAGGGGGGTTGCTCTTACACTCACCCTGTCCGGGAAAAGGAGATGTGGAAAGCGCACGAATTGGAGCACAGCAGGGCAGGAGGCAGCAGTAGGAATTTAGACCGCTTGCTTATCTTCTTGAAATCTGCGGCAATAATGGAAGGCAAGGGAAGAGGCAAAGGTCATTGAAAAATTATGGATGAGCGACGAGCGTGTGCCGGACTTTGGAGAGAAGCTCACATGACACACCCTCTTCTAAACACTTCCAAATGCCGGATGAGAACTTTCACGCTTCCGCCTTGCTCTGCTTGATTCTGGCTCTTCTTGCAGCTTGCTTTCGAGCTGTGGGATGAGGCAGGCCTGTGCGACAAGTTGCAGGCGAAATGAAGATGAGGTCGAGCTCTGATAAGGAAGAGCACTTTGGAGTTTTGGACGGGATTTGGGTTTCAGAATTTCAGATACGCTCTGATCGACGTCCGGCGTCCGACAAGAAGCTGCGTTTGTTTGCCGGCGTCAAAGTCATCTTTGCCGCAAAGCCGCATGCGTCCGAGCTCGGTACCGCAAGCTCGGGCCCTCACTTGACGGGTACCCCGACCTTCCTATGGCCATACCCTCATATCCTCACATTGCAGGTCTGCCATCGACACGCTCTGTAGTAGGAAGTTGACCTTGCTTGTTCTTGTGTATCTCTATCTATCCCACCACCATCCCTAAGGACCGAAATGATCTTCGGTTCGCGCGCCATAACTCAAGCAAAGCGCGACCACATCGCCTCGCGCGATGCAGCCTTACTCCGACCCTCCCCATCGACCCTTCAAAGGACGACCTCCTCGCAGTCGGAGATGCTCGCGATCTCGAGATCCTCTCTTCGGGCGTCGTTGCTCTGACGAAGGGTATTGAGGAAAGGAAGTGGACTGCGACTGATGTGCTTGCGGTGTACATTCGAAGTGCACGTCGGGCACAGGAGCGTCTGAATTGCTTGACGGAAGGTGAGTTCCCACAATCCCATGGTACTCTAGTTCTGGCACTTGGAACGCTGAACACTATTTTTGGTCCTATAAAGTCCTCTTCGAAACTGCCGTGCAAAAGGCGAAGTCGCTCGATGAGTATTTCGAACGTGAAGGCAAACTCATCGGCCCCCTGCACGGCGTCCCGCTCAGTGTTAAGGACCATCTGCCCACAGTAGGAGCAAAAGTAACCCTAGGCTTCTCAGGCTGGATCAAGAACCCTCCCGCAACCCAGAACGCAGTCATCATCAACGTCCTCGAACACCTCGGCGCCGTACCCTTCGTCAAAACTCACATCCCGCAAACTATGATCGCCTTCGAATGTCATACCCCGCTCTTCGGCATCACGAAGAATCCAATCAATACAGGCCACACCCCTGGCGGATCAAGTGGGGGTGAAGCTGCGTTGCTTGTCGCGGACGGGTCGGTCGTCGGCGTAGGATCTGACATTGGAGGAAGTCTTCGAATTCCAGCGGCGTACTCTGGATGCTACTCTCTCAAGCCTTCAATGGGTCGATGGACCCGCTCAGGCTCAGCCAAGTACTGTTTCCGGCTTTGACGGTATCTTTTTCCGTCTTCGGTCCCATGGCTCGTACAGCCGCCGATGTCGAGCTCACCTTTAATGCGGTCGTCAATGTGCTCCAGCCGCCATCGATCGGTTCGGCCGACGTTGGATCGGAGGAAGGACAGGAGGCGATGAAGAAGGCGGCAGAGTTTGAAGCTTTGATGAATAAGCTTAACTATACTGAGCTACCTCCTGCACCTCTCAGGCACGGTTGGAGTAACCCACTGGCTTTCGCCAAGGCAAGAGGCAAGCCCCTCCGCATCGGAATCATCTACACCGACGGATTCATCAAAACTTCCCCGGC
The DNA here is from genome assembly GCA_001689995.1 of Tilletia indica. Lineage (NCBI taxonomy): Eukaryota > Fungi > Basidiomycota > Exobasidiomycetes > Tilletiales > Tilletiaceae > Tilletia > Tilletia indica. Next base: position 79,228 of record MAPW01000061.1, on the reverse strand, counting down.
CTGTCATCGAGCCGTCTTCGAATCCGTCGATGCTCTCAAACGCAAGCACGGCAAGGAGATCGAGCTCGTCCGCGTTCCCGCTGCCAAAGTGCGCAGTGCCGAGGTTTGCAGATCTTCACTGCCATCTTGGGCGCGGGGGGTCACTACGACAAGACGAAACACATCACGTCCGGTGGAGATCGTTTCATCCGTCCTATCTGGATGGCCATCTACCTGACTCGCCTCCCAGGCTTCCTCTACAAGATGATATTCTTCATTTGCAAGTGGATCTTACGCGATCCCCGCATCGCTATGGTTATGACGGCTCCTGGCCGGAAGAACGCATTGGAGTATCAGAATTGGGTGGAAAAGAAGCACGACTTCATTGGCCAGTGGAAGAAGGATGTCTGGGATGGGATGGATCTGGATGGGATCATTGCGCCTGTGCATGCTATTCCTGCTCTGCATCACTTTGGTGAGTTGGCTCTACTTTGCGACCTGGTCAGGAGCAGCGTACTCATATCGTAGTGTTCCATTGATATCCTACATCAGGTACCAGCGACTTGAGCATGATCACAGCCGGCACATCGCTCTACAACGTCATGGACAATGCGGTGGGCACCGTCCCCGTGACGCGCGTCGACGCCGACATCGACTCCCATCTCCCCCCCACCAAGCGCGGACCTAAGATACAGCTGGCGTGGAACCGCTGGAACAAAGATCAGGAGGTGCAGAGTGAGCATTCGGGCTTTGTCACTTACAATATCTACTCTCGGGAAGGTACAACTCGAAAAAGATGCATGGGTTGCCTGTTGGCGTTCAGATGGTGAGTTCTCTTGTCCCCCTCGTGGTTGGATTCGCCTTTTCCTTTTTCCTCTTCTAACCTACTCTGTTCGTCGTGAATTTTCTAGATCTGCCGCCCGCATGCCGACGAGACAGCCTTGGGGTTGATGCGTCTCTTGGACGATGCTCTGCCCAAATCGGCAGAACGCGGTGGAGCGTGGAATGTCGACGGCGATGCTTCTCGTTCTGCGCGTGGCTTTGGGCCGGGCAGCTACACCACTGCGGTATACCCTGGAAGCGCATGATTCTATTCTCGCACCAATCATATCGAAAGAACTTTCGCGTCGCCGATAGTAATTGGATGGAATTCCTATCTGCCCTCTTTCGCTGTTGAAGCAGCGTTCCAGCGTCGCCTCTCTACCTGCGTGACTCTCGAGATTCCTGCAGTAGAGTCACATGTCACATCTCAGAAAGATCGCAAGTTTCTGAAACCTTGATGATCGGTTGCCTTGCACGCAGCGCGCGGGAGAGTTACAGTGGAAAAGGAGAGATGTATCAGGTGAAGAGCTTTGAGGACGATGTTGAAGAGTCCCCGTGTTTCTTGAGGACTTTGGAGATCGCGAGCTCGAAGTCTTCGTGTGAGACGTCTGTTGGAGGCATATTGACGGGTGAGCACTCTCTGAAGGGAACAAGAAAAACGGGCCAGGAGGGTGAGACTCACGTTGTCGTCTTTCTCGAAGCGCATACATGCCCGCCTCAGTGCAGATACCGCGGACCTCAGCACCAGAGCACTGGCCCATCTTCTCTGCAAGGGCACGGAGGTTGATGCCTCTCTGCAGAGACATCTTGCGAGAGTGAATCTTGAGAATGGAGACACGCGCCTCGGGGCCTGGCGGAGGGAACTCGATCTTACGATCGATACGACCCGGTCGGAGCAAAGCAGAGTCAAGGATGTCGATCCGATTGGTGGCCATGATGACCTTGATGTTTTTGGTACCTTCGAACCCGTCGAGCTGGTTCAGCAATTCGAGCATGGTCCGTTGGACTTCGGAATCGCCACCGCCGGAACCAGACTCTCCTCGGGATGAACCAATAGAGTCGATCTCGTCCATGAAGATGATAGAGGGAGCGTGTTCGCGCGCCATGACGAAGAGTTCACGAACCATTCTTGAACCTTCTCCAATGTACTTCTGTACCAATTCGGAACCGGAGACACGGATGAACTTGCAGTCGGTGTGGTGAGCGACGGCTCGGGCGAGGAGGGTCTTTCCTGTTCCGGGGGGTCCGTAGAGGAGGACACCTTTTGGCTGTGCGATGCCGAGAGCGTCGAAGAGTTCTGGATGCTTGACGGGTAGCTCGATGACCTCCTTGATCTCCTTGATCTGTCGGTCGAGACCACCGACCATCTCGTATGTGGAGTCCGGCACCTTCTCCACCATCATGAGGGAGACGAGGGGGTCGATCTTGTTGGGCAAGATCTTGTGCAGCTGGTAGGAGTCTGATCTCAAGGCAACGCGCAGGGTAGGGGTGAGAGAGTTGATATCGATGTCTGCTGCGAGATCGACGACGTACTTGCCCTCTGGCTGTACCTTGACGAGGACCTTGTTCTTGCCCATGACCTTGACGACCTCGCCTACGTATGATCCTGGTTCCTGGAGGAGCTGGAGTTCTTCCCTGAGGAGTCGTACGCGCGCATTGAGGGCGTTCCGTTGTGCTTCGAGTCTGCGCAAGTTCTGAGTCTTGTCGTTGATGAGGAGTTCGTACTGCTGTAGCTTGGCTGTGAGGAAGGATGGGATGCCCTGTGTGGGGGGTGGTTGTATGCGTGCTGATGGGTCTGTGGATGTGGCTGAGGTTGATGCGAGGAATGCAGACTGGCTGGGTGCGATAGTGGCTGCCATATTGGAGTGCTGTGTTGTTGGTCGAATGCTGCCGATGTCGAGATGGGAGTCGTTGCTGTCATCCACGAGCGAAGGTCCAAGCGGCTTGCGTGCGTGTGTGTGTTGACCTCCACTTCCTCGCCCCATTTTCCCACGCCTGTCCCACCTTCACTCATCCATACGCGACTGACTCAATGAATGCGATCGCCTCACAGCTGCACACAGAAGACCAGCAGCACAGGATCCCAATGGCACCACGCACTTCGGCCAGACAGGCGCAGGGAATCCCAGTCAACGCAGCCCAGGGCGGTGCTGGCGGTGGAGCAGGTGGACGAGGTGCAGCAGCAGCAGCAGCACGGGATCAGAACCCACCATGGCGATCATCCCTCGATCTTGTCTGGTCCTACTCCCGCTCACAGGCATTCTACGGCGACAACATCGGCACATCACCTTCCTTCGCCGACCGCAGATGGGCTGGCCCTCATCGCGCTTCCATAGCGGAGGAAGACGATGATCCCGAAGCGGATCCCGCCGACGGGGATGAGTACGAGGATGAGGATGATGACGACGAGGATGCCGACTACGAAGATTATTCCGAATACGACGATGAGGGCGGACAGGACGGCGATGAGGAAGACTATGACGATCGGTATGAATACGAGGAGGAAGAGGAGGAGGAAGAGGTCGATCCAGCCGAGGCTAGAGATGCAGTCCCATCCACCTCTACAGCAGGAATTCCTCAGCCACCATCCGCAAGACGTCGGCCCCTTCCCCCGCGAACGGATCAGGCAGGCTACTACTCCTCAGACGACGAGCGCGATCATCTCGGTAGAAGACGGAGTAAAATCCCGAATTCGCGTTCCCAGGTACGCGCCGTCCTCGCACAACAGCAGGAGCAACAACAACGGCCATTCGGCGGCGCAGATAGCTCTGCCGTCGATTCTTCCGATGTCGTCAGTGGGACTGATCAGAGTATTACTTCTGATGCCGGGCCTACAGGCGCTGCTGGTGCTGAGACAGACTGGGACGGCGAACAACTTCCTCCAAATGCCATTCAGCGCTCTGTCCTATCACCCCAACCAGCACAAAAAGAAGACGACGGTCCAAAAACCCACCATCGGCCTATCGAGGTCCACGTTCCTCCTACGGCGGCACAGGGACAGACGAGGCTCCAGTCCTATTCGTGGTCTAGGCCTTCGCAAACGAAGCTCAGATCGGAACAGCATCGATTCCGACTTTTCGACGCAGAGACCCACTCGCCCACAACGCACAGGTGGTTCATACGGTGCCGTATCAGCACAGCAGGACGGCCTGGATCCATCAGGTCGGCCAATCAAAGGCAATGGAACAGCACCGGGAGCTCCACCAGGCGAAAGCTCTCCGCTACTAGGGCGACAGGAGGAAGGACAAAGTCAGACCCGACAGACGGCATTTCCGATCTCAGAAGACTGAGTCGGATCTCGACAAACCGAACGATATCCGCATTTTCCACTTCTGTGAAGACCGATCGGTTTTATCGCAAGTCAAGGAACGAGTACCTTCCTACAGAGTTGGTTCAACACTTTGAATGCACTAATCGGAGTTGGAGTATTGTGAGTCTTGCCATCGGAGAATTTGCACTGGTTGACAGCCGGGCCTGGAATACTGATGTCAATCTGATATCATCCTTTAGAGCTCTACCTCTCGCCTTTGCTCTCACCGGCCCCATACTGGGTCCCATCCTGTTCCTCCTCGCCGGTCTCCTCACCAATTACACCGGCAAAGTCCTCGCACGCATAATGGCCCGCAATCCACAGTTGCGAACCTACGCCGACATCGGCACGTTTGCCTTCGGTCCCTCGGCACGCTGGATGGTCACAGCTCTGTTTTGCCTCGAGCTATGGGCCGTCTCGACGGCGCTGATCATCTTGTTTGGTGACTCGGTCTTCGCCATCGCTGGGCGGGGCAGTCCGGCTTTGTGGAAGGCGGTTGGGTTCTTGATCATCCTTCCGACGATTTTTCTGCCGCTCAAGTTCTTGAGTCCGATATCTGTTGTTGGGATCATCAGCACAATCAGTGAGTCCTCTTTCAGAAAATGTATCTTGTGGACCTCCCTCCCTCAATGCTCACTGTGCTCTTCCTACAGCCCTCTTTGTGGTGGTGCTTGCGGATGGTTTGATAAAGAAGGAGGCCCCAGGTAGTCTTTGGGAGCCGCGTATAGATAGGCTCGGACCACAGTGGTCCAGACTACCGCTCAGCTTTGGTCTGATAATGAGCGGGTTTTCGAGCCACCCCGTCATTCCGAGTCTGGTAAGTTCTCGCCTGATTCATTGTCACCGCCTGCATCTCCTTAAGCCACCGCTGACTGTTCCTTCCAATATCCGTTGTCCAGTTCAAAGATATGCAGCAGCCACATCGTTTCCCACAGATGCTCGACCGGGCTTACATCGTCGCCACAGTGATCTACCTCGGCATGGGCATGGCCGGCTACTTCATGTTCGGCTCCGACGTGACGGACGAGATCACGCGCGACCTCTCCCGGATCAAAGAATACCCGCGAGTTCTGAACCATATGGCCATCTGGCTGATCATCATCAACCCATTGGCCAAGTTCGCGCTGGCGGCGCGACCGATCACGACGACGGCTGAGTTGATCTTTGGTGTGGAGAAGTCGCAAACACATATTCAGGAGGCGCTTGCGAGGCAGTTGCAGCTGGCAAGGGAGGAAGAGGAGGCTTTCATGGCTGGCGAAGCGGGCGCGGGAAGCGCTGGTGCTGGTGCCGGTGCCGCTGTTCCAGCTCGTCGATATTCTGGTGCGCTCTCGGCTGTGCGTCGAGCGGAGCTGAATAAGAGAAGTGCAGACGTTCCTGCGATTCGAGAGGAACGGCGACCTTCGAATCCATTGGAGGTGCAGAATTCTGGTGGGGCGGGCAAATTGCGAGATGCGGAAGGGGATATGGACACTGCCAAGACGCCCACTCAGGCGGCGCTCTTCTCTCCTGGCAACCCTTTCTCTGCGAACCGAGACAGTCTGGACGGCGAAGAAGTGGCGGTAGCAAAGAATGGAGGCGTTAGCGGGCGCGGTGAACCCACTACGGCGGATTCGGGAGCGCGTCAGACACGTCCAGATCGAGCTTCGACGGACCCATCTGCCGCGATCACCGCTGCTCGAGTTGCCGCCCGAGCACCATTATCACCCCCACTGAACGGGCGTGTCGACCTGCCCGCGGAAATCCTGATGGAGCGCGCCTTGAATGAGGCAGGGCTCGATGCGAGTGAGATGAACCCCTTGGCTGCGTCTGCGTTCTCGATGCGGGTTGCGAAGATGACAGCTGCGCGGAGCGCCAGATTCAAAGTTTGGGCTAGAGTTGCGGTGAAGGTGATCATTACTGTTTTGATTACGTTGACTGCTATTGGTGAGTTCTCTCTCTGTTGCACTTTCTACTTGACAGGTTCTCAAGGAAGCTGACTGCCCGGGTTCTCCTTGTGTCTGCAGCCATTCCCGGGTTCGAGAAGGTCATGGCCTTCCTGGGAGCTTTCCTCGCTTTCACCTCATGCGTCTTTGGACCCTTGATTGCCCGTGAGTTGAAGAAGTCAAAAGAAGTAGTGTCAATGGACCACTGACCCAGGAGCCTTCTGTCACACCCTGCCACAGACCTGCGCATTTTCCACCGCTCGATGCCTAGATGGCGAATCGCTTTAGACATTGGCATCCTGGCTGTGTCCCTCGTCGCCGCCGCCCTGGGCACCGTCTGGTCGTTCCTCCCTAGATAAGGAGCAAGGATCAAAGATCGAACCCCTCGTCCTTCAGTAGACGAAGAGATCGGCCCATGACGCTATTCAAAGGCTCCCTCACGCCCCGCCTCCAAATACACGACTTATAATTTGTTTACGACGCGCCAAGAACAGTGCAACCCCCCCCTACGACAAAGATACAAGATACGGATGTGAAGCTCAGCAATTTTGATTAACGATCCCCGACACTGCAGTTCTGCCCCTTGGCTTTTCCCTTCCTCCTTCGAACCTTCCAACTTTTCTTTTTGGCCAGGCATTCATGACCTTTTTCCCCCCTTCACGCTTCGCCTGCTTTCTTCGTTTCCTCCTTCGCAATTACCTGGCCAGGTTATATCCACTCTCCTCCTTTGTTTGCTCCTCCCTTTCATCCACCTTCCAAGTTTTGGCTTCTTCATCTCTTGTCCGTCAACCACCCGACTGTCAACTCCTCTATCTTCCTCCCTCGCATTATGGCCCTCTTAAGTCTTGTCATGAACCTCTCTTATGCGATTCCAGTATCCCGTTTTGCAATAACCAAAGCCCTTTCTCCTATTCGCGTTTCTTCAACGCCCAGCAGCTTGCGGGTGTGAATTCTCACACTCAAGGAAGCGAAGAGGACATTCTATGAGGGTATGGATTACAGATCTCCCACCTGCACCAACCCACCCCGTCTTCGCTCGCTCTCCTTCTCCCGCTCCGCCATCTTCTTGATCCTCTTCTCAGCTTTATCAGCCTCCTCCTCAGCCTTCTTCTGTCGACGCTCTGCGTCCTTGAGGTCCCGATTATGTGCCTTGGCAGCGGACAGCCAGCGCGCTTTGGCACCATGCGTCAGCCGAGCCAAGATCAGGGACGCCTGACCTTTCGTAAGCCCTGCGAGGGGATCCACGTCCTCGGTCCCAGCTGGAGGACCGACCCCGCCTACCGCTCCACTTGTAGATTTCCTCCTCGAATTACTGGAAACCGCAACTTTGGCGTGACCAAGCCTTCTACGAAGAAGCTCCTTCTGAGGCCCAGTAGCTTGCTTGGAACGCCACTCCGCCCGACGTCGACAAAGTGCGACTCGTGTGATAGCCCCCCGAAGAACTGATCGTTCAACATAGGTATCGGCGCCGCGGATGGCTGCATCGATCGTCGCAGCATGCAGGATAAGGCGTGGACGTAAGATATAGGACGGTCCCCGCCGATGTAGCCGTATAGGGCCCGTTTTTGTTGCAGCTTGGAGGTCTTCGACGCTGGGATTGCGTGGATAATAGTGGGCGACCCATTCTATGTGTGAGTCTGTGATCAGCAACCTGGAAATTACCAAATTTCGAGCCGGTCATCAATTACTCACTGGCCTCTTCCTCAGCGTCGGGGACTGGTCCTTGAGATTCTTCATCGTCTATGTTCGACTTGGAACTAGCTGCATGAGCCAGCTCCGCATCATCACCTTCCGTCGGTGCCAGCCTCCTGATTTTGACGTGACCTTCTCCTGGAGGAATCTCCAAGACGAAAGTTCCGCCGCCGCAGTCGACCCAAGCGTTGGAACTAAGTCTCTCGATGGGAACATACGCTTCTCGAATAGCAGCTTCGGTGTCTCCGTCTTCTTCAGCATTTGGGTTGTTCGGGTCCCGTATGCGATCCAAAGAAGAGGCATGCCCAAGCATTGCCGCCTGCAGCGCCTCGGGCGAGTCGTAATCGATGTACGTGACTTTGCGAGGATAGGCGACCCGCGGACTCGTATTGATCTCGAATGGATCGCTGTCCGTTTCTGAGTCCATTTCTGGCCCTGGCTCTGATGCTGCCTCGCTTTCAGCCTTCTCTTTTGCACGTTGCCGAAGTTCTTCGAGAGACAGATCTTCAATGACATCCGAGATGTCGAGTCCGAACAAGGTAGGTGTACACATAACACCCCGCTCAGTGGCTCCGACCACATCGAGCACGAGGCAATCATCCTTGTCTGTATTGGGAGAAAGTCGGAGCCCGCGTCCGAGCATCTAACGGAATGTTTGAGGTAAGTTGAGTGTTTAAGCAAAATGAAAGGATGTTGACGCACTTGCATGAAGACGTTTCGACTTCGTGTTGGACGCGCCAGGATCAAGCAATCAATCGGTGGAATATCCGCTCCCTCCGTGAGCACAGCTGTAGAGGTCCACTCATCAGCATAGGATAGTCGGACCCTGCGCGCTCACATGCTGTTCACTCACCACAATTCACCAGCACAGGAAATTCTCCTCGCTCAAAAGCACGAATCACCTCCTCACGGAAGTTCGGCCGCTGACCGCCATGGACATATCGCGCGTCGATACCAGCATCGCGGAAAGCCTGGGTCAGATCGATAACGTGTGCCACGTTGACCGCGAAAACCAGTGTGGAGCGTCGAACGCGTCGAGCAGTCGGGACATCGTCGACAGGTGCTTGAGAGCTTGAAGCTGCCTTTGGTCCTGTTCCCGCACGATCCAGCCATGTTCGCACAATGACCTGATTCAAGGCTCGGGTATTCATCAATTCTCCTAGTGCTGAGGTGCGGAAGTCGTGACTAGCTGCTGAAGTCGGTACAGAAGCTAGATCCAGAGAGGTGCGAACTGAGGTGAAGCGGACTGGTGATAACCTGAATGAAAACATCTACTTAGAACAGGACATAGCTCTCATAAGGTAGCATGCCAATTCTCACCATTTCGCGTTGACCATTTCGAGGAAGTCCTGCCAGAAATGTAGGAAGGTGAGCTTTGGAAAGATACCGTTCTACAAGCATAGAAACCAACCTTATGATACACGATCCGCTGGAAGACCTTTCCGAGTGCAATACCGTCATGGCGGGCAAACGTGGCAGAGAATCCAATGATCGGAATCCCACTGCTCTGCTCACTGTCCTTGTCTGTCCGCTTTTGCAGGGGAACTCCAACTTGAGGATCAAAGTAGCTGAGGATGGAGATGTACGAAGGAGCGGCGGCATGATGTGCCTCATCGACAATGACGGCCTTGAAGTTGTCAGGGTTGAACTTCTCGAGACGAGCCCGTGATCTGGATAGCGTCTGTGCTGTCGCGACCGTGACGTCCGCAAGACCGGTCGAGTGAAAGGCAGTACCTTGCTCCAATTCAATATGAAGACCAGGATACGCATTCGAAATCGCACGAGCCGTCTGAGTCGCTAGAGCGATACTGGAGACGATGACGAGAACCTGATTTGCCTCCCTGCCGTCACCCTGCCCAGCTCGATTCCGACTTGGAATCGCCGAAAGTAAAGCGCTGAACATGGTCGTCTTTCCCGAACCTGTCGGGGAGGAGACTCCGATCCGCGTCGCCTGTCCAGAGGCAAGAGTACTCAGACATTCCTGGACACACTCGACCTGGTAGTCTCGCAGGATATTCTTGCCAAAGTCGCGAGTAATTGCATCGGACACGACCCCTTCCGGCTCTTGAGCGTTGGAGGAAGTCGAAGCCGTGGCTGTTGCTACAGCACTTGAAGCATATCTCCGGACCTCCAGTTTTGGGCTTCCGTATCGTTGCGAGGCAGTCCGCCTTGTCCTATCCGCAAGATCGTACGCCGTCTTGTGGAGAGGTCGACGACCGATGGCCCAAGCTTCTTCGACGGGTCGAAGGACAAAGGGTCGGGCTCGACCTGATGTTCCACTAACAACCCTCAGCATCTTCGCGGTCGGGGCCACTTTCCACTTCTTCCTTTGCGGCCTGCTTTCTCGCTGCAGGTCTGAAAAACTACTGCCCCTGCTGCGCGACGTGATCTCTAGCTACTGTGGATGATGGAGGCCTCTTCGATGGGTCGAACAAAGGAAACAAGTGGGAAACTTCAATTTCCGGAAGTTCCCGAGGTTGGAAGTTGGCAATCGCAAGACTTGGACGCCATCGAAGATTCTCAAGATGTCTGCAATGTCAGAAGTGCCTGCTCCCTGATGTGTACTGGCTGGTATCGCTGAAGGCCATGCTGTCTTTGACTTCAGGCGCCTTGCAAACAAGGATTTTGGCCAAGGGGAAAAAGAAAGCGAACATGTTGCAAACCCAGTTGATATGTAACACAGTGAGAGAAAAGGGCGGAGCTGGCAAGCTCAGCAGTGTAGTAGAAGCAAGTCAATCTCATCATCCCTTCTCCAGCAATTCAGGCCACTCGCACAGCACGCCGCAGCCATCTCCGTCTTCGAGTCTCCGCCTTGACAGCACCGGCTGGTACCGGAGAGGTCTCCGAGGACGAGACCAGGCCCACACCAGCCAGAGCGTCGTAGAGTGCCTGTCGCTTGCTGAAGCGCTTCTGAGGCGCACCGGCACCCACTGTCCGCTCGCTAGCACCGTCGTCGCCCGCACCGTTAACGGTATCATTCTCCTCAAAGTCTTCATAGGAGGATTCCGACATCGCCCAGGGATGGCCGTATGGGACCGAGGCGGGACGTTGCCATGAGGAGTCAGTGTAAACGAAGCCCTCTGTGAAGCGGGCGAGGACAGTCAGATCAGAATTTTGGGAGAACCTCGTACACATATCCGCATACTCACCTTCATCTCCACCCACTTCAGACCAAGCGCCAACCCAGTCGATTCTCCAATCGTCCCCTTCGACCCATGACCATCCAGGTCCTGGGCTCACATCGACCTTGCTGCTTTTGCGTAGTAGAACGAATGTGAGTCGCATGCGTCACGCTGCGGGAACTATATCAAGCTTGGACTTACGAAACATCAACGCTCCATCCAGCGCCTGAAGGCGCGTCATTCCCTCCTCCGGCGGCCGTCCAGCCATCTTGACCTTTAGTCCAAGGTCGTCGGTCACCTTGGCGGAGATTGTGTCCAGACCAAGTGCCTTCTGGCGCAAAATTGGGATGGTTTGCTGATGTAACTCGGTGCGAAGCAGTGGAGCTCAAGGGCATCCAGCGTTGATTCCTGCGGGGCGAAACAGAGTTCGTCAGCCGGTGAGACTACAAGCTGAGATAGAAGAAGCGGCTCGAGAAAGCAAACTCACTCGTACATCTCGACTATCTTCCACCCACGCTCCCACACGTCGTCGCCCAGACGATCCAAATCGATCAGTTCTTGGACCTTGCTGAGGATAGCGCGATTCTTGCGAGCCAACAGTTTCCCTTCCTCGCTCTCCGCAGCCTTCCGAGCTAGAGTCGTGGCCACAGGCTGGAAATAGGGGTGCGTGAGAACGAAGAGGGCCTCTCCGCCGACCAGGAGAACAGGCTGGAGGGGAGATAAGGTCCGAGGAAGAACATGGCGACGGTTGCGACAATGGCAAACTGCATGAGGACGAGGGTAAAGCTGTAAGACGACCAGTTGATGTAAGGCATGATAGGCGAGATATCATCGTAGCCCTTTGAGATCATTGCCATCCTGTGGGTGTCGTACTTCCAATCAGCAAACTTAGCGTAGACAAGATGGATCGATAGACGAATACTCACATGTTCTGGATGTCCCGCACGTTTTCGTAGTACTTCATGCTACCCTCGTGAGGCAGCTCTGGCACAATAGGCGCTTTGGCCTTGTTTTCGCTGGGAGGATTCCGAGCTGGCTGTTCCGTTGCAATGATGAGAGCATCAGCCGGGCTGATGACGGCAGACAGAGCAGGCGGGGGACCAGTGGCCTTCTTGCTGCTAGCGGCTGGCTTACTGGCGGGGTCCGATGCCAAGGCCTGCTCGCGAGGGAAGTTGGGAAAGCGCTTCTGATGTGTTTGGATCAAGATGTAAACCAGGATTGCCGGAGCACCCGCGGGAATCAGGCGCAGCGGGTACATCACAACCAGAGCGTAAACGCCCATGCAGAAGACGGTCCAAGCCGGGTCGTCCCATGTGAGGGTAGCCTCTACGTTGTCCTGGAACCAGAAGACGGGTCCTGACTTTTGAGTGAAAGCACGGAGGTTCATGGTAATCGTAGGGAGACTGAGGCCGACTTTGCGCTTCTGCGTTGGCAGGCGCGGAGGGGCGGCAGAGATGCTGAGAAGGGCTTCCAGCGCGAAGGCGGTCACCGAGGAGCCGGGTCCTGCGCTCATCCTGGCCGTGCTGCTCGTGCTCTGCTGAGAAGCGCCCGACCAGGATTGGCCGGACTGGCTCTGTCCGCTTACGCTCGCCATCTTTTCCTGTGCGTATGAAGGGCCTCAGGATTTTGGATTTGCGATTGGTCGAGAAGACAAGAACGCGAAGGTCCAGCCGAGGGTGATGGGCCGGGGAACACCAAGGTGGGGAGGGAAACTCTTCTCTCGGCCGAGACAAGTTCACGGAGGTGGCCTGCCGCGGACAATTTGCCGGCACATACTCACTGCTTCTTGCCGACTTCCTTTGCCGCTTCCTGACCAAAATTTCGAGGTACGAGGTAGTCACGGAAAGTATCCGGACACGGGACACCTCACATTTTTCCAACACGGATTCCCCAGACTTTTAAGTTTGGGGTTATAGAGGGGGTTTTCTTACGACCGTAAGGCTCATTCTCAACAATTCCTTACTAACTACCCTGCCGTCTTAACAGCTTTTTCTCCCTCGATGAAAGTGTTCCAGACTCGCGATACGGACACCCTGACGAAATTTGATGTTATTTCATTGCCTTCCCGTCCCTGTAGGTGCCGAAGGTTGCGCATGATTCGTTGGAGAAGGGGGTGGCATCGGCCGAGGTCGTTGCGCAACGATGTTTAATCCCGAGGGACACAACATCGGCGCGCCGCGCACACTTTTTCCTCACACAACACAAATCGCAGAACACAAGTTTGAGGTACAGGCGTACAGCACCATGGGCTTGTTACTTGTAGAAGAAGTGAATCGAAAGAGCAGCCTCATCCAAAATCAAGGTGATGTTGTGCTGCTAGTTTCCGACGGTGGAATGTGGATGCATCCACATTATACAGGCAGAAGTGTTTTTTTTTTTTTCTTTTCTTTCTTTTTTTTTTCTTTTTTTTTCCCAATGATAATCACGTCGCCCCGACAAGGCCACCATATTCACGACACAAAAAATTCTTCAGATTTTTAGTTTGGGGTTATAGTACCGAAAATAGCTTACGGCCGTAGCCCATTTGCAACATTGCCTTACAAAGTACTTTTTTTGTTTATATTCATAAGATAAATTACGATGGTCATAGATAGGTCTAGTCAGCACAAAGTAGGTATGAACGATCGAATCATCAGACAGCTTCTTGGACTCCAGGATGGGTGGATGGGAGGGAGAGGAAGAAGGAGGTGGCAGCGCGAGCTGGTGGTATAGCAGGGCCCGGAATAGAGTTCTTGATGCGCAAGGCCAAGGTCGGCAATCAGTCGTGTCGTTTTTAGAAGTGAAAGGGAATAGGTCCGAGAGCCCGCAGCCGAAGTAGGACGCCTATCGTCGCCAGAAGGGGGAGCCCTGATTTCGAACATATGCGATATAATCAATAATCGAAAAGCTAGTAAGTAGTACCTAGTACTAACTAAGTAACTACTAGCTGTTCTATACGTTGGAACCCGGAGCAGGTGTGAGGTGGTAAACGCAACATCAGGGTGGCTGCGCCAAAAAAAACTCCCCTGTGGCCCGCTGCATCCGGCTCTGAGTTTGGTCGCTGCTCTCGCATCACCGCCGTCTCTCCTCCCTCAGCCCTCAGGACTTCAAAGTTCAAACTCAGATATCAGTATAGTGGCTCTGGCTGTAGGCCAGGAGTTCCCCAGACTCAAGGAGCCACACTTCCCTGGTATGTACCAGTTACCACCATCGGGGCGTGAGCGTAGAGTGATGAGCGATGAGCGATGAGGAGAAACCTCGAGTTTTTTCCAAAAAATCCTTTCTCTTTTCAAAAAAATGGATAAAAAGAAAAACTAAATCTCAAAATTAACGCAGGAAGGCAAGCGGCAGGCGCCGCGGTCTCTGTTGAGACTATCCATATTCCACTTCTGCCAGTCGTTCGCGGGCTGTAGGCCTGTACCTACTACCTATGCTACGCACGACTCAGGGTGGCAAGCCACCCTTCGCCTGCTTCGCTATGTATGTAAGCAGTAAGTATGTACTGACTAGCCGACCGTCCGAGATCTTCATATCTTCCTCGATTCTCGCTCGACCACGCTCAAACTTGGACATCGAGAGTCAGCAGACCTGTACCTATTACATGTAAACAATCCAAGAAAAAGACTGTCAGCAGTTTCCCTGTTTTCACATGTGATGTTGGTGTTTGGTCGGAGAAAGGGGTAAGAGCTGGGGAAGTCGAACTTGATGAGGGAAAATGAAACTTCAACACTGATACAGAAAGGTGCACGACAATTGCAATGTGATGATGTTTACGGAAGGTAGCTATGGAACAAAGATGGAGGAGGAATGGGAGGCTGGGGCCACGAAACCAGCGGCGGAACAAGTCCAGGGTATCGAATTGAGATATGCCGGTGTTTGATGGATATGGTTGGCTTGCTGCTGAAGGGTACTGCCGGAAAGATCTGCAGTGGGAAGAACGACGCCAGGGAGCGTAACCGAGGGAACACCAGTGGGGATAATGTCGGTGACGCCAGGGAGACCAGTGCCGGGCAGAATGTCGGTGACGCCAGGGAGATCAGTGGTGGGGAGAACGCCGCAGGGAGCGTAACCGAGGGAAGACCAATGGGGAAGATGTCGGTGATGCCAGAGAGACCAGTACCGGGGAGGGTGTCGGTGACACCGGGAAGACCCGTGATGGGAGAAGACCGCCAGGAAGGTTGATCGAGGGCAGGCCCGAGGTATGCAGGATGTCCGTGATGCTACCGAGACTGATCGATTCAAATGAGGAACGGAATCAGAAATGTCAGTCAAATAAGAAGACCCGGCTGGAGATGGAAACTATCACGATCACTCACGGAAGAAAAACGGAGACTGTTGCAATTGGAAGCGACACCGATCGTCGGGCGAGATCTCACCACCTGCGGACTCGTCCTCCCCAGCATCTGCAAAGACATAGTAGATGGCTGCTTGATCCTTGCCATGGCACAACATCATGCGGCGTTTGCCACGTGCAAGGTCTGCCTTTGCGTACTTGAGCTTGTGAGTGCGGTGGGCGATGCCCACCGTTCATGTTGACGGTTTGAAGCAGCCGTTTGGACACGCGGCTGACAGTGTCGATGACCTCGTGAAGTGCCGCCTCTGTGAAGGGCCTTCCTCGTCACGTTGAACGGCCCGCTGCGTAGTAAGACCGCGGTAGAGTACGACATCGACAAGGTCCGTGACTTGAAGGAATACTCACCGAGTGACCCGCAAAGGCAGCCTCCTCGGGAATCAATCCTCGATCCTGCATGTCCCGGAATGCCCTGAGCTCGACCAGGCAGATGGAGATCTGCGAGAATTGCGTGGCGTAAAGCAGACCTTTTGGTGACTGGAAGGTGTAGCTCTGGGTCTGGTTGGTGATCTCAGGGAAGAGAGGCAACGTGACAGCCTTGCCCTGCTCGTCGACGGCATCGTACGCCATGGACATGTATCGCTCCCGAATGGCGTGACCTTTGACTCCACCGAAGTACACCGTCTTGGATCCCGGGTTCTTGTTGACAATCTCTAAGATAGAGAAGCCCATAGATTCGCGGAGATGCTGGTCCGCCTCGTCCCAGATTGCTTGGAAGTTGCACTGGCATTGTAGAGGTCCATGCCCATACCTGGGTCCCTGACTGCCCTGTCCAGTGAAAACGAACGTCGTCGGAGGCTGCATGCTCTCAGCGGAGCCGTCGATAACCTTCTCCCCACGTTGGTTGACCGTTTCCACCTTGACTACCTTGTTGCCACCTTGCATGGCGACGTGGCGCAGCCGAACGTTGAAAAGATCGCCAGGTAGGACCATGCCAGTGAAATTGGCTTCGAAGGACAGGCACCGCTCTGGGTGGCCCTCAGCAGCGATCTCCTCTACGTACTTGCGGGTAGCGGCAGAAAGGAACATGCCGTGTGCGATTGTGCCGGGAAGAGCAGCGAAGTCGGAGAAGTAAGGGTTGACGTGGATGGGGTCGAAGTCGCCACTGGTGAGCGAGTACGCCTCGTTGGAAGCAGGTGCAACGAAAGACGAACTAGTCGACGGAGGGTTGATGGAGTATCCGTTCTCGAGTGGGATGGGACCCGGGTGCTTCCACCAAGTCGCTTGACATACTCGACGACCGGGTTACCGAAACTGACTGAGTCAGCCTCGTACTCAATTGTTGCCCTTTTGGTGCGCTCTCCCTTGGTGTCGCGGTGGTAAATGCCACCTTGGAGGTTGACAGCCGAGAAGGAGTTGCCGTCCTTAAAGTGGAGTTCGCTGGTGATCTCGAATTCGAGCTTCATACCAGGTTCAGGCTTGACCTCAGAGCTCCAGTCGATCCAGTCTTTCCATGACAGAGACGTCGGCCTCTGTCTTGATCTCGACATCGTAGGTGTCGTGCGCTCGGTCGAAGCACTTAGCATAGCCATTGTAGCGACCCCGGTAGAAGAAGCTTGAAGTGACCTCGATGGCAGGAACGAACTCCTCGCCCACCTTCCTGAGTACGACACCTGTGACTGCGACACTTTTGCCCGTGTCCGAGATACGGATGTTCTTCGTTGTTGCGGTGGCCATGCAGACATCCCCGACTTGAAGGGGCTTCGCACCCTTGATCATCGTGAACCGGTTGCTCAAATGAACAAGGGTCAGCAGATCGGCATCGGCGCTGGCCATGAGGGCCTGCATGATGGCCTCCCAACCGGCCACGATGGCAAAGTCGATCGGAGCCTGACAATGCAGGTTGTTGCGGTCCTCCATCGACTCGTGGATAGGAGCGAAGGGCTGATCGGGTCGGTAGATGTATTCGAGGTCAAGGGAAATGGATTCGCCACGACGCTCCTCACTGATGCTAGCCTTGATGGTCTTTGAAGATGAATCCTTGTTCTAGTGGACAGCGACGAAGTTGCTAATGGTCGGACCGAAAGAACGAGTATCGTCTTGATGTGAAAGACAACCTCGGCCTGTTGACCAGCTCGAGGGGCGAACATGCGTTTGATCGGGTTGTTGATGTAGTTCCGATCTCGCACGATGCTCGTCTTGCGTAGGATGGCGCTGAGCCAGCTCGCGTTAGGTCCAACCAAGGCGGCGAGCCACTGGTTGTGCTCTGGAAGGTTCGACCCGAGTTCGAAGCGACGGGAGATGTTGTCTGATTCGGTGAACTTGATACCTAGAGCCTGGCAAGCTTGAGCAGTATCGTTCAGGGGCGCCTCGCGGCTCAGGTGCTGGACGGTCGGGACGTTAGTCGTGTCGCCGTCGTAGAAACGCTCAAGCAACAGCTGGATGAGCCTCTGTTCGACGTTGCCGAGCATCTCCTTAATGGGCTCGTCGACCCTCGTAGCATGACGAGCAGCCACGGGCCCTTGGAGCACACAGACACGCTGAGGATCCTGGTCGAAGACGGCATCGAGGTCTTCAGCCTGCCACAGCGAATCCTTCTTGAACCCTGTGGAATTAAATGTCGTGTCAGTGATGTGCCATAGGACGAAAACCCCTTCTCGCGTCTGGATACTCACAAGTCTGGAAATGCTCATCCAAGACAGGAATGAATGGCACTGGTTTCTGACCAGGTCGCTGGCACAAGGCAAGGAAGAAAGCGACATCCTCCGCGGCCAACAGGATCTTGGTCGCATCCTTGTACTCGGCGAAGAACTGATCCACAAATGCGGACGGCTCCGAATCGAGTACGTTGTACGACTGCAGCATCGACAGCTTGCGACCTCCCGACTCGATGCCTGCGAATCGCCCCTCGACGCGACGCAGCCGACGGAGATGCCTGCTTCACAAACGGCGGAGATGGTGGAGACGCGATCATCGTATGTGCGGGAGGTGATGATCTGTAATGGTGAGGCAAAGCATGATACGTGAGTGAGGGGAGAATCAGGGAGAGCGTAGGAGGTATGTTCACCTTTTCGTAGTACTCGCGGCTGGTGTCGACGTTGTGATTGTACGCGGTCAGACCGGCCGCCGTCCTTGATATCCATAAGGGTGCAGAGTTGGACGCGGTTGTGGTGTTGCTGAAGACGATGGACTGTTGATGAGGGGAAGACGAGTTCGAACAGGGGGCTGTTGTGGAGGTCAGACACTTGAGATGGGTTTCTTTGCGGCTTGTCCTGGCGTTGGGCTGCTGGTGTTGACGATGAGTATGTAGGCGTGTCTGCTGCTGCTGCATTCCCCGGGCGAAGATGGAAGAGGGTGAAGGTGTGGAGCATCGTGCTGCTGACTGTGCTGATGTGCGGAGAGCAGAGATGTCGACGGTGATGCACCTGGGTCCGAAGAGAGGCTGTCGGGGGAGGAAGGGGAAGAAGACTGCTCGAGCGCACCGTCGCCGCCCATCTTGATGCTGTTGGTAATGTATAAGAAAGGGAGTTTAGATTGTGCTGTGCGGGAGATGGACGACGGCGAAGGCTCTACACTCATACCTCAGCAGCGCAGGAGAGAGAGAGAGTGATACTGAGCAATGTCGGCGTCTATGGAAAAGGAGAGAGAGAAGTCAGATGATACACACTCAATGCTGCGCAGACGAAAGAAGAACTCACCAGTGCGCACGGGAGGTAGTAGTATCATCGGCTGAGGGAATAAGTGAAGTGAAGAAGATGGGAACATTTGAGCTGTGGTGGACAGGTACGTTCAGGGAGGAGAGAACTCACCATCAGTCAGACGAAGAGTTCGACTGCTAATAGTTTGAAGTAAGTCAAGGTAGAGAAGTGGAGGATAGAAGGCTGTCAGAAGTCGCAAGGCAGGAGTAGGAGCTGCGGCGGTGCGATGTTGGAAAGAGTGACGCGTTGCGATGGTGATGCAGGACCGATGATTGGGCTTGGATTGAGGTTGTGGAAGTGAGAAGGAAGGTACATCAGGGTGAGCGGAGGTGGGCCGGAATAGGGGTATGAGCAAAGATGGTGATGGAGGAGACTTCGGCCGAGGTGATAACAACCACAACAACGATAAGGGAGCTGGACAGACGACGTGTGAGGCGATAAAGATGAAATTTTGCGAGCACGGAGAGGATGTGAGATGCACCCAAGTCATTCTGAAGCAAAGACTGTGTTGTGTGAGAGAAACAGGTAGCTAGTAAGGTAAAAGTGTGTATGACGATTTCGGCCGAGGCAAGAATGCCCTCTAAAAACCCCATCTTACTTACGTAAGAGTCTGGGGAATATGAGTATATCGTATATCCCTTATTCACTATATCAGACTCAGAGTTCAGGCTTCAGGCTTATCTACTACTCTGTATTTCTATTTTCTGCAGAAACCCAGCAAGATTAAAGACTAAAGACTGATGGAATAATCATCGCCACAAGCCCCAAGTGATACTGACCAGCTTACCGCTCCTCTACGGCTCTACGCCTCTACCAGATGACATCTGAGTTTTGTCATCACACATATCACACGAGTCTGGGGAAGACTCTGGTCAAAGACCAGGTCACTATAATTCTCCTTCTCGAAACAGCTCACTCAATAATGCATAGAATGTGATAGGACTGGAGATCTGGAAGGGGGTACCCGGTACAGTGAACAGTCACAGTGGTGAGCAAGAAGAATGTGGAACTAAAATTTGGTTGAGACTTGAGCTGAGCCTCCTCCGTCCTTGTACTGAATAGCTCAGGCTATCAGCAAATAGTAAGGCAAGAGTAAAGTGATTCGATATCGATAGAGAGAAAGAATACAAGTGAGAAGAAGAAAGGTGAGGAGCTGCTGCTGTTGCTATGCGGAAAGAAAGGACAGAAAGAAGAGTCTCGGCCGAGAGAACTGGCAGTGAGAAGAAAGTGAAGAGAGAAGAAGGGAAAGGGAGATAAGATAAAATAAGATAGACGTTCCACTCCGGCACAGTCCTCCCGCACGCTTGAGTCTTGACGGCGAGAATGCGCTCCGGCATGCTGCCGACGCGCCTGTTGATCATTGATGAGATCGACCGGTCACCGGAATAAGATCCCTTTCACTCTTGACTCTTGATTGCCTCCCAAAGTCCCAAAGCTGGTCGGCGGTTCGTTCGAGAACGGTTCGAACACGTCTGTTTCGCGGCTTTAGGACAGCCGATACATTTTCGATGACATTGAAATCTTAAGTCTGGGTTGTTGGCGGGATCGGGATGGGGTTGCGGAATAATTCCCATTTCACCTCGAACTCGCCGACAAACTTTTGCTGTTTGTACGGCAGGCCCGTCTTTGACGGTCCTGAGTCCTGACCACAGGTCCTTTCTCATCCACTACCTCATGTCCTCATTGCTGTAGCCTCCCAGACGCTGTTTGATATTTAGCTCCAGTGATTGTTTCAGGACGTGCAAATACGCCGTTTACGATCCTGGTGCCCGCCAATGGAAAGCGGAAGAGCGGCCATTTCTTGCCAGAAGCCACAGCACCCCACACCATGATCGACCCCGGGCGCGTCTGAGCTTTGGTCTCAGGTTTTCGGTCATGTAGGCCTCTTTGGATTGACGTGTGACTCAGACGCGACCCTCCGTCTGGCCGATTTGAAAGCTGGCCTCGTCAGTAAACAGAACCTTGCACCAATCAGTGTTTTAATCTGGATGCGCTTGACGCGGGCTTGTCGCATCAGAAAGGGTTTCTGGCGAGCGACGAGTCGATTGTATCACATGCTCCGCAGAGCGAGCCGTGCCGTTGTCGCTCCCACGCCAAATTCACGTCCAGAATTTTCAGAGAGGTCCGGCGCGCCTTTCTCGCCGCCGGGGCCATCAACCTCTTATGCCTGAGAGTCAATCTAGGCGGTCTGCCAGAACGAGGGAGTTTGTATCTCGATCCAGCGGTGTTATAGGTGTGTAGACTGTAGTACATCTTGGACAATTGATTTGGGGATGCCCATGGCGCTTCCGATTTTCCGCACGCTCAGACAGTCAGACCGGTTTCTTTGAGGTGAATGACCCCGCCACGTCGCGTGGGAGTCAATTTGGTCCATTTGACGGGCTTGCGAGGATGAGATTGGGTGGTTTGCATTGCGGTTGATGAAGATGGAAGAGATAGAGAGGAAAGTTGCATTTCAAAGTTGTGTTTTTTTGTGGCGTCCGGATGCTTTCCGTGACTACCTCTTATATCCACAGGATGGAATAGGTAATAGGTATTTCAAAAACCCGAAAATTGGCTGAGTCTCCCGGCTTGAATATTTGAGGACTCAGACCCAGACATTGCAAGACTCGCTTTTCTGTTTCTGCAAGACTGCAACCGGCAGTATTTCGATACTATTAACTACACACTTCTTTGAAAATAGTGTGCTATTAATTATTGTAATCTGTAGTACATACTTGATACTATTTTCCCCAAACTTAAAAGTTTGGAGTTATAGAATCGGAAACGTGGAGGAGGCGAGGATCTGATGCCAGAAAAGCTACTCGATGCTTACCAGATCGTCAAAGTATGGAACGATGGAACATCCGCCAAAATTGACTCTCAAATCTCAATCTTATCATCAAGTTGATCTCAATTCACAACCAGGCTGCACGGAACGCTGCGGAGAATTCAAGATGGGCAACTTTGAGGGTCTTTCTGGAGGACGTGATGCATTACCTCAACCACGACGGCTTCTACACCATTTTCCTTGATGCGAAGTAGAAGTTGGTTAAGTTCCAGCGTGCCGTAAATGACGACCACACCAAGAAGGCTTTCGTCGAGCTGCGTTGCATTAGGAATGAGCCTCTCTCTTCTCCCACCATCTTGCTCGAGCACCAAGAGCGCAACCTGCAAAACACACCCTACCGGCCATCCCAAGTTGGCTCCTGGTCACGCTCGGCGCGGCCCCTTCTTTCTCAAGCAGAGGCGATGAAGCAGCAGCATCAGCAGCAGCCATCACAGCCGCCATCACAGCAGTTATCGCAGCAGTCATCGCAGCAGTCATCGCAGCAGCAGCCATCGCAGCCGCCATCGCAGCAGCAAACGATATAGCTACAAACGCCAATGGTGGACGTCTTCGGCGGCGCGTTGGACCCCGCTTTGCCTGCGCTCTACAGCATGCCGGGTATTTTGAGACTCGTCTATTCTCAGAGCTCGCGTCTCGCGAAGAAGCGCGCGACGGGCGCCAGCCCCGAACAGCTGCAGACGACCGAGGACATCTCTGCTGAGCGCCAGAAGGAGCACGCGCAGGAGCGCAACAACTACATCGCCCCATGCCGAAAGCTGCCCCCTCCTACCCTCACCGAGCAAGAAATGCGCTCAATTGGCAAGTTTGTGGCCAATTTCATCGTCAGCGAGGCTCTTCGGTACTTCCGCCGTGACGAGAGAATGATGCTGATAGCGACGGCAATTTCGGGAGGCATACTCTATGCCCCTGGCCGCTGGTCTCCATCAGGAGAAGCATGCTTCTGGCTTGCCGCTGTGGCTAATACTACTCACACAGTATCTTTCAGCGGGGTGAGTCCGAGTAGCAAGAGCATCATCAGCTTCCTGGACTGACGTCCGTCTGTCATGCAGACTGCGCGATCTCATGCTCGAGACCGCATCGGAGGGACGAGCTTTCCTGAAGCGGTGAAGCCAGACGACATATCCTCGCAAGCTGTCTGTCATATGACGGGATCGCCACGAGCCGTAATCTACGCTCTCGAGCCTGCCGCCGGGTCCCTTTACCTAGGGCAATCGCAGAATGTGGACAACCGCTTCCGGCTAAACCTAGACCAAGTAGTCCTCCTCTTTCATCCTCACATCGAGCCCCAGCTGTCCACTGCAGCGTCTCGGATTCCGGGTAGACATTTTGACTAGAAAGCGAGGTCCAGTTTAAATAAATATGTCTAACTGTACAAGAGTCTATATACTATAATGTGCTTGGAAATTTTTCGCATATACTATAGTATATTTCGATACACCGACTACCGAGTCTAACAGTACCCAGAGCGGCTTTTCCGTTTCGAAAAACAATTCATACATTTTTGTGCTTTTCGTTCCGAAAAGATTTGAGACAACTGACAAGAAACCACAAGGGCGATATCAAAACTTTTGCCGTACTCTATAGTTCACACATGTTTAATCTTCACCCACCTTTGACCTTTCCATAATTCCATCATAACCATAAAAGAATTCAATTTAACTTTCAGGGGCAATTGAAGGGTGACTACTGACTGCGCCATCGTCCACCTTGAATGTTCCTGATGTTGCTCCCTCTTCAAGACTTCAACTTTCAAGGATAATCTTAAAAGAACCAAAACTTCAATCCGTCAAGTTCTAAATTTTTGTTTTTATCAAATGACATGACTCAAATGAGATACACGACAATGCCTACGGTACTTCTCTAGTAATGCTATAGTACTGCTATAGGACAGAGTACTACTCTTTCGCAGTCCTTTTGTGGCGAGAAAACTATACTATAGTCTCCTATAGTACTACTTTTGGCTGTTGATGGCTGGCGACACCATAAAGTATACTATAAGCATCCGAACGCATGCGCCGCGATTTTGGAAAAGCATATAGTCTGTTTTTTCGGGACCTCCGAAAAAGTGCCATATAGTATAGTATGTTTTCAAAATAGTACATACTAGAAATTAGAATAGTATAATATTTTCGAAAAAAGTATGTAGTATATCGAAACACTGCTGTTAGTGAATGCATCCATTACCGAAGATTCTCGGGCAAGTGCAATAAAACATTAGCATCTCTAATGATGAATGCATCCGCACCTTTGATCCGGCGTCTCTACAAATCTTTGCGTACGTGAAACAAAAAAAGATCGTTACTCACCGGGTGGGAGAACCCTCGTGGGATCACGACCGTCTCTCCAACAAGCTGTTCGATGACGAAGGGGGCGCACTCCTCTCCACCCACATGAACGAGGGCGTCGACGAACGCCTTGTTCACGTCTTTCTCGTGGTTGAAGTCTTGAAGAGGACCGAGCCTGCCGCGACTTCGTCCACGTGGCCAGTGGCGACGAGGCGGTTGGCAGCGGCCTGCATGTGCTGTCGCGCGGCAGGCGGAGACACGATCCATCTTGCGGCGACTGTTCCGCGACCCTGGGGCTTGAGGAAGACCTCTTCCCGTTCCTTGCGGAACCTTTTGGCGACCGTCTCTTGTTCCTCTGGGGGAATCCGTCGGCCCATGGGTTGGTGCGGTGGGTCGTTGTCGATAAACTCGGGTGTGAAGGGGCCGATCCCTCCGTCTGGATTGAGCCCTTGCCTTATCTCCGGGACCGCCTTGACCTTCTGTTGCCCGTCATACGTCCAAACACACGTGTTCACGGCCCCGGCCTCGTCGACGTGCAGCGCCGTGTTGGCTGATGGGAAGGCGGGCGCAGTCAGCCGGTGCATTAGAGCGGCCCAAAGATTAGGGGGGAAGTATACTCACCTCGCTTACCGGACTCGACTTCGGTTGCAGCGTACACCTTGCTTTGTGAATCGCGCCATGGGCTACCTGGGACCCATTGAAGCAGGTCGGGGTGTCGGTCGAGCGTTGTAGAGGTGGCCTTGGCCTCTGACTTGGGCATCTGGGGAAACCGGGACAAGGCAAAAAACGCCTTTGTCAACCCATCGGCAACATCGCCGAGCTCTCCGTCTTTAGGAAAATCCTGATGGTAGAGGGCAATGAAAAGAGTCAGCACAGGCGAGTAGAACTTAGCCCGCGCGCACCCTTCAGAGGTACGCACCCGTATGTCGACGTGAGTGCGGTCCTTGGGATCCGCTGTGAGGGTTTGTAGACCTGAAACCACGACAGAATCCCCTCTGGTTTTCATCGGTACCGTCTTCGAACTTCGCTGGCATCAGTGTGCCCTCCGCCATTACCCGTCGCAGTTGGTGATTCGTCAGAGCGACCGGCTGAAAGTGCCGGAGGAGAGATGGCCCGTCTGTCTGCACGATCGCCCTTGCAACGAGAAGGTCCTGCCCGGCGCGAGCCAACATAGGGCTGATCATGACCGTCCGGGTGGCTTTGCCGACGATGCCACGGTAAGTGTTCTGCTCCGTGTAAGTGAACCCAGACACGGTTTCCCCGCGCGTAAGGGCCATCTCTTTGACCCAGTGGTTACAGCGCGCCTCATAAGGGAAGGCTAGTCCTTCGCCAGGGCAATGTCCCTGAATTGAATGGTCCATGGTCACGGTTTACAGTTTGTAAAACTATCTCTCCATTAATTCGGACTCACATATGGTAAAAAGACCTCACGCGTGGCGCGCTGAAGCAGAGATAGGCAGATAGAACTATGTAACATGTCTCACGCGAACACCGTCACAGCGCAGACAGTTGGCATACGTTTCAGCTCTTGTTTTGGGAGGATGTAGAGGCTGTACTGTGGTCCACAGAAGGCTGGGGGAAATGATGAATGGAGACGTTGTCTGCTTCTTATCCCGCTCTGCCGGTGAATCCAGATCCACACTCCAGATGTCAGGCTACGCTCTTGGACCTCACTGCCTTCACGATCGATGGCAGCAGGTCGACGCTCGCGCAGTCGCGCCAGATTTGCTATGGCCTGGTTCACTTTATGCTCTGGTAATTCCGCTCCTACGCGGCCGCGGAAAGGGAGGGAGAGGGAGAGGAGAGAAAGCGGATTGCCCCAAAGAGGGAAATACAGTACCTGAAGGGGTGAAAGGGCTTCGAAGGTGACCTGTTGAGAAAGGTTATAAGTAGTGAAGGACCTGTTACTGTCGTCGCGGTGAATCAATCACAACTGTCACCTTACCCTCCAACCGCCGTGCCCTTCCCTCACTTCTCAATCTCAATGACCCGCTACAGCTGCCGTTCCGTTCGGAAGCTCCGCCGATACAGCAAGTCGGTGCTGAACCAGCAACTCTTCGAGATATGCGATGAGCTTCCCCTCAAGGATCGGTCTCAAAAACTAATTTTGCCCAAATTCAAGAGTATTTTCAAAAAGATCCTTAAGCACTACGGTCGCTATGAGCAAGCCGAGGCCCGCAAGATCATGAAGGCGGTAAGTGAGTTGTCAGTTACTTATGTTCCTTATCTACATCTCATCTCGTGCCTCGTCGGCTCATTCCTTCATATAGTTCGCTCTCTCATTGCTACCGAAACACGGAGCCGGCTGATCGCCCTCTCCACACCCTGGAGCAACGCTACACCATGCTCCCCTCGTGCTCAAGTCTTCGACTGAAGCCTGCACCACCGACGAGGGGCTTTTCGCTGCGGCGGCCAAAACCGGACTTCTCAACGTACAAGTGCGTAATTACATCGCCACCGCGAAGAAATATGAGGTCCAGCTCTTTGGCGTCTAACCCCAGTGGGGATCCAATTCTCACCTTCCAGGCTTCCAAATCGATTTCTCCATTGTAGCACCTCTGGCCTCTGCGCTGATTTGTTCTTCGTCTCGCACTCTCGTGTAGACTAGCTTTCGTTTCAAAGTGCATTTCGACTCCAATTTTGATCATGCGAAACATAATCACCTTCCCGCCGGGCGCTATACGGCTGTAGAGGTAAGGTCTCCATTCAGCATTTGTTTTGGACTTCTCAGGCATTTACGGTGGGTTTCAGATACTGGGCGAAATCAATTGCGGCTGTAGCCCATTAGTCAGACTCAATACCGTTCGGTATTCACACCTTACCATTCTTGGGGAAATTACCAGCGCGGCAAGGAAGGCATTCGAGGCAATTCGACCAGCATCGTAGCAACAATAGACGAGCAGAAGATTTTGATCCGGTTGGCGGACCGTAGGAAACATATCTCATGCGACAAGCACACAAAGTCACGGCACAGCTCGGGTGGACCGTGGGCCACCACGAAAGTACAGTACTGACTCTTGGGCAAGCGGTCTTGAGCTGTTTTCCTTCTTGTGTCCGTCCAATAATCAGCGCCATTGCAAAATGCAAGGCCGGCAAGCCGAAAGTTTCAAACGTCCATCACTGACTGCGAATACTAAGTACAAACTACAACTCAGGTAGCCGCTGAAGAATCGAGCTCACAGATGAACCTCTCACCCTCCTGCTTAGCAGAGACTCTTCTTTCTGTTCTTAGTGCCATGGTACCTGTCTCCGTACGCATGTACCATAAAGTAATCCAGCAACCGGGGTCAGTAGGAGCGAGCAAACTATTCCTTTACCTTCCATTTGTCTGCTTGTCCATGTTCATTCCACATGGCTCCACTCGTGGCTTCCAAGTCAAGCGCAACGGACGGCCGACGAGGAGGAACCCATCCGAATCACATTCATTTTTGAATTGGTATTGTTTACTGGTTACTGTTGTCCGTTAGGTATTAGGGCTCATACTTTATATGGTTTGCGGCGCGTTGCGGGACCCTGTTCTAGTCTTCTAGATCACACCATAATTACTAACGGGCGACGGCAAGAGCTCAACTGCAGACCGGTACAGGAATAATGTTCTTAGCTGGGCACTGGGAGTGGCCCTTTTCGAAATGTGTGCAATGTGCTGATGTTCACGGGAAAGGAGTAAGGACGCCTCTTCCAAGTTTCCAACGCTCTTGCACTCACGAATTAGGTCACCGGAGTCCAAACGCACCGGATTCTCATGACCCATGCTCTGCGCGAGTGCTGCGCGGCGCCTCGGCGTTTCGTCAGGCAGCTACTGACAAGTATAAAAGGATTGGAAACGCTCTCGGAATGCTGAAATTGGACCACATGAGAAGGAATATGGATTTAAATGGGGAATAAGGGGAGACGCTGTAGGATAGTGACCTTGACTGAAGATCAAGAGTCTTCCCCAGACTTCTGTGACTCAAACCGAGGGAGTAGGGAGGAGGGATTAGGGAGTAGGAAAATGAATACCATGATTGTTTTCTGTTTAATTTTTATCACGTTCTCATTCCGTATTTCCGTTCATTATATTATCTTGTCATCCTTCCTTTCCACACATCCTTATCTTCTGTACCCACATGCGATGACCTGCCCTCCACAATGTCGTCCCCTTTCTGCAATTTACACAGTATTCCCTTCCTCCTCAGATCATCCTACAATAGAAATACAGAGTAGTAGATAAGCCTGAAGCCTGAACTCTAAGTCTGATATAGTGAATAAGGGATATACGATATACTCATATACTGATATCTGACAATTCGTCACGAGGGACTACGAACTAGCGCAGGCGCGCAGCATAGCTAATCGCAATAGATTCACATCAGATTTTTTTTTGTTTTTCTTTTCGAATTCACCATAAGTTACAGAGAGACAACCTTAGAGGACGAGAGGGTCAGAGGGAGGCTCTCGGCCTACTGCCTAGAACAGGGCATAGGAAAGTAGCCAGAAAAAAGAGAAAGGGAAGGGAGGAATGTAGGATAAGATAGGCAAGGCCACGTGGCAAAGCCATGTGGAGTCGTCTCTCACAAATATTCACAATTCACATTCTGTGAGACTGTGAAAGAAATTTTTTTCGGCCCTTTTGTGAAAAATGAAAATGATGGATACGGCCAGTCGGCCATACGGGCCTACGGCCTACGGGATACCTCATGGGCCATGCCTAGGTCGGCCCTATCTCCTTATCTGTGATTCTTTTTCTATTTTGAGCACCGGCAGAATTTGGATCGTCAATGGAGCCAGTTATCGGGTTTCGTAGCCGCTGCCGCAGCTAGTGAATACCGCACGGAGATCGTCAATGTCCTTCAAAAGGCATCTCGGCTTGCAAGGCAGAAACCGACCCAGGAGCTTGCGAAAACTACAATCCTCGTCACCGCAACGGGCTGGCTGCGGCGTCAAGACCGGATACCTGCGACATGCATTCCACTGGTGGACGCAGCGTACAACTTGGTCATTTCCGCAACCAGTTGCGTGGAAGCTAGCACGGATACTCCGACATACGACGGCGACTGTATACTTACCCTCCTCCACCATGGTCACCAGGACACGGAGTCCCTCGCCGTCTACCTCTTCAGTAAACATCCGTTCTCAATCAGGTCGAGCCCACTTGCAAGAAGCCGACGGCGGGGCGCGCATCTTTCGCGACGTCGACCGCTCACCTTCACTCGTCGCGGTAGCCCTGGTTGTGGGCCGAGATCTCGCAAACGTCGACCACAAGATCTTAGAGCCGACTATCAAGCACTACGGCGGATACGATCCCTGGCTCGCCATCATGGGAGCCCTCGACGCTGCCGATGATCAGGAGGATGGAGACGTTCCAACGGTTATGCGAACCTTTGAGGCGCGGTCGGCGGCGATTGGGATTTGGACATCGCTGGCACAGGCGGATTTGTTGACGAACGCCATCCGCCTGCGCCAGCTCTTCAACAACATCGATGGACGACGCGGCATCATTACCATCGTCGGCGAATGGGTTCAAAGCGCAACGGCGTTCATGGCACCCCTACCTCGAGGAGAAACACCCATGCTACAAGACTTCGTGAACGAGGCGAACGCATTCGTCCAAGCTGCACACAAATTTGCTAAACGATTCAATCCCCGTCCTGCGACAACTAAAGCCTTCTCCCACACGGTCGAGAAGTTCTCGTCTCCGGGAGGTTCAGTCAAGAAGCTGCGTCTTCTTCCGCCCCGTCATACGCGCAAGCATCCGGAAGCAACGCCGGGTCGTCCAGCGGAAAGGCGTCCAGCAGCACGGCTAGCTCTCCCAAGCGACAACTATCCAAAGCTGCAATGCGACCCAGCACCTTGGAAGACTTGCAGGCTTTTTGTCATGGCGAATCAACACTGATGTTGACGGCCTTGATCCAGAATGCGAGCTTCTCCACAATGCTCGATATCAGCATCATGCCCGACGAGCTTCCGGCAGGCCCTCGAATCGACAACTACGTGGACAAGGAGGCGAGTGTTGCCCGCTCTCGAACACCGGCTCTAATTGTGGGCCAGTGCGAGGGCTCAAATGCAGAAGATCTGATCGAAGATCTGATCGAACTGCGACGACGCTTCGTCAACGGGGGCCGCCGCACTGCTGTACCCAATTCGTCACGAGGGACTACGAACTAGCGCAGGCGCGCAGCGTAGCTAATCGCAATAGATTCACATCAGGTTTTTTTTTGTTTTTCTTTTCGAATTCACCATAAGTTACAGAGAGACAACCTTAGAGGACGAGAGGGTCAGAGGGAGGCTCTCGGCCTACTGCCTAGAACAGGGAATAGGAAAGTAGCCAGAAAAAAGAGAAAGGGAAGGGAGGAATGTAGGATAAGATAGGCAAGGCCACGTGGCAAAGCCATGTGGAGTCGTCTCTCACAAATATTCACAATTCACATTCTGTGAGACTGTGAAAGAAATTTTTTTCGGCCCTTTTGTGAAAAATGAAAATGATGGATACGGCCAGTCGGCCATACGGGCCTACGGCCTACGGGATACCTCATGGGCCATGCCTAGGTCGGCCCTATCTCCTTATCTGTGATTCTTTTTCTATTTTGAGCACCGGCAGAATTTGGATCGTCAATGGAGCCAGTTATCGGGTTTCGTAGCCGCTGCCGCAGCTAGTGAATACCGCACGGAGATCGTCAATGTCCTTCAAAAGGCATCTCGGCTTGCAAGGCAGAAACCGACCCAGGAGCTTGCGAAAACTACAATCCTCGTCACCGCAACGGGCTGGCTGCGGCGTCAAGACCGGATACCTGCGACATGCATTCCACTGGTGGACGCAGCGTACAACTTGGTCATTTCCGCAACCAGTTGCGTGGAAGCTAGCACGGATACTCCGACATACGACGGCGACTGTATACTTACCCTCCTCCACCATGGTCACCAGGACACGGAGTCCCTCGCCGTCTACCTCTTCAGTAAAATCCGTTCTCAATCAGGTCGAGCCCACTTGCAAGAAGCCGACGGCGGGGCGCGCATCTTTCGCGACGTCGACCGCTCACCTTCACTCGTCGCGGTAGCCCTGGTTGTGGGCCGAGATCTCGCAAACGTCGACCACAAGATCTTAGAGCCGACTATCAAGCACTACGGCGGATACGATCCCTGGCTCGCCATCATGGGAGCCCTCGACGCTGCCGATGATCAGGAGGATGGAGACGTTCCAACGGTTATGCGAACCTTTGAGGCGCGGTCGGCGGCGATTGGGATTTGGACATCGCTGGCACAGGCGGATTTGTTGACGAACGCCATCCGCCTGCGCCAGCTCTTCAACAACATCGATGGACGACGCGGCATCATTACCATCGTCGGCGAATGGGTTCAAAGCGCAACGGCGTTCATGGCACCCCTACCTCGAGGAGAAACACCCATGCTACAAGACTTCGTGAACGAGGCGAACGCATTCGTCCAAGCTGCACACAAATTTGCTAAACGATTCAATCCCCGTCCTGCGACAACTAAAGCCTTCTCCCACACGGTCGAGAAGTTCTCGTCTCCGGGAGGTTCAGTCAAGAAGCTGCGTCTTCTTCCGCCCCGTCATACGCGCAAGCATCCGGAAGCAACGCCGGGTCGTCCAGCGGAAAGGCGTCCAGCAGCACGGCTAGCTCTCCCAAGCGACAACTATCCAAAGCTGCAATGCGACCCAGCACCTTGGAAGACTTGCAGGCTTTTTGTCATGGCGAATCAACACTGATGTTGACGGCCTTGATCCAGAATGCGAGCTTCTCCACAATGCTCGATATCAGCATCATGCCCGACGAGCTTCCGGCAGGCCCTCGAATCGACAACTACGTGGACAAGGAGGCGAGTGTTGCCCGCTCTCGAACACCGGCTCTAATTGTGGGCCAGTGCGAGGGCTCAAATGCAGAAGATCTGATCGAAGATCTGATCGAACTGCGACGACGCTTCGTCAACGGGGGCCGCCGCACTGCTGTACCCAATTCGTCACGAGGGACTACGAACTAGCGCAGGCGCGCAGCGTAGCTAATCGCAATAGATTCACATCAGGTTTTTTTTTGTTTTTCTTTTCGAATTCACCATAAGTTACAGAGAGACAACCTTAGAGGACGAGAGGGTCAGAGGGAGGCTCTCGGCCTACTGCCTAGAACAGGGAATAGGAAAGTAGCCAGAAAAAAGAGAAAGGGAAGGGAGGAATGTAGGATAAGATAGGCAAGGCCACGTGGCAAAGCCATGTGGAGTCGTCTCTCACAAATATTCACAATTCACATTCTGTGAGACTGTGAAAGAAATTTTTTTCGGCCCTTTTGTGAAAAATGAAAATGATGGATACGGCCAGTCGGCCATACGGGCCTACGGGATACCTCATGGGCCATGCCTGGGTCGGCCCTATCCCTTATCTGTGATTCTTTTTCTATTTTGAGCACCGGCAGAATTTGGATCGTCAATGGAGCCAGTTATCGGGTTTCGTAGCCGCTGCCGCAGCTAGTGAATACCGCACGGAGATCGTCAATGTCCTTCAAAAGGCATCTCGGCTTGCAAGGCAGAAACCGACCCAGGAGCTTGCGAAAACTACAATCCTCGTCACCGCAACGGGCTGGCTGCGGCGTCAAGACCGGATACCTGCGACATGCATTCCACTGGTGGACGCAGCGTACAACTTGGTCATTTCCGCAACCAGTTGCGTGGAAGCTAGCACGGATACTCCGACATACGACGGCGACTGTATACTTACCCTCCTCCACCATGGTCACCAGGACACGGAGTCCCTCGCCGTCTACCGCCAGTGCGAGGGCTCAAATGCAGAAGATCTGATCAAAGATCTGATCGAACTGCGACGACGCTTCGTCAACGGGGGCCGCCGCACTGCTGTACCCAATTCGTCACGAGGGACTACGAACTAGCGCAGGCGCGCAGCATAGCTAATCGCAATAGATTCACATCAGGTTTTTTTTGTTTTTCTTTTCGAATTCACCATAAGTTACAGAGAGACAACCTTAGAGGACGAGAGGGTCAGAGGGAGGCTCTCGGCCTACTGCCTAGAACAGGGAATAGGAAAGTAGCCAGAAAAAAGAGAAAGGGAAGGGAGGAATGTAGGATAAGATAGGCAAGGCCACGTGGCAAAGCCATGTGGAGTCGTCTCTCACAAATATTCACAATTCACATTCTGTGAGACTGTGAAAGAAATTTTTTTCGGCCCTTTTGTGAAAAATGAAAATGATGGATACGGCCAGTCGGCCATACGGGCCTACGGCCTACGGGATACCTCATGGGCCATGCCTAGGTCGGCCCTATCTCCTTATCTGTGATTCTTTTTCTATTTTGAGCACCGGCAGAATTTGGATCGTCAATGGAGCCAGTTATCGGGTTTCGTAGCCGCTGCCGCAGCTAGTGAATACCGCACGGAGATCGTCAATGTCCTTCAAAAGGCATCTCGGCTTGCAAGGCAGAAACCGACCCAGGAGCTTGCGAAAACTACAATCCTCGTCACCGCAACGGGCTGGCTGCGGCGTCAAGACCGGATACCTGCGACATGCATTCCACTGGTGGACGCAGCGTACAACTTGGTCATTTCCGCAACCAGTTGCGTGGAAGCTAGCACGGATACTCCGACATACGACGGCGACTGTATACTTACCCTCCTCCACCATGGTCACCAGGACACGGAGTCCCTCGCCGTCTACCGCCAGTGCGAGGGCTCAAATGCAGAAGATCTGATCAAAGATCTGATCGAACTGCGACGACGCTTCGTCAACGGGGGCCGCCGCACTGCTGTACCCAATTCGTCACGAGGGACTACGAACTAGCGCAGGCGCGCAGCATAGCTAATCGCAATAGATTCACATCAGGTTTTTTTTGTTTTTCTTTTCGAATTCACCATAAGTTACAGAGAGACAACCTTAGAGGACGAGAGGGTCAGAGGGAGGCTCTCGGCCTACTGCCTAGAACAGGGAATAGGAAAGTAGCCAGAAAAAAGAGAAAGGGAAGGGAGGAATGTAGGATAAGATAGGCAAGGCCACGTGGCAAAGCCATGTGGAGTCGTCTCTCACAAATATTCACAATTCACATTCTGTGAGACTGTGAAAGAAATTTTTTTCGGCCCTTTTGTGAAAAATGAAAATGATGGATACGGCCAGTCGGCCATACGGGCCTACGGCCTACGGGATACCTCATGGGCCATGCCTAGGTCGGCCCTATCTCCTTATCTGTGATTCTTTTTCTATTTTGAGCACCGGCAGAATTTGGATCGTCAATGGAGCCAGTTATCGGGTTTCGTAGCCGCTGCCGCAGCTAGTGAATACCGCACGGAGATCGTCAATGTCCTTCAAAAGGCATCTCGGCTTGCAAGGCAGAAACCGACCCAGGAGCTTGCGAAAACTACAATCCTCGTCACCGCAACGGGCTGGCTGCGGCGTCAAGACCGGATACCTGCGACATGCATTCCACTGGTGGACGCAGCGTACAACTTGGTCATTTCCGCAACCAGTTGCGTGGAAGCTAGCACGGATACTCCGACATACGACGGCGACTGTATACTTACCCTCCTCCACCATGGTCACCAGGACACGGAGTCCCTCGCCGTCTACCGCCAGTGCGAGGGCTCAAATGCAGAAGATCTGATCAAAGATCTGATCGAACTGCGACGACGCTTCGTCAACGGGGGCCGCCGCACTGCTGTACCCAATTCGTCACGAGGGACTACGAACTAGCGCAGGCGCGCAGCATAGCTAATCGCAATAGATTCACATCAGGTTTTTTTTTGTTTTTCTTTTCGAATTCACCATAAGTTACAGAGAGACAACCTTAGAGGACGAGAGGGTCAGAGGGAGGCTCTCGGCCTACTGCCTAGAACAGGGAATAGGAAAGTAGCCAGAAAAAAGAGAAAGGGAAGGGAGGAATGTAGGATAAGATAGGCAAGGCCACGTGGCAAAGCCATGTGGAGTCGTCTCTCACAAATATTCACAATTCACATTCTGTGAGACTGTGAAAGAAATTTTTTTCGGCCCTTTTGTGAAAAATGAAAATGATGGATACGGCCAGTCGGCCATACGGGCCTACGGCCTACGGGATACCTCATGGGCCATGCCTAGGTCGGCCCTATCTCCTTATCTGTGATTCTTTTTCTATTTTGAGCACCGGCAGAATTTGGATCGTCAATGGAGCCAGTTATCGGGTTTCGTAGCCGCTGCCGCAGCTAGTGAATACCGCACGGAGATCGTCAATGTCCTTCAAAAGGCATCTCGGCTTGCAAGGCAGAAACCGACCCAGGAGCTTGCGAAAACTACAATCCTCGTCACCGCAACGGGCTGGCTGCGGCGTCAAGACCGGATACCTGCGACATGCATTCCACTGGTGGACGCAGCGTACAACTTGGTCATTTCCGCAACCAGTTGCGTGGAAGCTAGCACGGATACTCCGACATACGACGGCGACTGTATACTTACCCTCCTCCACCATGGTCACCAGGACACGGAGTCCCTCGCCGTCTACCTCTTCAGTAAAATCCGTTCTCAATCAGGTCGAGCCCACTTGCAAGAAGCCGACGGCGGGGCGCGCATCTTTCGCGACGTCGACCGCTCACCTTCACTCGTCGCGGTAGCCCTGGTTGTGGGCCGAGATCTCGCAAACGTCGACCACAAGATCTTAGAGCCGACTATCAAGCACTACGGCGGATACGATCCCTGGCTCGCCATCATGGGAGCCCTCGACGCTGCCGATGATCAGGAGGATGGAGACGTTCCAACGGTTATGCGAACCTTTGAGGCGCGGTCGGCGGCGATTGGGATTTGGACATCGCTGGCACAGGCGGATTTGTTGACGAACGCCATCCGCCTGCGCCAGCTCTTCAACAACATCGATGGACGACGCGGCATCATTACCATCGTCGGCGAATGGGTTCAAAGCGCAACGGCGTTCATGGCACCCCTACCTCGAGGAGAAACACCCATGCTACAAGACTTCGTGAACGAGGCGAACGCATTCGTCCAAGCTGCACACAAATTTGCTAAACGATTCAATCCCCGTCCTGCGACAACTAAAGCCTTCTCCCACACGGTCGAGAAGTTCTCGTCTCCGGGAGGTTCAGTCAAGAAGCTGCGTCTTCTTCCGCCCCGTCATACGCGCAAGCATCCGGAAGCAACGCCGGGTCGTCCAGCGGAAAGGCGTCCAGCAGCACGGCTAGCTCTCCCAAGCGACAACTATCCAAAGCTGCAATGCGACCCAGCACCTTGGAAGACTTGCAGGCTTTTTGTCATGGCGAATCAACACTGATGTTGACGGCCTTGATCCAGAATGCGAGCTTCTCCACAATGCTCGATATCAGCATCATGCCCGACGAGCTTCCGGCAGGCCCTCGAATCGACAACTACGTGGACAAGGAGGCGAGTGTTGCCCGCTCTCGAACACCGGCTCTAATTGTGGGCCAGTGCGAGGGCTCAAATGCAGAAGATCTGATCGAAGATCTGATCGAACTGCGACGACGCTTCGTCAACGGGGGCCGCCGCACTGCTGTACCCAATTCGTCACGAGGGACTACGAACTAGCGCAGGCGCGCAGCGTAGCTAATCGCAATAGATTCACATCAGGTTTTTTTTTGTTTTTCTTTTCGAATTCACCATAAGTTACAGAGAGACAACCTTAGAGGACGAGAGGGTCAGAGGGAGGCTCTCGGCCTACTGCCTAGAACAGGGAATAGGAAAGTAGCCAGAAAAAAGAGAAAGGGAAGGGAGGAATGTAGGATAAGATAGGCAAGGCCACGTGGCAAAGCCATGTGGAGTCGTCTCTCACAAATATTCACAATTCACATTCTGTGAGACTGTGAAAGAAATTTTTTTCGGCCCTTTTGTGAAAAATGAAAATGATGGATACGGCCAGTCGGCCATACGGGCCTACGGGATACCTCATGGGCCATGCCTGGGTCGGCCCTATCCCCTTATCTGTGATTCTTTTTCTATTTTGAGCACCGGCAGAATTTGGATCGTCAATGGAGCCAGTTATCGGGTTTCGTAGCCGCTGCCGCAGCTAGTGAATACCGCACGGAGATCGTCAATGTCCTTCAAAAGGCATCTCGGCTTGCAAGGCAGAAACCGACCCAGGAGCTTGCGAAAACTACAATCCTCGTCACCGCAACGGGCTGGCTGCGGCGTCAAGACCGGATACCTGCGACATGCATTCCACTGGTGGACGCAGCGTACAACTTGGTCATTTCCGCAACCAGTTGCGTGGAAGCTAGCACGGATACTCCGACATACGACGGCGACTGTATACTTACCTCCTCCACCATGGTCACCAGGACACGGAGTCCCTCGCCGTCTACCTCTTCAGTAACATCCGTTCTCAATCAGGTCGAGCCCACTTGCAAGAAGCCGACGGCGGGGCGCGCATCTTTCGCGACGTCGACCGCTCACCTTCACTCGTCGCGGTAGCCCTGGTTGTGGGCCGAGATCTCGCAAACGTCGACCACAAGATCTTAGAGCCGACTATCAAGCACTACGGCGGATACGATCCCTGGCTCGCCATCATGGGAGCCCTCGACGCTGCCGATGATCAGGAGGATGGAGACGTTCCAGCGGTTATGCGAACCTTTGAGGCGCGGTCGGCGGCGATTGGGATTTGGACATCGCTGGCACAGGCGGATTTGTTGACGAACGCCATCCGCCTGCGCCAGCTCTTCAACAACATCGATGGACGACGCGGCATCATTACCATCGTCGGCGAATGGGTTCAAAGCGCAACGGCGTTCATGGCACCCCTACCTCGAGGAGAAACACCCATGCTACAAGACTTCGTGAACGAGGCGAACGCATTCGTCCAAGCTGCACACAAATTTGCTAAACGATTCAATCCCCGTCCTGCGACAACTAAAGCCTTCTCCCACACGGTCGAGAAGTTCTCGTCTCCGGGAGGTTCAGTCAAGAAGCTGCGTCTTCTTCCGCCCCGTCATACGCGCAAGCATCCGGAAGCAAC
Source organism: Tilletia indica (assembly GCA_001689995.1). Classification (NCBI taxonomy): domain Eukaryota; kingdom Fungi; phylum Basidiomycota; class Exobasidiomycetes; order Tilletiales; family Tilletiaceae; genus Tilletia; species Tilletia indica. The sequence goes on along the minus strand of MAPW01000061.1, from coordinate 41,363 downwards.
GCCGGGTCGTCCAGCGGAAAGGCGTCCAGCAGCACGGCTAGCTCTCCCAAGCGACAACTATCCAAAGCTGCAATGCGACCCAGCACCTTGGAAGACTTGCAGGCTTTTTGTCATGGCGAATCAACACTGATGTTGACGGCCTTGATCCAGAATGCGAGCTTCTCCACAATGCTCGATATCAGCATCATGCCCGACGAGCTTCCGGCAGGCACTCGAATCGACAACTAAGTGGACAAGGAGGCGAGTGTTGCCCGCTCTCGAACACCGGCTCTAATTGTGGGCCAGTGCGAGGGCTCAAATGCAGAAGATCTGATCGAAGATCTGATCGAACTGCGACGACGCTTCGTCAACGGGGGCCGCCGCACTGCTGTACCCAATTCGTCACGAGGGACTACGAACTAGCGCAGGCGCGCAGCATAGCTAATCGCAATAGATTCACATCAGGTTTTCTCCACTTTCCATTGCGCAGTGTTCTTCCTTTTTCCTCTTCCCCGCTCCTGCACACTCCTGCACCTTTACCTCATTTGTATAAATAGCCGACTCCGCCACATTTTGCTCTCAGAGAAATTCAGACTTACACACACATATCCTCCACACTCTATCCTTGAAACACACACTTTACTTGAGACACACCTCTTCCCAGACAACATCAACAGGTACTTATCTTTCCGCCGGCTGTGCGCCAGCATAGAAGCGCGCAGAAAGCTTTGAAAGCAGGGTGCTCGACAGCAAGAAAAGCCTGTTGATCATTGGCAATCCAGTCAATCAAGGCCTTCTGAGCTGCCTTATTGTCGAAAGGCGTCTTAAAAGAAAGTTTCTGCTGACCCGCCTCGATGTTGAGACCAAAACATGCAGACGCATGTCCCCAGAGATTTCTTGTACCTGTACAGTCAAGAGTAGCATGTCATGATTTCAGTAAACAGCAATACGGATTTTTTGAAACAAGAGATGAGAAAAAGGGAATAGGAATTTGGGAGGTACTGACCGCTGCTGTTATCGGCCTTAGAAGTGAGCAACTTCTTGCAGCGCTTGCAGGGAACCATTCCATTCTCCCTCTTTGTTGAGTCAATGTAATCCCATACATCAGATTGGGGACTGCGTTTCTTTGACGGTGGCTCATGGCTGTTCGGGATGAGGGGGCGAGCTAGTTGGGCCGGAGTCGGTGCCCTCGGTGGTGTGGGTACTGGTGCCGGTGCCCCCCACGCAAGGCTTGGACAGTTACTTACAGTTGTCCATTTTGGGTATACACTATACACTACACTAGAGTACAGTTATAACTTACCGCCAGCGCCTACAGTACAGTTACAGTTACAATTCAGCAACTTTAAGTTACTACAGTTACTAAATTATTTTTCGTCGCGCACGGGCCTTTTATCCCACTTGTCATGACCCTGTCCTGACATACAGCCAGCGTATCAGAGGTTCAACCGGCTTCTACCTCGGCTCCGTCTTCGGCCCCGACCTCGGGCCTAAATCTCCGCCACCTTTCACATCCAACTGTTCCGCATCATTACCTCCCCAACAAAACATGCCTCGGCCCTCGGCCTCGCCTCAACAACTCACCACACTGATCTCCTGTCTCTTTCTCGTTCTGATGTTCTCAAATCTTCCCCAACAATTATCTTCCTCTTCCCAGCCGCTTGGGCCTTGGGTATAAGTGAAAGCCTGCTCCCTCCTACATGTATCTAAAATCCCCGAAGCGACTATCATTTTATCACCCTCACCTTTTCCTTCTTCTTTTCTACGCTTTTATCACATCTCCCCTTTCCTCTTCCTACCCTTCACATATCACCTCTCTTTTTCTTCTCATCGTTTTATCACACCCCTTCGTTCTCCTCCTTGAAATCTCCAAACCCTCGTGTTTGCTCTTAGCCTCTTACCTGTTTTACCGACTCTCAAGTCCCTCGTCGTTATCGCTTCCGACACGCTCCTCACTCCTCTCGACCTTACTTTCTCACTTCTTTCACCTTCTCGCACGACCTACGAGGCTTCTTCCTTTTACTTGGATCATATCCTGGCATCTAGTCCTTCATTTCGACTCATCTCGTCAGGACCCCAAATTCGTGGTCATTTCTCTCACCAAAAGTCATCTTTTTGGAGTCATTTTCCAAATCTCATCCTCGAGAGTCTGGATCGTGATACCACTTTCAGTCACTTTAATAGTGACTGTATGAACCGTAACATTCACTGTAGTAACTGTAGTGCATTTTCTGAAATAACCTACGTAAATGTAACTTGAATAAATTATAAAACCTTTAATGTTTGATTTTCAAGTCACAGTTTTGCTTTTCAAAAACCAACACCATACGTCTGTAAGGCATACAGTCCCTGAAAGTCACTGTAATAGTATTTGCATTTTATCGGCCATCTTCCAAAATCCAAAGGGCCAAGGGCCAAGGGCCAAAAGTGAAGAGTCAAGAGTTCAAGAGTCAAGCTCAAGAGTCAAGACCCAAGTTCTATGGTTCCCGCAGCTCTAACGCCGCTGAGTCTTTCATACTCTCCTCCCCATCCATCCTGACAACGAGCTCAAGAGACAAGATGTCCATTGCAGCGCGTCGGATTTCGGGTAGATATTTGCACAAGGAAGCGAGAAGTGAGGACATGCGAGGTCCGGCATAAATAGCTGTGAGTCTGTGACCAACTGTACAAAACTGTAAGTAGCTGTAAATGACTGTAAGTGGTTTCTAAAACTGCAAGTGACTGCCAGTATTGATTTTCCACTTAAACAGTGATGTACAGTCATAGAAAGTTTGAACAGTTTGGGACCCGAAAATTTTTCAACTTAATCAACTGTACAGTTGTGAGTTGACTGTACCCGGGCCCTACAGTTACAGACTTACAGTCAACTTAATTTTTTCTGCGGCTCCGCGGTCCGCCGCCTACAGAGTACAGACTACAGAGTACAGTACAGTTACAGACTTACAGTTATGACTTATGCCTTATGAGTTTATGACATATTAAGTCAACAGGTCAACTTACCTACAGACTACAGTCACAGACTCACGGTGGGCACAGTTATACAGTCGCCGAGCCTTGCCCCCACGATCTCGAAGTCTTCACCGGGTGCGCCTAAACGAACAGAAGATGCGGGTGCAGAGGGAGAGTTCATTGTCGATGAAGGTAGATATTCGCAGTCGCAGATATAGGAATCGCAGACACGAATCACGATTTTTGAATGGAATTTGGAGGTGAGGAGAAGGTAGAGAAAGCAGAAGTGAAAGTTGGCAGGAAAAAAGAAAAAAGAGAAAAGAGAAAAAAGCGAAAGAAAAGTCCTACACTCCTACTGTCTCTGATGGTCACGTGTGTCAAATATCGTCACGTGTCTCGCAGCCGGGCGCTCCAGGCGCCCGGTTCCCTGTAATTCAAGCCCGACACATTCATTTGAGAGTTTGAGACTCAGCAGAAGGCCCGGAAGAATCAGAATTTTGGAGAATTAGCGAGCCCGCCACGGGCGGGCTCCGGGTGGGTCACGTTTCCCACTGATTCTCGAACGAAAATCTCCCATCTTCTAATCTTGATCCCCGCGTCTCGCCTCCCCAACAACAACAAAACGCAGGCGACCTAGACCGAGAAGCAGCGCAAGGGTCGATAAGGATCTTCTTCCTCAACCACTGCCACTCACTCTCCTCATCCGACGCCAGCTCCCAGCCATGTCATCCGCGCGCTTCCTGTCGCGTGCCATCGTCTCAGGCGCATCGCCGTCCACCTCCCTGCTCTCCTCATCCTCAACACGAACAGCAGCGGCAGCACGATGCCCATCCCTCATCTTCGCCCGAGGTAGAGCTGCAGCAGTAGACACCCCGGCATACTCATCAGCAGCAGGAACCACAGAGGACAGGCCCCAATGGACTCGCTCCCAAGTGTCCGAGCTCTACAACAGCCCCCTCCTCGAACTCATCTTCCGCTCAGCAACAGTCCACCGTCTGCAACAACCCCACAATCGCGTCCAACTCTGCACCCTCATGAACATCAAGGAAGGCGGCTGTTCCGAAGACTGCGCATACTGCTCCCAATCGAGCAAGTATACCACGGCTTCGACGGCGAGCAAGTTGGCGGAGGTTGATGAGGTCCTTGTTCAGGCCAGGTTGGCGAAGGAGAATGGGAGTACCAGGTTTTGTATGGGGGCCGCTTGGAGGGAGGTTGGCGGTCGTAAGCGTGGCTTCAACCGCATTCTCGAGATGGTCAAGGAGATTCGGTACGTCTTTCAGTTCATGTGGACTCTATCTTTGGGATCCTTCCGTCTGACTTCATCTCCCCTCGATCTTGATTCAAACAGCGGCATGGGAATGGAGGTATGCACCACCCTCGGCATGCTCACTCCCGAACAGGCCGTTCAGCTCAAGAATGCAGGTCTGACCGCCTACAACCACAACCTCGACACCAGTCGCGAGTACTACGACAAGGTGAGCTTCCTTGCACACGCTCTTCCCCGAGTTCTCCCTGATTAACACACTCATTCTCTTTGCCTTACCATTCACAGGTCGTCACCTCGCGCACCTACGACGATCGGATCTCCACCATCTCCGCTGTCCGTGAAGCAGGCATCTCCGTCTGCTCAGGCGGAATCCTCGGACTTGGCGAAGAAGCCCATGATCGAGTCGGTCTGATCTGGGAGATGAGCCAGTTGCCCGAACCACCGGAGAGCTTCCCCGTTAATGCTCTCGTCGCCATTGAGGGTACTCCTATGGAGGGCAATGAGGTATGTGCTCTCTCCTTCTCTCGCCCTGTCTTTGGATCGAATCTTCAATCTGACCCCACCCCGGCTTTTGACAAAACTTAGCCCGTAGACATCCGGACCATGCTCCGCACAGTCGCAACAGCCCGCATCGTCCTACCCACATCCATCATCCGTCTCGCAGCCGGGCGTCACCTCTTCTCCGAATCCGAACAAGCCATGTGTTTCCTAGCAGGCGCCAACGCCATCTTCACCGGACACCGCATGCTCACCACGCCCACGAGCGGGTGGGACGACGATAAGCAGATGTTGGGACGCTGGGGTTTGGAGGGCATGGGTAGCTTCGAGAGTGAGGAGGTCGTTAGGAGGGAGGGCGAGAGGGTCAAGGCTGCTGCTGCTGGTGTGCCTGATCAGAGCGGTCTGGGACTTCGTCCTGATGCTTGAGGTTCCTGCCAGTGTGCACGGGACCACGCCTCAACGCTCGGATCAATCACACGCTGAAGATCAGGAGTATGGCATATACATACAAGATCTGTAACTCAACCTGTTTTCATGCCTCTTTCTGTCTGCTTCGCTCGGGATGCCTGATCTGATGATAAATTTGGCGCTCACATAATGCAAAAGTAAAGGACAGAGAAAGCTATACGCCGAATAGCATTTTGAGAGGGGTGTCCGTCGCTCAGTGTGGCCAAACAAAACACAAATAGAGGGACGTGCGCGAATGCGAGAGGGGTTGGAAGGAGATCCAGTTGCGAGAAGGGCACAAAAGAGGGAAGACGGGAGACGAGAAAAGGACTGGAAGGGGACATAAATGGGGACCAAGAGGGACGACTTATCCCCAACTTTTTTTCTTCAAGTGCCGGCCTACTGTCGGATGAGCTCGAGTGGCGGGGGGAGGTCTAGAAATGGGCGAAAAGGGGGTGATTTGCTTAAAGACCCTTGCCGGCCCGGTCAGGGCGGAGAGCACGGACGACATGCCCAACGCGCCACCTGGTTGAGTAGAAGAGTGGAAAGGTCAGTTCGGGATCGACCTGAACATTAAAGGGGAACGCGGGGGCTCACATTTCCTGCGCTGCAATAGCATCAGTCTCCTTGTCGTAGTCCTCACGGTATGTCTTTCGGTTGCCGAACTCAAGAGCGCGACGAGTTTCGGTACCGTTCCTGACAGACTCGTACAGACGCTCAAACACGGGTCGGTTAGCCTTCTCGAACTCGGGGGCCCAGTCGAGAGCACCACGGCGGGCGGTGGTGGAGCATGCCTTGTACATGTAGTCCATACCGTGCTCGCCAACGAGCGGGTAGAGGGACATGAGGGCCTCCTCGCAGGTCTCGTTGAAAGCCTCGGAGGGGGAGTGACCGTTGGCGCGAAGAACGTCGTATTGGGCCTTGAACATACCCTGGATACCGCCCATCAGGCAACCACGCTCACCGTACAGGTCAGAGTAGACCTCCTTCTGGAAGGTGGTCTCGTAGACGTAACCGGAACCGACGGCGATACCCATGGCGACGGCCTTCTCGAGAGCCTTTCCGGTCACGTCCTGGTGGACGGCAACGGAGGAGTTGATGCCGCGGCCCTCCTTGAAGAGAGTGCGGACGGTACGGCCGGAACCCTTGGGTGCGCAGAGGATGACATCGACGTCAGTAGGGGGGATGACACCGGTGTCGTCCTTGTAGACGACGGAGAAACCGTGGGAGAAGTAGAGAGTCTTGCCCTTCTTGACGTAAGGCTTGAGAGTAGACCAGGTGGTCTTTTGGGCAGCGTCGGAGAGGAGGTTCATGAGGATGGTACCCTTCTCAGCGGCCTCTTCGATGTCGAAGAGGTTCTTGCCGGGAACCCAGCCGTCCTCCTTGGCCTGGCGCCAGGACTCACCATCCTTACGGACACCGACGATGACCTACCGCATGGAAGAAGGGGGAGAGGAGATAGACCAGCATAATGGCGAATGACGCGTCTGTCAGTCACGCAGCTGACCCAGAAGCAGTGTTCCCCTTCTCTAAAATGCTCACGTTGAGGCCGTTGTCGCGCAAGTTCAGACCCTGACCGTGACCCTGCGAGCCGTAGCCTGTTCGAAGAGCAAAAAAAGCAGATTGAGTCAGTTCAGCCACATGCGAGCGACGCGCATATGGGAAAAGAACAACATACCGAGGAGGGCGAAAGTGTCGTCCTTGAAGTAGTCGTGGAGCTTCTCGAGAGGCCAGTCAGCACGCTCGTAGACGTCCTCCTCGTCCTCAGCGAACTTGAGGGTCTTGACACCGCGAACCTGCTGGACAGCGACAGCCTGTCGGGATGAGACGCGGGCTGAGGTGGTGGGAGCAGCGACGGCGGCGGAGCGTGCGAGGAGGTGGAGGGAGCGCGAAGCTGAAGGGGCAGCGACTGCTGATGCAGCTGCTGAGCGAGCTGCTGTGCGTGCGATGGAGCGTGTTGCGAGGGAAGCCATGGTGTGATGATAGCTGTATGGAGGAAAAGGAGAAGGAGAAGGTGGTGGGTGAGCTGGGCGACGAGGAGAAGGTCGGGAGCGATTTCTTCCACCCGAACTTTTCCCCACCTTCCTTCTTGCCAGTCAGACTCCTGCCCAGAGTGGGTCTCAGCCGGCGTCTCGTCCGCCAAATCCGCTGCTCCAGACTCATTTGGAGTGGGGTCTGAGGTGGTCTGGACCAAGTGAGTCATGCTTAGAACGGTTGGTGAACCACGTGGCAGAAGTGCAGCTGAAAGGCCGGTGTCTGGAGTGACTTGCACGTGACTGACTCGCATGCCACGTGACTTCGGAGCAATCCCACATCGGGCCCAAGGTTCAAAGCTTCCTGAATCTCGACAGCGACGAGGTCAAGGATAGCATCGAGCCAAGTTCCAAAAATGCCAGGCGAACGCAACAAGTCAGAAGGCAAGCGGGAACACGCATCCCGCGCAAACAAAGAAGCGCTCCTTCATCCAAACTCAGGAAACGCTCAGCTCGTCATCCCCCAGAAACGATGGTACCGCCAACGAGCCCATGCCAATCCATTCTCAGACCATGACCTTGTGTAGTGAGTCAGGTTAGCCAGCTCCCTTGACATCGGAAGTCTTTGCTGAAGAGTCATCCTGCGCCTTCCTTGTAGTCCCGCATCGCCAGCGCATATGGACTGGTCTGTCCACTACCCGGCATACTTCCCCTCCCCGTCAGAACAAGCGTCTTCCGCCTCCTCCTCCTCTTCGAGACTACCGCATGCCACAGGCGTAGTATCAACCACATCAGGCAAGAAAGTCGAGTTCGTGGACATCGGATGCGGATTTGGCGGTCTGCTCATGGACCTTGCTCCCGTCTTTCCGGACAAGCTCATGCTAGGTGAGTACCACAAACTACCCAAGCGCGCACGGAAACGCAAGCCCTCAAAACTGACATGACTATACTTTATGATGGGGACAGGGATGGAGATCCGCGTCTCGGTAACGCACTATGTACATGACAAGATCGTCGCCCTCCGATTAGCTCATCGTCAGCAACAGCAACAGCAAACGTCCGAATCAGGCGACACGAATGAACCCACAGCCCTAGAGAGCACTTCGACTCTCGCTCCATCGGAGACTCCCGACCCAGATGCGATGCAAGTAGACTCCATCTCCAACAGTTCCGCAAAGAAGAGACCCAGACATTCTACCGGAGCTACCGATACGAACGGGACAGGCGCAGGAGGCGGAGAGGCGGACGCAGAGGGGGAGGAGGAGGACGCTGAGCAGGTGGCTGCCGATGCGGAGCGGGACGAGGCGCTCTTCTCTCAGGCGGGTAAAGCGGCGGGCGGATATCGGAACGTCAGTGTGTTGCGGGCTAACGCGATGAAGTTCTTGCCAAACTTTTTTGAGAGGGGTCAGGTAGGTAGCACTCGCTCTTGGGATTTTACGACTAGGCTCAGTGCTTACGACATCCCTTTCTCTTCTTGGCAGCTATCGAAGCTCTTCTTTCTCTTCCCCGACCCACACTTCAAGATGAGGAAACACAAGGCCAGAATTATTTCGTAAGTCCTTGGCCTTCTGCCCTCTCCGTGCGCACACGGACATCATTCTCACCGATCCACCCCCCCCCCAATAGACCAACACTGCTAGCCGAATACGCCTACATCATCCGCCCCGGCGGAATCGTCTACACAATCACAGACGTCCACGACCTCCACCTCTGGATGGTCAAGCATCTCACCGCCTTCCCCCTCTTCGAACGCATCCCGGACGACGATCTTCAGTCCGACCCTTGCGTAAAGTTGGTCACGTATTCGACAGAAGAGGGCAAGAAGGTGCAGCGGAATCAGGGGAGTAAGTACTTTGCTGCTTTTCGGAGGAAGGAGGATCCGGAGTTTGGGCGGGAGTGAGAATGTCCCAACTACCTTCGATTCGCTCTCAATCAATCGCATCAGCATCTTGCACCCAAGAAGAAGCGACGCAAATCAGACAAGTCCCAGCAGTGCCAGTGGAGAGGAGTGAGTGTCCATTATACGTTTCGTAGATCGTACAAGAGACCGTGAAGGAAGAGGCAGAAAAAGAAGCGCAGAATAGAGAGAAGAGATAGCTAAGAAAGCCCCAAACGGTGAACCTAGTGACAAGCTGATGATAGAGAACAGAGGAAGGAAAACATGAATCCTCGGACTCGAAAGGATATGGGGAAGACTCCCGTCTTCCACGGACCATGATAGAGGGTTGGGTAAAAGCGTGTCGTAAAGAAGACTGAAGAGAGTCGTGTGTTTGCGGGAGATTGGTCGTAAAAGTTCGTAGTCGAAACTAGAGAAGAGCAGAATGAAGGGAAGAAGGGCACAGCCCGAAAACCCCCTCCATCCCTCCGAGCCCGGCTCAAGCACGCATTGAGGTAATGGCGCTCGTGGAGCTAGCAGCAATGACAAGCGTCGGCGCACTAACCCTTGCCAACATGAGCGCCATAGCAGGCTCTCCAATCACCTTGCAAGTGTCGCTATCCAGCGCACCGGCGTGAATGCCATGATTACCCGAGGACGAAGGGACAGCGTGCGCTCGGACGAGAGCAGCTGCGCGTGTGGCGGGTCGGTCCCGTGGGATCCGGGAGAGCGTCTCGCTAGCTGTTGTCGATTCGGTCGTGGTGGAGGAGCGGATATTGGACGCTGCACTCGCAAGGAGAGCCTTGAGTTCGATCCGATGCGTCATAGTAGGCATCCTCCTTCCCCTCCCAACAATGATCAAGCTAAAAGCCCGACTGGTCCACTCGGCATCAGCACCCTCGCCTTCCTTCAACTCAGCCGAGGCTAGACCCGTCTGAGCGGACTCGGTAAGGACCAGCAGTTCCGAGAGCGGGTACGGCGTCGCGCGTTCCACGAACCGGAGTTGACCCCGCTGGACGAACGCAGGATGTTTCTTCGCTGCTTCCAGAGCGACGTCATCCTCCAACGAAGCCTGCAACTGGGTTCCACCCGCCTGAGCGGGATAGACCGTATCTTGAACCGTCCCGCCGTGCGCAGGTGCCGTAAAGGCCGGGATACCACCAGGCCCACCTCCGCGTCCGACCGCAGCAGCTCCATGATGAACCGTAGGCGGCAGACTCGATCCGCCCACCTGAGGAACAGTCTCATCCTCCTCGTCCTCCCCCTCCGCAGATCGTCTCAACCTCAACACCGTCACCCTCAAGTTCTCATTAATATCGCAGAGCGCCAACACAAGCGACAATGCAGCCCGATCATCCGGTCCACCCATGAATGCCAGCAGAACGCGCTTTGAGAGAGAGTTCGCGCCGGGGAGGAAGAGTTCCGTTGCAGCTGCCGCCGTAGCAGGGCGATCCAGGACCAATCCAATATCGGCAGAGTGCGCACTTTGGAACAGTCTCCGGACAAAGTTCGCTTGTTGAGGTCCACCACCAATATCGCCCGAGCTCGACCCATCCGCAGAATCCGTAGCAGCAGAAGGTGTGGACCGACCAAAGATGCCTTCAAAGGGATTAGACCGAGGAATGACAGAGGGAGTCACAGGCACACTCGTCGTCCCCGACCCAGCTGCACCACCACCAGCCGCGTTCAAAGAAGTCGCGTCCGAGTACGCAAACGAGTGGTATACGTGCGGCAACGTCCAGGGCACGAGTACCAACCCTTTCTCCCGCTCATTCTGGACCAATCCAGCAACAGCCCGTTCGGCCCGTTCGCGATCCGCCTGAGCCTGGACCGTTCGCGCGTATTCGTCGCGTTCGACGATGGCCAATTTCTCCTGTTTGACTCGCAAGCCGTGCAATGCCGCAAAAGTCCTGAAGACACCGAGTAGAGGGTCCAGGGCACGTTGAGATTCGAGAACAAGGGCATCAGCAGCCTTCATGACTGCCGAGAGACGGTCGGTGAGCTCAATAAGACGCAGAGCGGAGAGATGGACAGCCGGGCCACTTGAGGTGTTGTTACGCTTCGCGGAAGATGACTTGAAAGGTGCGTCGGATCGAAGAACAGGTGTAGTGGATTCAATACCGTCCTGCTTCTTCTCCGACGTAGCTTCTTCGGCCCCGGTGGCAACGTCAGCATGTCCGCCACTGCTCTCGCTCTGACTTCCTCGCGCGTCGATCGAGTCGCCATCGTCGTCATCCGAGCGGGAGGCGGGAGGAAGAGCACCGCGACGAGTGGAGGTGAAAGGTTGGAGGAGTTGAATGACCGTCATGAGACCAGGCAGATTGTCGAAGCGGTCCAAGACGACAAGAAGCCGCTGGGAGACAAAGCTAGTTGATGCTGAGAGAGGCTTGCCATCAGGTCCCAGTCGTCCAGATCCGTCCTTCTCGTCCAATGAATCGATATCGCCTTTGCCCGAGCCAATAGCCGCGCTGCGTTGTGCCTGCTCGTCACGGTACTTGGCAGGGTATGCCCACAGTGTGAGTGGCGTAGTGGCAACCGTACTGACAATAGCCATAACCACAAACATCGAGAACACCCGCGTGTCAAGGATACCCGCGCTCAACCCGATATTGAGGACAATGAGCTCCACAAGTCCTTTGCAACTCATCAACGTCCCCACAGCCGCCGACTCGCGTACCGTGAACTTGCAAGCATACCGCGCAGCCGCGGCACAACCTACGAATTTGGACACGAAGGCGACGGTGATGATGCCGATCGTGTAGCCCCAGATGAGACCATCGTCGAGGGCGCCTAGATTGGTTTTGAGACCGGAGAGGGCGAAGTAGAGGGGTAGGAGGAGGACAGCGACGAGGTCTTCGATTTTCTCGATCAGAGCTACTGCGAAACCTCCTTCGTGCGGGACCATGAGGCCGACGAGGAAGGCGCCGAAGACTGCGGAATAGAATAGAGAGCGGTGATACAGGTCAGATGCCTTAGGTGCGAGAAGTGAAAGAAAGTGTGGAGTGTGAGAAACTCACTAGCGTGTACGCCGATAATGTCGGTCATCCAGGCACTGACGAGGACGAGAAGAATGGTGATGGTGGTCATAGTTTGCGTGGGACCATTCTCGAGACTTCCCGTACGCTTAGCGAGCCAGACAAAGACGGGTCGGATGGCCAAGAATAGGAAGAGCGCCCACGCGACGGTGGTGAGGAGAATGTAAAGAGCCGTCAGACCGGAGCTAGCGTTGACGAGGGCGACAGTAAGGGCGAGCAAGATCCATCCGACGACGTCGTTAGCTACACCTGCGGCCAAGACGACCGAACCGACCTTGGTGGTGAGCAACTTGGTCTCTGTCAAGATACGAGCCAAGACGGGGAAGGCAGTGATGGCCATAGCGACACCAGAGAAGAGCAAGAAGTGGCCGAAAGATTGGTTCTTGCCCTGGAGAGAGGGAGCCGTCTTGATGAGGTCGTTGTAGATGCCCACGGAGATAGCCGCACCTAGACCGAAAGGCAAGGAAATTCCTGCAATTCCAACGTAGGCCGACGCTCGGAAGTTTTTCTTGATGACCGCGAGGTCGACCTCGAGACCGACCGTGAAGAGGAAGAGGACCAGACCGACATTAGCCATGAGGTTGAGATTCGTAAGAGAGGCCGTAGGGAAGATGTTTTCCGTAAAACCAGGGATATGACCAAGAACCGAAGGACCGAGTAAGATACCGGTGATAACCTCAGCTATAACAGTCGGCTGGCGAATCTTGCCGAGTGGGATAGCGAGTAGACGGGTCATGATGATGATGATGGCAGCCTGGATGATGAAGAGTCGGATAGGGTTGGCCGCGCTGTACTCGACCGGGTTGACGCCTGTGAGGATGGAGTCTGACTGGGCACCAGCTGCGGCGCGGACAATGAGGTTGCTTAGGGTATTGCCACTGCGGGCTAGGTTGCCCGTGCCGCTGAGCACGGCGGAGCTCATGGTGTCGATACCGAGCATCTTTTCTCAGGATGTGGACGTGCAGATCTGATGGGGCCAAGGGTGGCGAAGGGGTGTTCAATTTTGGGGAAAGAGCAGATGCCGAGATGTTGGAGATGAGAAAATGACTTACGGAAAGGGGGGAACTGGTTGCAGCGGGCGTTGATAGATGAGAGAACTTACGGCTATCACTTCCCTTTATATCGAGGTTCAAGTGTCGACCTCCTTGTCCTTGGGTGTCGAGGTTGGGATGTTGGAAGTGCAGTTGGATTTCGTGATTCTTACCCCGCAAGATGTGCCAAGAGGGAATGGGTTGGAAGGGCCCCTGAGACGCGAACAAGGAGAGGGAAAGAGAGAGCGGCGGAGAACTGCGAGTTTTGGTCAGAGATGTCTCTGTCTTTCTTTTCAGGGGGGAAGGGGGTTTGCTCCGGGGGCTCAGGGTGAACGCTTTGTCTTACTCTCCACGGACGCTGATAAAAAGAGATCCAAGCTGAGACGGGAAGAAAAGGAAAGGAGACAGATCACCAGGAGGTGGGGGCGACTGACTTGGGTGTCGACTGTCGAGATGAGTGGCACAGAACACACAAAGCCGCAGGGTCCAAGCTCAAAAATAATGTTGGTCTTGATCTGCAGGGTGGGCGGCCGTTGCGCACTCGAAGACAGGCTTCAGGATGCTCAAAGTGAGTGAGTGCGATCTGCTCTGTTGTTGCCGCTTTACGTTTCGTGGGACCCGTCTTCGACTGACTGACCGTTGCGGCCTTGTGGGTCGCTTTCACTCGCTTCTCTTGCTTCCCTGTTTCCTCGACTCGAGCATCCCGAACATCGAGCTCACGCCCCACCACCAGAAGTTCACAATCGTACGTGCTTTCGCAGCATGCTTCCCCACTACTTATGTAGCTGATGCCTGATGCCTGATGGTGTGTGGTGTGCCTTGTGTGTGGCGTTGAGGCAAAGAGCTTCCAATTCAGGAACGAGCACTCGACCAGAACACCACCACTTGCTCCCACACAGACGATGGATCACACATATAGAAGCAAGCCAGTAGCCAGATGCTGGCAGCAGGCAGATATGCAGACAAAGCGAACACATCTCGTGTCAGAAGTTATAGAAGTTCTGAACAAGGGACGGGGACGGTGTCGATAACGAGAGAGCGTGGGAAACCAGGCGATCCTTATGGCCTTATTCTCCGCTGGGTGCAGGGTATGTACATAAATACGATACTCTCTTCTCGGACCGACGTTCATCGCACACCCGGCCATCGCGCAAGGAAGCAGGCCGAGCAGAGCCTCCGGTACTCGTCGGCATCGCAGCAAAATCGATGCAGCGCTGATCTCGACGGCGAACTTGGAGCATAGTGACCGCTGAGCGCTGAGCGGCGAGCGCTGAGGCGCCGACTGCTGTGTGAAGGATGCCTGGGCTCTTGAACCTTGGTTCTGTAGACAAATTTTTTTAGACTCCGTGGAAAAAATCTGGACCCATTCGGAATGGTCTCTGGCAGACCAGCGTTCGGGCTTTGGCCAAAAGAAGGTGAGAGACAGCGGCGTCTGGGTTGGTCACGCATGACCACTGTACATATCCGCTCCAACAAGTTTGTATTTGTGCCCCCCACCATCGTTCCAAGGTCCAGAAGTGCAGCTGGGGGAGTCGAGCGAGACGAAGGCGGGGACCGGGGTCGGGAGCACCAAAAAGCGCAAAGAAAAGCAAAGTTCAGCTCGTTCATGCGCGCGTGTGCACGCCTGACAATTATACACACGCAATCTTGAACCTGCAGTGTACAGGTTCCAAGTAGTGAGATGCTGGGTGATGCGGTGATGCGTGATGAGTGATGACGGTCGCGAGGAGAAAAGACCCACTGCGGGGCTCGCTCGTAAGGTCTCTGAGACCAGGGCTTGGACCGAGAGACCCTGGTCTGTATGTGAGGGAGACGACCCTTGGGCGTCATGGGGGTGTCTGTTGGCGTGCGTCATCGCCCGTTTTGTGGCGACCAGCGCATGCAGGTTGCATCACCGCGGTGTATGGAGTACAGTACCGAGGGTGTGTTTATGCAGACAGAATGAATGAATGCGAGGTGTGAAGGGACGACGGGACAAAGCCTCACTCACTGGGACATACTGTAGGAAAGAAGTGTCCTGACCTTCATCGCATCCCCACCACCACGGCAGCACTCACTCAGCAGCAGCCATCCTAAGCAGAGAGGCAACCTGCAGGACGAGTACTTTCATAGAGTAAGAGTGGACGACAACCACTACTACTTTCGCGACCTGCACTTGCAAGACACCCAACGCATACAGGGCCCTAGGGTGAGCTATCCTCATGCACGCTACTTACTGCCCAGCATTTGCTCATCGTCCCATCCTTTTCTGCTTTTCTCCTCTCGCTTCTGATTCGCACAGACAGTCGCATTACCACACCCACCAGCATCACTCACTTACAACGCCCGTCTCAGTCATTCACGAGGTCGGGTTCTTTTCGCCAGAGCGTCACTGATTTTCAAGTCGACGCGCGGCACTCCTCCTCCTCCTCCTCTTCAGGCGACACGGGGCGATAGCATATACGAGATCTCGCCCTTCGAGTCCCAAGCGGAGTCTTCTCATACACAAGAGCGGGAACACCATCCACAGCGTGGCGAAACAGGCATCTTTTACAGGTTCCTTAGCCTCATCCGTGATCCGCCATCGGAATTTCTGTTCGAGCGGATAAGCGCTTCCAGAAACGTACACGGAGCAAACAGTCCTGCTGCCTCGCCGGCGAACGAATAGGACAGGACCAGATTAGGGGAGAGAGGAAGAAGGCAAGAAAGGTGAGTAGGATATCATTCTTTCCCCCAACAAGATCCGACAGAGGAGGCTCAAAAGCCCTGTGGCTCTGCTTTTCACTCACCCTTGGAAACACCACACTTCTTTACCCCGGCTTGTAGAAGCTCGTCATCGTCGCCCTCGACACTGGACATTCGAATTGAAGAGACATCGGAAAAACTTCCTGTGCCTAATCTCATCAGTACGTTGATCCACCATATCCCCCACCGGCTGAGCCTGCCCCTCTGACCTCATCCAATCAGGCGCTTCGCCTGTTGGTTTGCGGGCACTGCTCTCACCTCCAAGACTACCAGCACTCACACCCCACTTTCTCATTCCTCGTTCTCCTCCCAATTCTCCGTCATTACCAGCTCAGTTCTACTGACCGTCCAACGACGGGCCCTTTGTTCCACTGCATCCGCAGCATCGACCAGGCAGTGGACAGCATAGCCTCCAGTCCGCCGACTTCTGCAGACAACGAAGTCGCTCGCAGGCTAGCAAGACCCGCCCCGATACTTCTCGACCTCAAAACAAGTCAGGGAACATCAGGACTGGGCAATCTTCGGAGCATTCAAACCCAACCATTTCCGCTTCTCTAAAGCGAAAGCATGGCTCCTCACCCGAGCTCATCACAATCAGGGTCGCCTGCGGCTCCTCCGCCGACCGGTCCCACAGGACCAGGTCGACCCAGAAGCATCGTCTCATCCGCATCATCAGGTTCACTGCGAGGTCTCCCCATCGAGACGCCATCAGCCCTCGCTTCAAGCTCGACCATGTCCCAACCGATGTTCTCGTCGTCTCCTCCCGTAGCCGGTCGCAGCACGGCCTCGTCTTCCTCGCACCACCCACACCACCAGACGTACTCGACATCCCATGCCCACTCGGGTCACGGACCTCACTCCGCTCACATCGTGCGTGCCAAACCGGCGGTACGGTCTTCAAATCCAGGTTGGCGGGCGTCTGTATGTGGACCGAGTGCATCGGCCGCAGTCGCTGCTGCCAGTCAAGGCCTGGACTCTCCCACTCTTGCTAGGGAGGCACAGAGTTCACAACCTTCGTATGTCTATGGATATTCGGGCATGCATCAGGCGCCTGCTTCGCCTGCGCTCTCCGCTCGGACGAGTCTTTCTTCGTCGTCGGCGAATGTGAGTGCACCGGTCAGCGGAGGTGGCCCGAGCGTGAGTGCCACAGGTGCTACGGGTGGTGGTACGACGCAACCGCATCTCTCGGCGGGCACAGCATCCGATTCGTCAGCTGCTGCTTTGAACAATGCTACAGCTTCGTCGACTGCGAATCTGGGTCCGGGTCAAGTTCCAGATAGTCATCAGTACAGTTCTCTGTCCGGTACGAGCAGACAGAGCATCGCCATGGCCGCCTTCCAGTGGGACAGCTTGCCCGTCTCAAGCTCGAACAGCGGCAATAGTTCCGGATCGGGCGGATCGATGGGGCCCAGCGGTGGAACAGCAGGTACGGGCACGGGCACAACAGCCCTGCCCTTGTCGACAAGCAAAGGAGATCGGACTTCGATGACGTCACAACATTCTCAACTTTCTCATCCGTTGGGACTCGGTCTGGACAGTCATTCACATGACTTGATCTCGGCTGATCGACAGATGTCCAGCCTTGATTCAGATCAGGCTCCCACGGGGGTCGGCTTAAAGGAGATCCCTGTGCTGAGTCCGCCTTATGGCGAATTTGGGCGGGAGGAGGATGTGTCTCCCCGCGGGGGCGTAAGTGCTCCCTTCCCGGCCAGGCCAGAAACGAAGCAGGCCAAGTCGCCCGCCCCATCTACGGGTATGCAATCATTGCTGCACCGGCGATTCGAGCAGGAGATGCGGGGTAGGAATATGTCCGAGTCCTTCAGTCCCTCTGGCAGCTTTGGTGGGAAGGGTTCGACAGAGAGCGGAATGGTGGGCTCAGCGAGTGCGACTGATATCGGATCCCGGTCGGCAGCATCGCGGCAGAGCTTCTCTGGTGCCACCGCTGAACCTCGATCGGCTCAACTTTCTCCTCAGAGTGGTGGGATGTCTGGCTGGAGTCCTCCTGGTGTCGTGCCGCAGCGAGGTTCGGGCGACAACGGGAAGCGGGAAGGGAGAACCGGATCTCGTTCCGGACCCAGTCTTACCCGCGATGGACCCTCGTTCCGTGCTCCGCCGCCGCTTCGGCTGGTTCCTGCGCTCCCTACGCCTCCGATAGCGGGTGCGGGCCATGAAGGGAAGTACGACTGGGCGAACTTCGTGTTTGCGTATTCGCGCGGCAAATGGGACCCACATCGTCTTCCGCGTCCTCCAGGTCAGAGTACGTTACACCCTGGCGTCAAGACGCGGATCACACAGCCTCCGAAGCTTGTTCCGGAGTCTCTGCATGCCCAGGAACGAGGAGATGGAACTGGGTACAGGGCGGGTGGGACGTCGTTTGTGCCATCCCCTTCAAGGATGAACTCTACCAGACTACAGTTTCAGGAGGGGGATCATGGCACTCTGCGGTCTGAGGCGCCGGAACTCAGCATCAGCCCTGCAAGTCCTCTTGACTTCGCAGGAAAGCTCAGCTCAGGCGTCGGTGCTGAAGAAGGGGATGAGGAGATCGATCTGGCTGCCCTGGCACCGAGGAGACCCAGTTTGACGTACATTGCCGATTCTCCACCTGACATGGCCAGCACGGAAAATACCCCCAGCTTGGGTCAAGGCGGCGGTATGATGGCTGAGAACAGGTCGATGCCGTTTAAGTCTGTCGCGGCAGAGGAAGCAGCGGCGAGAGTTGCAGCGGCGTCTCAGACGGCTCAGGCTCTACTTCATGAGCGAGAAGTGGCGGACAGGGAGGCGGCTAGTGCACAGGCTGCTTCCAGGGCTGACCGACTTGGAGAGGGAAGTGGGGACAGTCCGGACGGTTTGCAGGGGTTCGGCATGTCTGATGCTGCTAGTCACTTCGCGTGCCCGGCGGAGTATACGTCACCATTTACTACGGTGGCGATTCGGAATATGTTGGAGGGTACTGCGGGAGTTGGTATGGCCAGTGGCGGGGTTGCAGGACAGGATGGGGGCGTACCCCTGTCCAGCCAGCAGGACGGCGCTGATTCGGGATATCCGGTACCTCTTTCCCCGCCGCTTCCGCCCCCGGCGAAGAAAGCCTTGCACCTGTCAACATTTCGGGAGGTTCCCCCGGATTGGATCCGGCCAACACTCTGTCGACAGGATACCGAAATCTGGCGTTGAACGCTGCGTTGGCCTCGCATGTCAACGCCCAGCGCAGTCAGACCTATGGTGGTTCAGATCAGAAGTTTGATCCTCTGGCTTACGACAAGTCTGTACAAACTCCTGCAATGCTGGGGAATATGGGCAGGAGTAACTCGTCAGAACGAGCGGAACTGGACAGGAGTACGGCAGGACGAGATCGGCCGGCCTTGTCTCCTGGCGATCCTCGTGTGACCCAGAGTCTGCCGGTCACGGCTGAGCCAGAGCTTTGGGATTCCTCGTCGATCGGGTTGTCGAAGCGGTCCGGTGATGCGGTCAAAGACCGGGATCAGCACGCCGACCCTGAAGAAGTGAAGGAGACGGAGAAGACACCTGCTCATCCTGGTGGCTTTGTGCTGGATGAGGCTGCGCAGCAGAAGGTAGAGGAGATTGCAGAGCGGGATTTTGTCAAGCAGCTGGCGCAGTCTTCTTTCTCTGTAGCCAGTCCGGCTCGTGGCGTTCAGGCTCGGGATTTTGGCGCTGCTTTGCCGACGGATGCGTCTGCGCTGAGTGGTGGAGCTGACACGCCTCAGCGACCAGGTCCGACCCCCGTACAGGTGTCGCCTCCTCAATCGGACGGACCGAATAGCGAGAAGAGACCAGAAGGAGTCCAGCGCACTGGATCTTCTTTCTCCGTCAATTCGGGATCTGGGTCTTCGAGTACCGGTTCGTTCCATAATCCTCTTCTGCACCGCCGGCGCCGGCCCTCTCCGACAACGACCAAAGGAACCCCACCGGGCTCGGCAGGACTTGGTGGGTTCTCGCGTAGTTTCCACAGACCGTCTGGTGTCATGAGTTCGTCGTCCTCACCTTCTACATCTGTTCGTGCACTTGGCTTGGGGGCGGTAGTGGCCAGGTCGAGCTCGAGTCGGGGCAGTCCTGTGGGTACTGATGGAGCTGATGAAGGGCTAGTTGAGCAGGTTCGACGGAGCTCGTCTAAGACGGTGACAGCTGCCTTGCGCTCGAACTCGAGTCCCTCGATTGCGCGCTTCACCAAGAACCCGATGGAGGACGGCGTCGAATATGCTTCGGAGTATGATGGTGAGAGTGCTCTCCTAGATTCCCCGACTGTGCCATCGAGCGGCAGCGAGGAGCAGGGGGCCGGCAAGTCTGTGACGTCACCGAAGCAGACGATGAAGGGCTCCGACTTCGTGCAGAACAGCAACATTTCGAGTGCCCAGAAGGGAGAGACATCTTCATCAGCGGAGGTGATGTATCGGCATGCGAGCTATTCGGGGACGCCTGCTTCTCGGAGCCCGCGAGATTCTGGAGACAGCGCTGTCAGTTCGACCAAGAGCGGTGCATCTACAAAACCCCAGAAACGACCTGGATCCAGCGGTGGAATGCATCACTCGCTCAAGGGGTCGCCCTACGTCTCGATACCTGGAGGAAACAATGCTTCTAATTGGGGTAGTTCTGGAATCGACTCTAGCACCGTTGCGGAGCTGAGGATGGCGGCTTCTCGACGGAAGAGTCTGGAGACTCATCCGCAGGTCCTTATCGGGCTTTCGAGCGCGTCAGGCGGTCAACAGGACGGTCAAGAGGGCGAGGGCCGGGACGCAGACGACAAGACTGGTGGCTCGAGCTCGAAGGTGAACCTCAATGTCGCGAAGCAGAGCGGTGCGGCTCTGAGCTTGTCGGGCAAGCTTCCGCTGAGCACAGGGGCCAATTCGAAGGGCTCTGCCACCGCAGCGAGCGCTGCGGCATCTGCGCTTGGTATGCTGAAGCTTCAACTCAGCCACAGTCTCAGTTTCCCTCCTGATAGGGAGATACGGGAGCTATGGGCCAAGCAAGCGGACACTGAAGAAGACAAGAAGTCTCTTGTTTCAAGGGAGAAGAAGAGCTCTGCGGATTCAAATCGCTCTGGACGGATCCACCAGAGCGAATCTATACTGTCGTACACCATGAAACACAAGACGCGGGAGGAGAACGGCGAATCCTGGGAGGTGACTGACCAGTGGACTGCGAAACGCGCGGTTGAACACATCGAGCCGAAACGACAGGACAAGGACAAGGACTCCAAAGCTGCCCGGCGCACATCTGAGCGTTCTCAGAAGCATCCCGATGAGGCTTCTGACTCATTCTCGCCCTTCTCCAAACCGGCAGACTCAGGCAGCTCTTCGACTGTTCGCCCTGCTGTGCCTGACTTGGCTCCACTACCTCCTCCTGTGCGAACTTCGACGGGAATGTCTTCATCAGCTCAGGGCGTTCCGACGAAGCCCCCATCACCTCACGCCCTCCCTCCGGAGTCGCCATCGCCGGGAGTCAGCTCAGCTGCCAATAAGGAAATATGGGATGCCTGCACTGGTTCGTGTGAGATTGACAGCTTTGCCACTCGCTTCGCGGCAAGCGGCGCGGTGAAGGGTCGTCCGAACCTCAGTCCCTCGGGAAGCACAGCGATGAATGCTTACTTGACAGCTGGCGGGCGCGCTGAGGCTTTCTATATCCAGAATGGGTATTTGCCTGCTATCATGCCTCCAAACGAGCTCGATCGGCGACAGGCTCTCAAGCGCTACGGTCCGCCGAAACTGGCTGGAAATGCGCATTTCGACCGCATCGCTCACTTGGTGAAGCTGGTTTTCAACACCAAGCTTGTCCTGGTCAGTCTTGTCGGAGAGACGGAGCAAGTCTTCCAGACGGAGAGTGGAGGAGGTGGAGGGGTGACCCTTCAGGTTCTTCAACGCCTCGCCAAGTCTCGGGAGTGTTCCTTCTGCGCCCACGCGATTCTTCAAGATGGGGACGAGCCAGTTGTCATACTCGATGCCTCGCGGGATTGGCGCTTCGCGGGCAATCCCCTCGTCCTGGGCTCGCCCTTTATTCGCTTTTACGCTGGCAGCCCGCTCCGAACGGCGGATGGCTACAACATCGGGAGTTTGTGCATCATCGACGATCAGCCGTGGACCGAGTTCAGCCCTCGACAACGCCACACGTTGAAGGAGTTTGCTCGTGTCGTTATGCGGGAGATGGAGCTCTTGCGCGATCGGATTCAGCTCGGCTTGCGTGACAGCATGCAGCGTAGTATTGAAAGCTTTACGCGCGAGTGCGTTGAGATGGACCTTGAGGGGACGTCGCAACCGCCTCCCAAGGTTGAGGAGACAAACCGTACGGAAGGGACCAGTTCTTCCAGTAAGCATTTTACTCGCTTCTGACAAATGAACATTGATTCGATTGACACTGACTTCTCATCATTCTTCTCGCTTTCTAGGTTCAGTACCCACGGTGGGCATTCATCGAGTCTACGACCTCGCGGCCCGTGCCATGAAGGATGCATTGCAAGTTTCGGGTGCAGTTTTGTTCGATCTGTCTCACTTGGAGCTCCTGGACACCATCACACGGGCCAATGTCGATGATCCGGACAGCCAGAACTCCGTGTTCTTCCCAGGTCCGATGCACAATGCGGAGTTTGGGACTCACTCCATATCGCCTCCAGCAAGTTCGACAAGGTCACGCGAGATGAGTCTGCAGAGCGACAGTGCTTCAGCGCCCTTCCCAGACACCATGCGGCGTTCTAGCGACGAATCAATCATGTACCGGATTCAGCAGCAGCAGTCTCGTCTGGTTCCTCCGATGGCTGTATTGGGCTCGAGCGAGTCACTGCCGTCTCCTGAAACCCGCGAGGATCCGGTTCCGCTCTCACACCATGTCAAGGTTGCTGAATTCCTGCGGGTCCATCGGACAGGTCGCTACTTCCCTTTCATCCCGCTTCCGTTGCGACACTTGCTCCCCGACGGCATGTCGAACCTGATGATGGTACCAGTGTTCGGTCTCAACAAGCAGCCCTTCGCAATGCTGTGCGCGTACAGTGAGGAGCACGAGACGGGTCCATCGCTCGACGAGCTGAAGGAGAGTGGATTGCAGTACTTGCGAGCTATCGGCATGATTGTGCTGAGTGCGGTGCTCAAGAAGGACATTGTGTTGGCAGACAAGGCCAAGAGTCACTTCATTTCCAAGTGAGTCTACTTTGATTGTGTTTCTATTTGAACAAGGCTTATGCAACTGACACAACTTCACTTCCTACCTACAGCATCTCCCACGAGTTGAGGACACCACTTCACGGCATCCTTGCTGCAGCAGAATTACTTCAAGAGACGAAGCTCAACTCCACACAAGGCTCATACCTGGAAACAGTCGAAGCCTGCGGAAAGAGTCTTCTCGAACTTGTCAACCACGTGCTCGACTTCACCAAGCTCAGCGGCAACAGTCGGTCGCACACAGCACGCCAGAACGAGAAGACCAAATGTGATCTCGTCCGGCTCATTCAAGAAGTCTGCGAAAGTAGCTGGATTGGTTCCATTGCGAAGTCGTTGGAGAACAAGCATTCGGGCATCGGCAGTGTCTATGCGCCTCCACAGGGGCTCGACGATTCAGAGGAAGCGCCCAAGAAGAGCATCAGCGGTGTGGCCAAAATGCGCGAGACGGGCGTGGAGACGATAATCGATATTTCCATGCGCGAAGCGGGCTGGTTGGTGCAGTGCGACGCTGGTGGAATCCGTCGAGTGCTGATGAACTTGATTGGAAACTCGCTCAAGTTTACGACTTCTGGCTTTGTCCATGTTTCGTTGCGGGAGATCCAGAGTACGGACACTCACGTCGTTGTGGAGGTCGGCGTCACTGATACTGGCCGAGGTATCTCGCGGTCGTTCTTGGAGGAACAGCTCTTCCACCCCTTCACCCAGGAGAACCCGCTTGGGACGGGTACTGGTCTCGGTCTGTCTATAGTGAACAGCATTGTTCAATCGCCGGCTTTGAACGGCAAGATTGACGTGTGGAGCACGGAAGGTCAAGGCACGGAGATTCGTGTCACCTGCGAGCTCGAGCTCAACGATGCGACGGGCAACGAAGGCACCGTTTACCGTCCTCATTTGCAGGTTGATCGCAAGTACACGATCTCACTGCTGTCCTTCATCAACACTCGCGGCGAGGAGGACTTGAAGGAGGTGGTGAAGAGCTACCTAAACGACTGGTGGGGCTTCGAGGTTATCGACCATCCCAACTCGGACGTGCTCCCCGACAAGCTAGGCGATCTGGTGCTTATGAACGAAGACACAGTCGCACTTCGCAAGATGACGCTCCGAGGTGGACCTTTACCTCCCGTCATAGTCCTCACGAGCTCGCGTGGTGATGCGACAATAACGAATGCGTGCGAGGCGTACCACGCAGCCGGCGGTGTTGCTCGATTGCTGTTCAAGCCTGCTGGTCCTGCGAAGCTGGAGTCCGTACTTGACTTCTGCTTGCAATGCCTGGAGCGGATTCGGCGTGGTGATCCCCCCAATCCCGAGGATACGAAGCCTTCGACGCCACTCCCTTCGCCCGCGCAGTCACCTCGCGAGTCACCAGTCTGGCGCCCTACGCTCGAGCAGCAGAAGTCGTACTTTGGTCCTACGGCTGATCCAATTACGGGGACCGACATAGCTAAGAGGGGGCCAGCCGAGGTACCACTCCCGGCGACGACCTTACCCCGGGAAGTTGGAACGACCTTACTCCCAAACCGAAGGGAACCCATAAAAACTCCCCGCACATCTCCCCTCATCCTCCCGAAACACCAAACACGCTCCTGATTCGGCGTCATTCGACGGAGAGTAAAGTTGCTCACCATACCTCTGACACGGTGGTGACGATGGTCGGGAACAAACCGACGAGGCCTTTGCTTCCTGCGAGGAGTATTACCTACCACGAGCCGCGACTGCACAAGCATGTGCTGATGTCGCCCCACCAGGCTTTGCGACGTGTTGGGGAAGGAGGGGACTATTTCGGTGCTGTTTCCCCCGGTGGGGCGGGAACGCCTACGGAACGCGGGGAGTCGGGGTCCTTACCTAGTTCACCGGGATCCACGATTTCGTTGGAAGGCGGTGAAGGCGCAGTGCTAAAGACCGCTGTTCAGGCTGGTGCTTCGTCTGTCTCTGCTTCGAGCTCGAGGAATTCTGGAGGGCTGTCTGGGAAGGGGAAGAGACAGTTGAAGATACTTTCTGTGGAGGATAATCCGATTAATCGGAGGGTCATTCAGGCCTTTTTGGCTAAGATGGTGAGTTTTTGGTCCCTCCCCTCTGGGTCGCTTTGAATGTGGGTTGTTGCTGACATCTTGATTTTGCTTTGAATAAGAACATCGAGTATGTGGAAGCGACGGATGGTATGCAGGGCGTGAAGGCCTTTGCTGCTCATCCCCCGCAGTACTTCGAGTGAGTTACCTTTATCGGGTTTTGAACCAGTGCTTTGGCGGCCTACTGACGTGCTTATCCGTTTGAACTCCTACCTACCAGTGTCATCCTGATGGATCTGTCGATGCCAGTTCTTGATGGTGAGTGGCGACCCAATGAAATTTGCTCCAGAAGGTTTCAAATGTTGATGGCTCGATTTTACCCTACCTCCTGCAGGCATTGGAGCTACAGCTGCTATCCGACGGATCGAGCTCGATCGAGAGCGGGCGGCCGCTGCTGCAGCTAGCTCGAGCGGCTCATCGTCAACACCAACTTCGAGCAGTTCGATGGCAACTTACTCCTTTGATTCGACTGCCATGTCGGTCTCCTCGTCCTCGTCGACCGCTAAGGGATCGTCAAGCAAAGTCTCTCCTAGCGCTCTATCGACTTCGTCATCCTCTTCCACGACGTCGAGGAGCACGACTTCTACCTCTACGTCGTCGGGGACACCCTTAGCTGCGGCTTCGGCCAGCAGTGTGAATGCTACGGCTGCTGCTGCTGTTGCAGCGAGTGCGTCGGGACCCCTGCGCGCTTGCCGCATCCTCGGACTCGGGTCAAGATTTTTGCGTTGACGGGTCGGTCTACGGATGAGGATAAGAGGAAGGCGTTCTCTACGGGTGCGGATGGATATATCGTGAAGCCTTTGAGTTTCAAGGTGTGAGTGTTTGACGCTCGTTCTTTTTCCATCATGATGCGTTGTGCGGTTTGGGCTGATCTTTGCTCTCATTTTTCGGTTCGATCTCTTCTCAGGCTCTCGTCGCTTTTGAAGATGCTCGCAAGATGAGCGACTCTTCCAGGGCATTTCGGAAGAAGAAGATGATGTCGACAATCGACCACAGAAGAACAGGGAGGGGCGATCTACCAACCCCCCATCGTACATAGACAACGAACGCCCCCTCTCCCCTACGACCAACTTGCAGGCCTCGGCTCCCAATACCAAGACTTTGATGGAGCCGCCCCTTCGAAAGTTCAGCACCCTCTTCGCCTTCGTCGAAACCGCCCTCTTTTGCATTTTTTTCAACCCTAATCGCAAATCTTCCCCCACGCCCCCCAACAACAAGAACCAACCCTTCTTTGCCCTTTGCGACCCAAATTCTCTAGTTTCTTACTCACTCGCTCGCCCCCTTCTCTCTCTTCCATATCGAAAATTGCTGTGTCTCCCCACATCCCCACTTTTTCGGTTCTCAATGATCGCTTGTTTCTCCCTTTTCTCGCTCTCCTATTATTCTATACTTTCTCGCTATACTCGGTTGTCCCTCTCTCTTTCTCTCTCGCTCTCCTTCCCAATCGAAAACGAAGTTCCCAGCACAGATGGGTTTGCTCCAATCACCGTTCGTCCAGGTTATATCTATGGCGCGATGTAGCAGAAATGAGGATGAATGAAGATTTGGTCCCCGTGTGTCTCCTTATGGTACAGCTGCTGCTTCAGCTTTTGCTTGTTCTGCTGGGGTGCGTGCGCGGATGCTTAGTGCATGTAGACCGCGGTCGAATTCGTCGGAGAGGAGGGTGTTGATCTGGCGATGTCTTGCTATTTGTGTCTGTTGTTACAGAAGAGGGAGAAGCTAAGGTCAGGTGGGAAGGAGGCAGATGCGCAGGAGGGACTTTTCTGCTCACCTTGCCTTCGAATGCTGGTGATGTAATTTCGACGAAGAAGTCTGGGATAGGAAGTTGAAGGTGGGTCAGCAAGAAGGCGGATTTAAGGAAGTGTTGTTTTGAGAAATAACTCACGCGTCTCTCCTGATCCTCCACCCTGAGCGACCATGGCAGCATGATGAGCATGTTTTGCTGAGTCGTTCCTGACTTCGAGCTTGGTAGGCTGGAGGGATGATGTGAGTTTGTGCTTGATGGAGGCTGTGATGGATCCTGATCCTGATGCTGCTGCTGAGTCTGACATGGCGAAGGAGATGGGGCGGCGGAGTGCGGAGAGGAGGAGGGTTGTGGTGCGCATTATCTTTGGATCGTTGTGGAATTGAAGCGCGAGAGTTGGCTTTGGGCTCAAGATGACGATGAGGTTGAGGCGACGGCTTGCTTGCATGAGGGAAGGTGGTGGTGGGGGGTCTTCGGATAAACTTGTCGGAAGAACGGGCCGAGGTGCCGAGCGAGAATTCTCCGAACTCTTAGTTTGGAGTTTTCTTGCCCTTCCCGTCCTGGTTTTTTTCTCGGCCGTAAGCTTTTTCTCGATCACCAACCAACATTGACTAATAGAGCTCCAAGAAAGTGCAACTCATGCCAGAATGTGGTCCTATATGACTCGAGGACGCTTCTCAGCGCGCGCTCAATACTGAAATAAAAAGTGTTGTAGCGGCAAATCTGTGCCCGCTGGATGGCAATCGTCGTTTGAACGCGTGTGGCTTGTCGCCTTGTCGGGTCCGACAAGAAATGTCACCACTCGCCATCACCGCTCACCGGCGTCACCGCTCACCGCTCAGACTCAGTGAAAACGGGCAGGGCAGGGGCTCAGTGTCAGCCTCCGGCGGAGTGGTTGAAGGGTGGCGCAGCCACCCTGATGCCACGCAGCAGAACACGCGACGTAGCTTCAGTCCAATTCAAACAAGCAAGGTCAGGACTCAAGACTGTGGCAAAAGGGCCACTTAATATGGTTGTACTGTTGTACAATAGAACGTTCAGCGTTCAGCGTTCAGCGTTCAGTATCAGCCCTCGGCGAAGTGGTTGAAGGGTGGCGCAGCCACCCTGATGCCACGTAGCTGGCGCGCGACGTAGCTGCAGTAGTTCAATTCAAAGTCATCAACGATCAACGATCAACCTCGCACATCCACACTACCCACCACTCACTACTCACTACTCACTACTTACTACTCACGGCTCGCTCAGTTACTTTTTTCCAAGTTCCAACTGCTTAGTATTCCAACTGCTTAGTAGACAGTATGTCAGGGACCAGGGTACAGTACAAGTACATACTTACTATTTACCACACAATCACAATTCACACATAAAAAGAAAAAATGTAGAGACTATAGAGCACAGACTAGAGTGGGCAGTGGCACTCGGCAGACACTGAGTCATCACGCATCACTACTCCGTACTCGCTCATGGCTCAACCTGGACTAAGATTTGAGATCGAAAAGCTGGCGCTGAACACAGAACAGCGGAAAGGCTGAAGTCTTTGAGTTCGGGGAACACTCTGGACCCACATGGTCTGGTCCAGGTCTTGGATGCACGTGATGGCATTTGCTGCCGAACCCTGCCTCGGCCGAACTTGACCTTTGCTATGGAAATGCTGTGGAAGCATTCATCCAGGCCCCTCCTTATTTGGATGGGTTATGGAATTCGAATTGAGCAGCATGTGGAGTACGTGCGCTGGAGAGTGGAGAGTGTGAAAGGGAAGTTGGTGGATTAGAAAAGTGTGTTGTGATGCCTTTGTCGGCAAGTTCGTCGTTGTGCAAAAAGGCAAACTGAAGATGAAGTGGTGGGGGAAAGCGCAAATTCGATTGCACTGAGTGCGAGATCCCCAACGAACGGCTCATGCTGAGCGCGCAGAGGAGCCAGGGAGCAAAGCACTAATTTGAGAACCCAGGTACAACGTGAAAAGTAAAGAGGGTGGGAAGGGTGGGCTTGAGAAAAGGAAGGAGAAATTCAGATATGAGAGGAGAGAGGAAGAGAGAGCGAACGAGGAACACAGAGAAGACGAGGGGGCCGAGGAAGGAAGTCGAGGAGCGAGCCTCGACTCTTATAGATGAACCTCATTGCGTGGGACAATGCATTCTTGATGGGGGCTGAAGGTGAGAAGAGCTGAACCTGTGGGACAAGGAGAACTCGAGTGGGATAATGGTGAGAGAGTGGGACAAGGAGATTGTGAGTGGGACAATGGTGGGAGTGTGGCACAATGGACATCCGGCCCCCTTTGTTCCTCGATCGATCTCCTCCTCTCTGAGCTCCAAAGGCCAGGTGAGGTCTGCGCCCACACGACGACCTTTGTCGGCAAGTTCGTCGTTGTGCAAAAAGGCAAACTGAAGATGAAGTGGTGGGGGAAAGCGCAAATTCGATTGCACTGAGTGCGAGATCCCCAACGAACGGCTCATGCTGAGCGCGCAGAGGAGCCCGACGCGCCACACGGTGCCAGATGCCTCGATGGTGAGCTAGGAGAGGCATCGCTCGCTGCGCCAGTGATGAGCAGAGCCGCAATGCACCGAGTGTCGCCGAAATGAGGTTGATCACCGGTGATGAGATGTTGAGATCAGCGCCGGCGCCGATCCCGCGGAAGGGGAGGGTGAGAGATGTCAACCAGCAATGCTGCTACGTGGGGTTGGTGATCCATGAGATGAGGAGCAAGCAGCTCAACATGTTCTCGAAGGTAGAGACGCCACGCTTCGCTCGTCCACCGACCATGGAGTCGGACAGTATCGATGGGAACGCCACGGAGCAGAAATTCCGTGCAACCTCCAATACGCAAGCTATGCCCCTTCAAGTTTGTGCTGGAAATGTTGGCGGCGGTGAGCGCAGCTCCAATACGCTGCGTGAAGGCGCTGTGCTTGAGCGCGAGAGTCTTGTTGCCATGCTTGTATGCGAAGAGATGAGCGTTGGGTGATGGTTGATTTATGTGCAGATGGTGCTGCAAAGCCTGAACCGGACAAGGAGCTCGATTTTGAGGAGCGAGTACGAGTTTCTCGCCAGAGGCCTTCGTCTTGGTCCAAGGCAACGCCAGTACCGCTGTCACAACACCTGCTGGAGCGCGAGGTGTAGGTTCCCAAGACAACTGTGCAGCTGAAGGATGGTATCGCTTGTTGAAGGATCCTTTCTTCATGACGAGTTCTCCGAGCCGCGCCAGGCCCCAGAACGCCGCGAGGAGACAGGCCCATACCGATGCATCGAAGGACATTGTCAGGTCCAGTTGATTTCTGATGGCCCACAGATGATGCAGACGGAAGGGTGCGCGCGTGGATGACTTTGAAGATGGCGGAGAGAGGCGATCAGCCCCACGCAGAGCGGTGGTGAGTTGCGGGTGCGTGGTGTCAAGCGAAGCACCATGAATCGTGTGCCATGCGCGAAGGCCAGAAACCCAGTTTCTGATCGTCCCCCCGCAAATGCGCCCGCCAGAGATTCCACAAAGTCAACAACGTCGCCGTCAGCTGCCGGGAAACGTGCTGAAGCTGGAAGCTGCTGACGATCGCACCACAGCAACCATCGCAGGAGTCCTGTGCCATAGGTGCTAAACGTACTTGGAGCCCAGGCCGCTGCGAGAACACGGCGTCTCTGTTCTGGATCACGAGCATTGTTCAGGTGAGAGCCGGGGGGTACCCAGTCGAGGAGACGCTGAGGTGCCGTGACTGCTTCGAAACCGCCCGCATGAGACGGCAAGCGACGCGTGGGGGTGGGGGGATGCAAGTGTGGGTTGGATGCGATTGAGACTGGGTGTGCACTGTTTGGAGAGGATGAAAAGGGAAGCAAGGAGGGTGGAAGGGAGGGAGTGGGAGTTAAATGGTGGTGAGATTGATCCTGCATCCGAACCAGTCCAAGAGCCCTGGTCACAGTGTCCAATGATCTACCAGCGTGTCGACTGCGGACGGCTGAAGAGAGTCAGGCAAGCCTGAAAGCGAGGAAGACGAGGCGCTTGCAGTTGGGGAAGGCTGCGATGAGGAGGGAGCACCGGAAGAGAACGCCGCCCAGAGCGTGGGCTGCACAGACGTCCACGTCGTGTCATGCGAAGAATGGTCGTACTGTGGGATGCAGGACAGGACAGTGTAGCAACGCAGATGCGCACCGAACACCTCTGGAAGGAGCGTCGGCGGGGTTTTCTGCGCTGGGTACGAGAACGGGAATGACATCGATGTTGTGGTCCGCTTCCATGGCTCGAACCCGCGCAAGGACCTCCATGATTTGAGCGTTGCGACTGTGCCCTGAACGCTCCGAGAAGAACACAGAGCTGTTGTCGGTGAGGATGTGGACCTTGCAGTCGGAGATCCCCTGGTCCACCAACAGCTGGACTGTGACCTCGAGGGCAATGGCTTCAAGCCACGCAATGTCGCGGCCTTGACAGTTCCAGCCCGCACGAACGGGAAGGGAAAGCTCTTTGTCGCCGATGCGTACTCCAACTCCAAATGATGTTGAAGCATCGCATGAGGCATAAATTTGAACAACGTCGTCGTCGTGCGCGAAGGAACGCCGAAGAGTGGGTCGAGCCAAGGCGGCTTCCCACCAGCGCAGATCTGCGGTGACCATTTTCCCCGGCCGATGACGAATACGAGGAGGAGCATGAGACATGGAAGCCACAAACCGCCGAAGCGATCCCAATCGTTTCCGGCCATGCAGCACCACAAAGCTAGCGTGTTGAAGCTGCCCAAAGAGTTTCTGGGCGGAACGCAAGCCTTGACGTGGCTGAGAGAGCCAAAGCCGTAGGGAAGCAAGGTATTTGAGACGCTTGGCATCAGCGAGACCGACGCAGCGCTCAGAGATGAACCATTGGAAGCCGATGTATATTGGGTTTGGGCAGAAATCGACGTCTTTGGAGGCCTTCCAGGGAACTCCCAAAGGAGCGGTGATGCTGGTAATGGCCGAGAGGGAGGCCACAAGTGCGGAAGGGCTGCTGGCGGAGTGGTTTTGGAGCGGGAAGGCATAGTCCTCAACGTGTTCGTCTCCATCTCTCCCAGCGAAGAAAGCCACTCCCCCTCGAGCTTGTCGATCTTGAATAGAGTCGGCAAGGATTCGGCGCCGATGATTGACGTGCGGCAGAGCGTGGAGGGGAACGGAGAGAAAGAGGTAGTCGTCCACCCATTTGAGAATGGGCCCGAGACCCTGAGCTCGGCAGAGATCGGCGATGGCGTCTGCGACCAAGCCCCATACTCCGGTAGCCGGAGAGAGGCCGAAGCCAAGGAACATGTCGATGTAGAAATCGTCATTAAGACCGCGCACAACAGTGCCCGGCCATTGCGAGGGATGCAGAGGTATCCGGCGAAACGCCTCCCAAACGTCACGAACGGCGCCCTGCGCTGTTGGTGGAAGGGAGAGAAGCTGCAGAAGGGACGCAGGAGATGCAAATGCAAAGAGAAGCGGTTAGTGAGTGCCAGACGGACTCGACGAGTAGAGACGAAGACGAGAAGTAGAGAAGGGAGATCACGCAATCAAGACGATTGACGTGAGACGTGAGCAGCAGGCGCTGTCGAGAACGAGGATGGCCCACAGCCGCAGCTGTGAGGTCCTGAGACGACGCTCTGGTGCAAGGTAAAGCAAACAGAGGTGGACGGAGAGGCACGGAGGCCAGCCGCCAGACGAGGCCGAGAGGGAAAGAGGAAAAGAGACGAAACTCACTGTGCGCACAACGTCACGAGCAGCACCCCACGCAGTGGGCCAGCTGTCACTGCACAGATGAGAGTTGATGCTTTCCCCGTCGCGAGGCCACGAAAAATCTTGAATGATGCGCCAGTCGGAGTCCCCTTTAGGTACCAGACCAAGAGGACTAGACTGACAAGGACCAATGAGAGCTTGAAGCTCGGAAGAAGAGAAAGGACCACGATAGCGACCAGCAGCCAGCTCGCGTGCGATAGCGGCTTGAATGACAGCCGGCTGGGCCAAAGCGCTGCCGTGGTTGACTTGGAGACGAGAGAGATGGAGAGGCGGGATACCGATGTCGAAACCAGAGGCAAGAGCAGAAGGAAGAGAAGGATACCGAGAGAGAAGGCCAAACCGCCGCAGCTGCTCGTCGAAGCCTGTCGACGAGAGAACGGCGCCTGTGGAAGAGACGAAGCAGAGCGAGGAGAAGAAAGGACGGAAGAGAAAGGGTGAGAGATTGAAGAAGATGGGGAAGTAGGTGGAAGAGAGTTTGAAGGGGCGGAAGAAGCAGAGCGGGCGGACGTGGGAAGTGGTTGAAAGGGAGAAGTGTTTGACCGCTGCTGAGAAGAAAAATGAGGCTCATGCAGAGCATGATGAGGCACCGTGACCAGCGGCGCCACAGTTCGCACACCTGTGCACTCCACCGGTACCACACTTCGAGCCACATCCCTTGAACTGGAAGTCGATGCAGATTGGTTTGAGACTGTCCGCAAGGACCGGACGTCCGGTAGGGCCGCGGATGACATGTTGTGTCTTCCCGTCGACTCGCTCTTTGGCTGCGCAGGTGCGGAAGGGATGACCGGGGCTGGAGGAAAAACAGACAAAGCAGCGAAATGTAGCGCCGGTGCGAGCTACCTTTGTGGGAGGATGGTGAGACGGACCGGGCTCGTCGGGGAAGGCCCTTTTGGGTACGCCGAGCGCGCGGCGAGAAGCATGATCCTCGATGAGGCGAAGACGGATGGAATCGAAATGCTTGGTGTTGGGAATGCCAAGATTGAAACGCTTGCCATCGGCGCTGGTGAGGCCACTGATTACCCACTGTCGACGTTGATGCTCGTGCCACATGCGAATGGCAGTGCTGTGGTGCTCGAAGTCGGGATGATTGGTGAGAGTGTAGTTCAGGCGAATGAGACTTTGAACGATGTTCTCGGCAACACCTTCGGCCTGCATGACTCGGACATATGTTCCAATTGCGGTGATCCATGCAGTCATTGGAAGATCGCGGTCTGGCCGGAATCCGGTCAGCGAGTCCTTGACCTCGAAGCTGCCATCTTGACCAAGTTTGAAGGTGGAGTCCCCGCTCAACCTTGCCTTCGTGGCGACAGCCATGCCTTCGGCAGTGAGATGCCACAGGTCGACGAAGTCGTTCGCGCGGATTTTGTCCCGAGTCTTCTGCGAAGGGGTGGCGACGAGGAGATCCATATGGTTGCCAAGAGAGTCGTCTTGAACGACCTTCTTGCCCTTGTCCTTGGGTTCCGACGCGGGCTCTTGCGCCTTGGCGAGATCGACAAGGTGCTTCGCAGCCGCAAGATGGGCCTCCTGCTCCTGCAAGAGCTGCGCACGACGAGCTTCCGCAGCGGCAACTGCAGCGCGTTCGCGCTCGACTCGTTCGGCCTCTTCCTCGGCCTCCTGGGCAGCCTGCGCCTGCGCAGTCTGCTGATCCGCATCGAATTGCGCACGGATAGCCTGTTCGGCGGCTAGACGATGCTCCTCGCCAAGGCGCTCGAGACAACGCAAGGAGGCTGTGAGAGCGGGAGGATCTTGTGCGGAGGAGGACATGTTGAGTAATATGAGATTTGATAATAGTGGGCAACGCGATGAAGGAAGAAAATGAGATGAGCCTTGAGAAAAGGAAGGAGAAATTCAGATATGAGAGGAGAGAGGAAGAGAGAGCGAACGAGGAACACAGAGAAGACGAGGGGGCCGAGGAAGGAAGTCGAGGAGCGAGCCTCGACTCTTATAGATGAACCTCATTGCGTGGGACAATGCATTCTTGATGGGGCTGAAGGTGAGAAGAGCTGAACCTGTGGGACAAGGAGAACTCGAGTGGGATAATGGTGAGAGAGTGGGACAAGGAGATTGTGAGTGGGACAATGGTGGGAGTGTGGCACAATGGACATCCGGCCCCCTTTGTTCCTCGATCGATCTCCTCCTCTCTGAGCTCCAAAGGCCAGGTGAGGTCTGCGCCCACACGACGAGTTGCCAAGGGTTCGGGCACTGACTGTGTAACTTTGTAATTCTCTACTCTCATCACCATCACCATTCACAGCATCAACCTTGCGCCGGTCACCACTTCAAGCAAGGGACAGCCATATTCATTCGGAGCGCGTCTGGATAGAATTGAAGGCAGAGTCAGCAGCAGCGCGAACACCAAAACAACCGACGGTCTCTCATCCCCCACAACAAGGGCGACAGCGTGAGTTACACACATCCCATCCCAAAGTGATGCTGTATGCGCATTCCCCAAGCTCATCCTTCTATCTGTCCCATCTTCTCCTCTCTCTCGCCACGCCCACGCCCACAGGTCGCTCGTACGCATCCCAAGATGTCTTCCTCACAGGGCCCAGACAAACGCACTGCAGCATATCAGAGCATCTTCGGACGACCAACACCAGGTCAACAACAACAGCAACCCATCCCACCACAGGGCTTCGGACCAGCATTCCCACCAGGCACAGGTCCAATCCAACAGCAGATTCACTTGCAACAGCAGCAGCAACTACTACAACTGCAACAACAGCAGCAACCGAGACAGCTCCCCCGTCCCAATGCATTTACACAGCAGCCGCAGCGATGGGGATCTCCCGCCTTACCGTCCCAACCACTCCCACCACAGGCGCATACACCATTACCACCGCATCTACCACCCTTCGAACAGCGTCCACGGCCAACTCCCATCTACTCTCAGCAGCACTTAGGTCTACCTCCCGCAGCATCACAGCAGCAGCAGCAGCAGCAGCAGCAGCAGCATCAGCATCAGCAGCATCAGTCATATGGCAGTGCATCATACCAAGATCCCATCGATCGACGCGCAAGTACTACTCCCTCCATGATGTCCACGCAGCGATGGGGATCTCCCGCCTTACCGTCCCAACCACTCCCACCACAGGCGCATGCACCGTTACCACCGCATCTACCACTCTTCGATACCTACACCATGAACGGAAGCAACAGTGCAAGTGCCAGCATCAGCGGGACAGGATCAGTACCCGGCTCAGCTACACGCGCGAGTAGCTACAAACTCGGCCTGACCGCCCTCACGCCTTCCACCGCCGCCGCCAGATCTCCCGCCTTACCATCCCAACCACTCCCACCACAGGCGCATACACCGTTACCACCACATCTACCACTCTTCGATACCTACGCCACGAACGGAAGCAACAGTGCAAGTGCCAGCATCAGCGGGACAGGATCAGTACCCGGCTCAGCTACACGCGCGAGTAGCTACAAACTCGGCCTGACCGCCCTCACGCCTTCCGTCGCCGCCGCCAAGGACGCCAACCGAAGGGGACCCTTAGTCTACCCAGCCCTCCTGTCCAAAGTAGCCGAAGCCTTCCGAGGCCACGTGACCCTCTCCGAACGTGTCAAGGACGGCCTGACCTACCAAGACGCCTTTGATGGCCGAGAAGCTGTCGATCGGATTGCGTACATCATCAAGACGTCCGATCGGAACTTGGCACTGCTCTTAGGTCGGGCGCTCGATGCGCAGAAGTTTTTCCACGATGTTACGTATGATCATCGACTTCGCGATTCGCCGGGGAGATTTACCAGTTCCATTCCAGGTTGGGGACTGGCTTCGGAGGGCAGGATATGTTCGGAGAAGACGGTGCGGGAGATGGGTTTATCAACAACAGGGAGCTGGTGCGGGTGGCAATCAGTTGAATGCGCCGGGAGGCGATGGGACGTTGACGCGCAATTCGGCGACGCCTTCTACGATCTCACCCTCGCCGGTCGATAAGTCCAATTCATCCTCTACGACAGCCCTGCCCACTTCTTCCGGAGCTCCCGGATCAACCACGCCGGGCGGGACGGGCGAAGAAGCCGAGAACACGACGTCGGACGAAGACGAGGATCCGTTACCGACGGGAGTGTTCACGCTTCTGACGGACTGTTACAGTCCTACGTGTACGCGGGATCGGCTTTGCTACAGTATCGCGTGTCCGAGGAGGCTGGAGCAGCAGGCTAGGTTGAATATGAAGGTCCAGCCGGTGCTGAAGAGGAGTATGAGTCGGGAGTCGCTCGCTGAGACTAAGGTGAGCTTTCAATTCTCCCCGTATTTCATTGAGTTTCTGGGTCCTGATGTCTGCTTTGTTGGTCCTTTTAGGTCGCTGGTGCACTCTGGGCCGAGTCCGTCTCTAAGGCTGTGTTGGAGAGTGTCTCGGAGACGGAGAGGAAACGACAGGAGTTGATCAATGAGGTCATCTATACGGAGCGGGACTTTGTTAGGGATCTCGAGTATCTCCGCGACGTGAGTACCAATCCTTCCAGGAGCGGGTCGATCAGTCTGAAGAAAAGAACGGTGATCTTACTGACTTGCCCTGCTCAAACAGTCCTGGATGGAGCCTCTACGGAAACGGGACATCATCCCCTCCGATCGGCGAGAAGAATTCGTCGAGCAAGTCTTCTGGAACGTCCTCCAAGTACACGCTGTGAACTCCAAGCTGGCGGAGCAGCTCAGCAAGCGCCAAAAACAGCAGGATGTGGTGGAGACGATTGGGGATATCTTTATTGATATCGTGCCCAATTTCCAACCGTTTGTGAAGTATGGGGCGCATCAGTTGTATGCGAAGTATGAGTTTGAGAAGGAGAAGACTGCTAATTTGGCATTTAGCAAGTTTGTTGATGTGAGTTTTCTCTTGTTCGGCGCGTCTGGGTACGGAGAGTCGCTGGGACTTACTCACACTCCTGACAATTACAGGAAACGGAGCGGCTGCCTGAATCACGCAAGCTTGAGCTCAACGGGTACCTCACGAAGCCAACGACGCGTCTGGCCCGATATCCGCTGTTGCTGGAGCAGGTCGTCAAGCACACGGCTGAGGACTGTTCGGACAAGCAGACTCTCCCGAAGGTGATCAAGATCATCAAGGAGTTCCTCGGCAAGGTCAACGTCGAGACGGGCAAGTCGGAGAACCGGTTCAACCTGGCTCAGCTGGATCAGCAACTCGTCTTCAAGCCCGGCGAAGCTGTCGATCTTCGACTCCGAGACGAGAGTCGGGAGATGGTTTTCAAAGGTCCGCTGAAGAAGCGTGCGGCGACGCAGAGCGAGAGTGCGGAGTTGCAGGTTTTCCTCTTCGACCACGCGTTGTTGATGGTGAAGGCGCAGGCGAAGTCGAAGAATGGCCAATATCGGGTGTATAGGAAGCCGATCCCGCTCGAGCTTCTCATCGTGACCATTTACGAGGAAGCGACGACGGGGAAAGGCGGGAGTACACGTGCGCGGTCGGTCATGTCGCGGACGAGTACGGGGAATCGGTTGAGTGCGGGTGCGGGAGCTGCTGCGCCTAAGCAGGACGCGAAGACGGGCTATGCGCTTACGTTTGAGTACCTCGGTCGTAAAGGGTATACGATGACGCTCTGGGCGAGCACGTTTGCGTCGCGGAAGAAGTGGTTCGAGCATATTGAGGCGCGTCAGGAGCTCCTTCGACAACGGAGCAACATTTTCGATATCATCACGCTCTCGGAGAATTTCTTCATTGGTCCGAATCGGGTTACCTGTTCTGTTCCGTTTGACTTCGGACGGAGGATCATTTATGGGACGGATGATGGGTTTATCTGTCGGATCTGAGGGAGAGGGCTCGGCCGCCTACGAAGGTCCTTCCGTTGCCTCTCGTCACGCAAGTCGAGGTGTTGGAGGAGTTCCAGATTTTGATCGTTTTGGCGGAACGACAGGTTCATACCTTCACCTTGGACGCGTTGGACCCCACCGACCCCTTGGGCAGTTTGAAGCGCGGACGGAGAATATCGCAACACACGAGCTTTTTCCGCGCGGGGACGTGTCTGGGTCGTACCCTTGTTTGCACGGTCAAGTCGAGTTCTCTTTCTTCGACGATCAAGACGTTGGAGCCTATTGAGCCTTCGGCGCGTCGGAAACAGCCGAAGACGTTCAAGGCGTTCTTGCAAGGTCCGCAGGATACGCTCAAGATCTTCAAGGAGTTCTACATTCCTACGGAGTCTAGTTCGATCCACTTCTTGCGGACGAAGCTCTGTGTGGGGTGTACGAAGGGCTTTGAGATTGTTGATTTGGAGACGTTGGATACGCAGGGTTTGCTTGATCCTGCCGATTCTAGCTTGGACTTTGTGCAGAGGAGGGAGAATGTGAAGCCGATGGCGATTTATAGGATCGATAAGGATTTCTTGTTGTGCTATGATGGTGAGTTTCCCTTTTCTGCTCTTCTTCTACTTCTGGTGTTTCGAGAGTGGGCTGACAGGCAAGTTTCTGTAGAATTCGCGTTCTATGTCAACAAGAATGGCTGGCGATCGAGGAATAACTGGATCATCCACTGGGAAGGCTTCCCGACCTCCTTCGCGCTGCACATGCCCTACATCCTCGCCTTCGAGCCCAAATTTGTCGAAGTTCGACACGTCGATACCGGCGCGTTACACCAAGTCATCACAGGTGTCAACCTGCGCTGCCTATTCGCGGACGTACCCCCTCAGTCGAACTTGTCACATACGCCTTCGAATGCGAGTGTCAACAGTGTCCATTCGCAGGTCACGGGCATTGGGAGCGGGATGGGACCCTATGGTGGTGCTGTTGCCGGTGCCAGTGGTGGATTC
This sequence comes from Tilletia indica, assembly GCA_001689995.1. Classification (NCBI taxonomy): domain Eukaryota; kingdom Fungi; phylum Basidiomycota; class Exobasidiomycetes; order Tilletiales; family Tilletiaceae; genus Tilletia; species Tilletia indica. Next base: position 2,140 of record MAPW01000061.1, on the reverse strand, counting down.
CGCGGCGGGGCACATCCACATCATCCGGCCGCGGCGCATATGATGGGCCAACATGGACCTCCGGGCGGATATCCGGGCGGTGGTGTTGTTGCTGGTCGACCTGGACCGGGACCGGGGCCTCCGATGGGCTATGGAGGGATGCCGCCGCCGGGTATGAGACCTGGTATGCCTCCCCATGCGGGTGTGCCGCCTCCGGGAGGGATGTACGGTGGATATAATGCTCCGCCTGGTGGGGGCGCGGCCTGGTACTGGGATGTCTCAGCGGAATCCTGTTTGGGAGAGTGTGGCTGCTAGTCGGAGTCAGGTTGTGTTTGTGAGTGTTCTTAGACTCCTTGCTCATCACTCGTTGGATGTGCTTATGCTGACTGCTTTGCCCGTTTTTCTTTTGTAGATTGGAGATACGACGGTGTTCTGTATCCGACTCGCTGATAGTAACGAGGATGGTGGACATCCTGGGAGTATATGGGCGGTGGGGCGCGTTGAATGGGTATGCGGGTGTTGAGGATGGTGGGGCGCAGATTATGCCTATCTGATCTGGCGGATCACTCGCGACGGGGCTGCGGTGGGTGGATGGGTGGGGTCCAGGGGCAGGTGATTTGGTCGCATCGAGGTATAGCGTGCCAGCATGCTCACGACGAATCGACTGGGCTCAGTCTCACGCGGTCTTGTCTCGCCTTCCATTCACCATACACACACACACACACACGAACGAAGCCCTTCCTCGCCTTCCAAAACCTTCTCCTCTTTTTCGGATCCCTGTCCTGCTTCCCCTTTCTTTTCCCTGTCTCTCTCTCTCTCTCTCTATCTCTCTCTTTCTCTCCTCTCTGATTCCCTTGCCATCCAAAGATCTCGTCTCTCTTTCCTTCTCCAACCCTCTATCTTGTGTATTTTCCTATTTTTTTTCTTGAGTGGGGGGAGCAAATGAAATCCTTTCCCTTTCTCCTTTTCACGTACGTGTGTGGGTCGGGGAGATCCCTTTGGAGCTCAACAACGATGGGATAGATGATGGCTCGCGTCTCCGCCGGTCGGGGACGAGGCTGTGTATTAGTGCTGCTGAGCTTCGCGAGGGGGGGGGGGCTCGAGCACCTTGCCTGATGGAGCACCTTGCCTGATGGAGAGGCTCGCTCGAGCACCAGAAGAAGAAGAGCCAAGGGACAACGTATGTACGACCGCCCGAGGTAACACATCTTCCTCTCGGTGTCCGAGGTGGTTGATGAGGGTGATCCGGATCCGCCCGTGGCAGATGATGAACGGCAACGCGAGGGGCGGTCCGTACTCCGTGGTCGTTCGTCTTGCGCTCGCCACTCATCACCGCATAATCAATCACCTTTGGAGGGGCCTTGTTGGAGACCGGGCCGAACAGAAGGACGTGCACACTGCACAGCAGGGCCAAATTTACATTAAGGCAATTCATAGACCCAAGGGAGCGGATAAACGGGCAATGGGTTTCAGGTTAGGGAGGGGAAGAGAGCACATCATGCATCATTATTCATGTTGACATCTTTAAATCTTGTCGAGGGGGACGTATTAGACGTGGGCGACGAGTATAGAGGCGGGACGACGTTTTCGTCGACGTCGGTGTTCGGGGGTGGGGGAACGCTACATAATAGAGCGGGGCGAGGTGGTAAACTACAGAAAACAGGACGTGCTACATGGTCTCGCGTACAAATTCCGCATCATTGCGAGGAGAAGTAGGCGGACATACATGCATGCTTGCCTGGCTCGGTGGTGGTTCGCTCCAGAAGGGTAACGCGGTAATAAAAGGCTCCCAAGAGAAGATGTTCTGCTTCTCTCTGACATTATTCTGACACCTCTGAGGTAACAGTAGGCTGGGAGAAGTAGTACATAGTGCGGAGGAGAACATTATTACTACTGCGATGGAACGCTTTTGTCCTCCTACGCAGGCGAGAAACGAATGGGAGGAAGAAGTTGACGGCGGGGTACTACTGGGGGTTGGATGGCGAGCGAGGATGCTGAGAATGACAGCTCGGAGCGCTGCGCTAAGCCTCACGCTCACGCGCTCACGTCGAAATGCGAAGCATACCGATGATGACGATTGTTCTGCTTTTATCTGCTTGATTCCGCCCAGGGCGGAGCGCAGAGCAATGATGCAGAGATGCGCTGATCCTTTACCAGGAAC
>MAPW01000060.1:0-177809 GCA_001689995.1 Tilletia indica | reverse complement strand
GAATCGAAATTGGGAAAAGACTAATTGAGTTGACAGCACCGAGACACCTGGCACTCTTTTCCCTGATGCGCCTGGTGTCGTAGCCTGGTGTAGGTCGGGACCTCCAACTCAAAAGAGGCATGGTGCCTGCGGGCCTGATTGGTCTGGTCACAGAGAAAATACGAATAAACCATGAATCGAATTGGGATAAATGACCGATTGAGTTGACAGCACCGAGACATGGCACCTTTTCCCTGATGCGTCCTGGTGTCGTAGACCTGGTGTAGGTCGGATCCACCAACTCAAAAGAGGACATGGTGCCTGCGGGCCTGATTGGTCTGGTCACAGAGAAAAACGAATAAACCATGAAAAGCGAATTGGCGGATAAAGACTAATTGAGTTGACAGCACCGAGAGATGGCACCTTTTCCCTGATGCGCCGTGTCGTGGACCTGGTGTAGGTCGGGATCCACCAACTCAAAAGAGGAATGGTGCCTGCGGGCCTGATTGGTCTCGTCACAGAGAGGCACGAATAAACATGAAAATCGAATGTGGGATAAATGACTGATTGAGTTGACAGCACGAGACACCTGGCACCTTTTCCTGATGCGCCCTGGTGTCGTAGACCTGGTGTAGGTCGGGATCCACCAACTCAAAAGAGGACATGGTGCCTGCGGGCCTGATTGGTCTCGGCAAAGAGGCAAATATATAGCGAATCGAAATTGGCGGAAAAGACTAATTGAGTTGACAGCACGAGACACACTGGCACCTTTTCCCTGATGCGCCTGGTGTCGTAGACCTGGTGTAGGTCGGGATCCACCAACTCAAAAGAGGACATGGTGCCTGCGGGCCTGATTGGTCTCGGCAAAGAGGCAAATATATGAGCGAATCGAAATTGGCGGAAAAGACTATTGAGTTGACAGCACCGAGACACCTGGACCTTTTCCCTGATGCGCCTGGTGTCGTAGACCTGGTGTAGGTCGGGATCCACCAACTCAAAAGAGGACATGGTGCCTGCGGGCCTGATTGGTCTCGGCAAAGAGCAAAAATATGAATCGAAATTGGGGAAAAGACTAATTGAGTTGACAGCACCGAGACACCTGGCACCTTTTCCCTGATGCGCCTGGTGTCGTAGACCTGGTGTAGGTCGGGATCCACCAACTCAAAAGAGGACATGGTGCCTGCGGGCCTGATTGGTCTCGGCAAAGAGGCAAATATATGAGCGAATCGAAATTGGCGGAAAAGACTAATTGAGTTGACAGCACGAGACACCTGGCACCTTTTTCCCTGATGCGCCTGGTGTCGTAGACCTGGTGTAGGTCGGGATCCACCAACTCAAAAGAGGACATGGTGCCTGCGGGCCTGATTGGTCTCGGCAAAAAGGCAAATATATGAGCGAATCGAAATTGGCGAAAAGACTAATTGAGTTGACAGCACCGAGACACCTGGCACCTTTTCCCTGATGCGCCTGGTGTCGTAGACCTGGTGTAGGTCGGGATCCACCAACTCAAAAGAGGACATGGTGCCTGCGGGCCTGATTGGTCTGTCACAGAGAGAAAATACGAATAAACGAAAATCGAAATTGGGGATAAATGACTAATTGAGTTGACAGCACCGAGACACCTGGCACCTTTCTCCCTGATGCGCCTGGTGTCGTAGACCTGGTGTAGGTCGGGATCCACCAACTCAAAAGAGGACATGGTGCCTGCGGGCCTGATTGGTCTCGGCAAAGAGCAAATATGAGCGAATCGAAATTGGCGGAAAAGACTAATTGAGTTGACAGCACCGAGACACCTGGCACCTTTTCCCTGATGCGCCTTGGTGTCGTAGACCTGGTGTAGGTCGGGATCCACCAACTCAAAAGAGGACATGGTGCCTGCGGGCCTGATTGGTCTTGTCACAGAGAGAAATACGAATAAACCATGAAAATCGAATGTGGGATAAATGACTGATTGAGTTGACAGCACCGAGACACCTGGCACCTTTTCCCTGATGCGCCTGGTGTCGTAGACCTGGTGTAGGTCGGGATCCACCAACTCAAAAGAGGACATGGTGCCTGCGGGCCTGATTGGTCTTGTCGGCAAGAGAAATACGAATAAACCATGAAAATCGAAATTGGCGGAAAAGACTAATTGAGTTGACAGCACCGAGACACCTGGCACCTTTTCCCTGATGCGCCTGGTGTCGTAGACCTGGTGTAGGTCGGGATCCACCAACTCAAAAGAGGACATGGTGCCTGCGGGCCTGATTGGTCTCGGCAAAGAGGCAAATATGAGCGAATCGAAATTGGCGGAAAAGACTAATTGAGTTGACAGCACCGAGACACCTGGCACCTTTTCCCTGATGCGCCTGGTGTCGTAGACCTGGTGTAGGTCGGGATCCACCAACTCAAAAGAGGACATGGTGCCTGCGGGCCTGATTGGTCTCGGCAAAGAGGCAAATATATGAGCGAATCGAAATTGGCGGAAAAGACTAATTGAGTTGACAGCACGAGACACCTGGCACCTTTTCCCTGATGCGCCTTGGTGTCGTAGACCTGGTGTAGGTCGGGATCCACCAACTCAAAAGAGGACATGGTGCCTGCGGCCTGATTGGTCTCGGCAAAGAGGCAAATATATGAGCGAATCGAAATTGGCGGAAAAGACTAATTGAGTTGACAGCACCGAGACACCTGGCACCTTTTCCCTGATGCGCCCTGGTGTCGTACGTGAGACTGGTTAGGTCGGGATCCACCAACTCAAAAGAGGACATGGTGCCTGCGGGCCTGATTGGTCTCGGCAAAGAGGCAAATATATGAGCGAATCGAAATTGGCGGAAAAGACTAATTGAGTTGACAGCAGAGACACCTGGCACCTTTTCCCTGATGCGCCTGGTGTCGTAGACCTGGTAGGTCGGGATCCACCAACTCAAAAGAGGACATGGTGCCTGCGGGCCTGATTGGTCTTGTCACAGAGAGAAAGACGAATAAGCGAATCGAAATTGGGGAAAATGACTAATTGAGTTGACAGCACCGAGACACCTGGCACCTTTTCCCTGATGCGCCCTGGTGTCGTAGACCTGGTGTAGGTCGGGATCCACCAACTCAAAAAGAGGACATGGTGCTGCGGGCCTGATTGGTTGGTCAAAGCAAAAATACGAATAAACCATGAATCGAATTGGGGAAAGGATTGAGTTGACAGCACCGAGACACCTGGCACCTTTTCCCTGATGCGCCTGGTGTCGTAGACCTGGTGTAGGTCGGGATCCACCAACTCAAAAGAGGACATGGTGCCTGCGGGCCTGATTGGTCTTGGTCAAAGAGAGAAATACGAATAAACCATGAAAATCGAATGTGGGAAAAGACTGATTGAGTTGACAGCACCGAGACACCTGGCACCTTTTCTCTGATGCGCCTGGTGTCGTAGACCTGGTGTAGGTCGGGATCCACCAACTCAAAAGAGGACATGGTGCCTGCGGGCCTGATTGGTCTCGGCAAAGAGGAAATATATGAGCGAAATCGAAATTGCGGATAAATGACTAATTGAGTTGACAGCACCGAGACACCTGGCACCTTTTCCCTGATGCGCCTGGTGTCGTAGACCTGGTGTAGGTCGGGATCCACCAACTCAAAAGAGGACATGGTGCCTGCGGGCCTGATTGGTCTCGGCAAAGAGGCAAATATATATGAGCGAATCGAAATTGGCGGAAAAGACTAATTGAGTTGACAGCACCGAGACACCTGGCACCTTTTCCTGATGCGCCTGGTGTCGTAGACCTGGTGTAGGTCGGGATCCACCAACTCAAAAGAGGACATGGTGCCTGCGGGCCTGATTGGTCTGCAAGAGGCAAATATATGAGCGAATCGAAATTGCGGAAAAGACTAATTGAGTTGACAGCACCGAGACACCTGGCACCTTTTCCCTGATGCGCCTGGTGTCGTAGACCTGGTGTAGGTCGGGATCCACCAACTCAAAAGAGGACATGGTGCCTGCGGGCCTGATTGGTCTCGGCAAAGAGGCAAATATATGAGCGAATCGAAATTGGCGGAAAAGACTAATTGAGTTGACAGCACCGAGACACCTGGCACCTTTTCCCTGATGCGCCTGGTGTCGTAGACCTGGTGTAGGTCGGGATCCACCAACTCAAAAGAGGACATGGTGCCTGCGGGCCTGATTGGTCTCGGCAAAAGGCAAAATAATGAGCGAATCGAAATTGCGGAAAAGACTAATTGAGTTGACAGCACCGAGACACCTGGCACCTTTTCCCTGATGCGCCCTGGTGTCGTAGACCTGGTGTAGGTCGGGATCCACCAACTCAAAAGAGGACATGGTGCCTGCGGGCCTGATTGGTCTGCAAGAGGAAAAATATATGAAATCGAAATGGCGGAAAAGACTAATTGAGTTGACAGCACCGAGACACCTGGCACCTTTTCCCTGATGCGCCTGGTGTCGTAGACCTGGTGTAGGTCGGGATCCACCAACTCAAAAGAGGACATGGTGCCTGCGGGCCTGATTGGTCTCGGAAAGACGAATAAATATATGAGCGAAATCGAATGGCGGAAAATGACTGATTGAGTTGACAGCACCGAGACACCTGGCACCTTTTCCCTGATGCGCCCTGGTGTCGTAGACCTGGTGTAGGTCGGGATCCACCAACTCAAAAGAGGACATGGTGCCTGCGGGCCTGATTGGTCTTGCACAGAGAGAAATAGGAATAAACCATGAAATCGAATGCGGAAAAGACTAATTGAGTTGACAGCACCGAGACACCTGGCACCTTTTCCCTGATGCGCCTGGTGTCGTAGACCTGGTGTAGGTCGGGATCCACCAACTCAAAAGAGGACATGGTGCCTGCGGCCTGATTGGTCTCGGCAAAGAGGCAAATATATGAAATCGAAATTGGCGGAAAAGACTAATTGAGTTGACAGCACCGAGACACCTGGCACCTTTTCCCTGATGCGTCCTGGTGTCGTAGACCTGGTGTAGGTCGGGATCCACCAACTCAAAAGAGGACATGGTGCCTGCGGGCCTGATTGGTCTCGGCAAAGAGGCAAATATATGAGCGAATCGAAATTGGCGGAAAAGACTAATTGAGTTGACAGCACCGAGACACCTGGCACCTTTTCCCTGATGCGCCTGGTGTCGTAGACCTGGTGTAGGTCGGGATCCACCAACTCAAAAGAGGACATGGTGCCTGCGGGCCTGATTGGTCTCGGCAAAGAGGCAAATATATGAGCGAATCGAAATTGGCGGAAAAGACTAATTGAGTTGACAGCACCGAGACACCTGGCACCTTTTCCCTGATGCGCCTTGGTGTCGTAGACCTGGTGTAGGTCGGGATCCACCAACTCAAAAGAGGACATGGTGCCTGCGGGCCTGATTGGTCTCGGCAAAGAGGCAAATATATGAGCGAATCGAAATTGGCGGAAAAGACTAATTGAGTTGACAGCACCGAGACACCTGGCACCTTTTCCCTGATGCGCCTGGTGTCGTAGACCTGGTGTAGGTCGGGATCCACCAACTCAAAAGAGGACATGGTGCCTGCGGGCCTGATTGGTCTCGGCAAAGAGGCAAATATATGAGCGAATCGAAATTGGCGGAAAAGACTAATTGAGTTGACAGCACCGAGACACCTGGCACCTTTTCCCTGATGCGCTTGGTGTCGTAGACCTGGTGTAGGTCGGGATCCACCAACTCAAAAGAGGACATGGTGCCTGCGGGCCTGATTGGTTGTCACAGAGAGAAATACGAATAAACCATGAAATCGAATGTGGGAAAATGACTGATTGAGTTGACAGCACCGAGACACCTGGCACCTTTTCCCTGATGCGCCTGGTGTCGTAGACCTGGTGTAGGTCGGGATCCACCAACTCAAAAGAGGACATGGTGCCTGCGGGCCTGATTGGTCTCGGCAAAGAGGCAAATTATGAGCGAATCGAAATTGGCGGAAAAGACTAATTGAGTTGACAGCACCGAGACACCTGGCACCTTTTCCCTGATGCGCCTGGTGTCGTAGACCTGGTGTAGGTCGGGATCCACCAACTCAAAAGAGGACATGGTGCCTGCGGGCCTGATTGGTCTGTCAAGAGAGGAAATACGAATAAACCATGAAATCGAATGTGGGAAAATGACTGATTGAGTTGACAGCACCGAGACACCTGGCACCTTTTCCCTGATGCGCCTGGTGTCGTAGACCTGGTGTAGGTCGGGATCCACCAACTCAAAAGAGGACATGGTGCCTGCGGGCCTGATTGGTCTCGGCAAAGAGGCAAATATATGAAATCGAAATTGGCGGAAAAGACTAATTGAGTTGACAGCACCGAGACACCTGGCACCTTTTCCCTGATGCGTCCTGGTGTCGTAGACCTGGTGTAGGTCGGGATCCACCAACTCAAAAGAGGACATGGTGCCTGCGGGCCTCGGCAAAGAGGCAAATATATGAGCGAATCGAAATTGGCGGAAAAGACTAATTGAGTTGACAGCACCGAGACACCTGGCACCTTTTCCCTGATGCGTCCTGGTGTCGTAGACCTGGTGTAGGTCGGGATCCACCAACTCAAAAGAGGACATGGTGCCTGCGGGCCTGATTGGTCTCGGCAAAGAGGCAAATATATGAGCGAATCGAAATTGGCGGAAAAGACTAATTGAGTTGACAGCACCGAGACACCTGGCACCTTTTCCCTGATGCGCCTGGTGTCGTAGACCTGGTGTAGGTCGGGATCCACCAACTCAAAAGAGGACATGGTGCCTGCGGGCCTGATTGGTCTCGGCAAAGAGGCAAATATATGAGCGAATCGAAATTGGCGGAAAGACTAATTGAGTTGACAGCACCGAGACACCTGGCACCTTTTCCCTGATGCGCCTTGGTGTCGTAGACCTGGTGTAGGTCGGGATCCACCAACTCAAAAGAGGACATGGTGCCTGCGGGCCTGATTGGTCTCGGCAAAGACGGAAAATATATGAGCCGATCGAAAATTGCGGAAAAGACTAATTGAGTTGACAGCACCGAGACACCTGGCACCTTTTCCCTGATGCGCCTGGTGTCGTAGACCTGGTAGGTCGGGATCCACCAACTCAAAAAGAGGACATGGTGCCTGCGGCCTGATTGGTCTTGTCACAGAGAGAAATACGAATAAACATGAAAATCGAAATGGGGAAATGACTGATTGAGTTGACAGCACCGAGACACCTGGCACCTTTTCCCTGATGCGCCCTGGTGTCGTAGACCTGGTGTAGGTCGGGATCCACCAACTCAAAAGAGGACATGGTGCCTGCGGGCCCCTGATTGGTCTCGGCAAAGAGGCAAAATATATGAGCGAATCGAAATTGGCGGAAAAGACTAATTGAGTTGACAGCACCGAGACACCTGGCACCTTTTCCCTGATGCGCCTGGTGTCGTAGACCTGGTGTAGGTCGGGATCCACCAACTCAAAAGAGGACATGGTGCCTGCGGGCCTGATTGGTCTCGGCACAGAGGAAATATATGAGCGAATCGAATTGGGAAAATGACTAATTGAGTTGACAGCACCGAGACACCTGGCACCTTTTCCCTGATGCGCCTTGTGTCGTAGACCTGGTGTAGGTCGGGATCCACCAACTCAAAAGAGGACATGGTGCCTGCGGGCCTGATTGGTCTCGGCAAGAGAGGCAAATAGAGCGAATCGAAATTGAAATGAAAAGACTAATTGAGTTGACAGCACCGAGACACCTGGCACCTTTTCCCTGATGCGTCCTGGTGTCGTAGACCTGGTGTAGGTCGGGATCCACCAACTCAAAAGGGACATGGTGCCTGCGGGCCTGATTGGTCTCGGCAAAGAGGCAAATATATGAGCGAATCGAAATTGGCGGAAAAGACTAATTGAGTTGACAGCACCGAGACACCTGGCACCTTTTCCCTGATGCGCTGGTGTCGTAGACCTGGTGTAGGTCGGGATCCACCAACTCAAAAGAGGACATGGTGCCTGCGGGCCTGATTGGTCTTGTCAGAGAAATACGAATAAACATGAATCGAATGTGGCGGAAAAGACTAATTGAGTTGACAGCACGAGACACCTGGCACCTTTTCCTGATGCGCCCTGGTGTCGTAGACCTGGTGTAGGTCGGGATCCACCAACTCAAAAGAGGACATGGTGCCTGCGGGCCTGATTGGTCTCGGCAAAGAGGCAAATATATGAAAATCGAAATTGGCGGAAAAGACTATTGAGTTGACAGCACCGAGACACCTGGCACCTTTTCCCTGATGCGCCTTGGTGTCGTAGACCTGGTGTAGGTCGGGATCCACCAACTCAAAAGAGGACATGGTGCCTGCGGGCCTGATTGGTCTCGGCAAAGAGGCAAATATATGAGCGAATCGAAATTGGCGGAAAAGACTAATTGAGTTGACAGCACCGAGACACCTGGCACCTTTTCCCTGATGCGCCTGGTGTCGTAGACCTGGTGTAGGTCGGGATCCACCAACTCAAAAGAGGACATGGTGCCTGCGGGCCTGATTGGTCTCGGCAAAGAGGCAAATATATGAGCGAATCGAAATTGGCGGAAAAGACTAATTGAGTTGACAGCACCGAGACACCTGGCACCTTTTCTCTGATGCGCCCTGGTGTCGTAGACCTGGTGTAGGTCGGGATCCACCAACTCAAAAGAGGACATGGTGCCTGCGGGCCTGATTCTCGGCAAAGAGAAATAGCAAAATATGAATCGAATTGGGAAAAGACTAATTGAGTTGACAGCACCGAGACACCTGGCACCTTTCCCTGATGCGCCTGGTGTCGTAGACCTGGTGTAGGTCGGGATCCACCAACTCAAAAGAGGACATGGTGCCTGCGGGCCTGATTGGTCTCGGCAAAGAGGCAAATATATGAGCGAATCGAAATTGGCGGAAAAGACTAATTGAGTTGACAGCACCGAGACACCTGGCACCTTTTCCCTGATGCGCCTGGTGTCGTAGACCTGGTGTAGGTCGGGATCCACCAACTCAAAAGAGGACATGGTGCCTGCGGGCCTGATTGGTCTCGGCAAAGAGGCAAATATATGAGCGAATCGAAATTGGCGGAAAAGACTAATTGAGTTGACAGCACCGAGACACCTGGCACCTTTTCCCTGATGCGTCCTGGTGTCGTAGACCTGGTGTAGGTCGGGATCCACCAACTCAAAAGAGGACATGGTGCCTGCGGGCCTGATTGGTCTCGGCAAGAGAGAAATACGAATAAACCGAAATCGAATGTGGGATAAATGACTATTGAGTTGACAGCACCGAGACACCTGGCACCTTTTCCCTGATGCGTCCTGGTGTCGTAGACCTGGTGTAGGTCGGGATCCACCAACTCAAAAGAGGACATGGTGCCTGCGGGCCTGATTGGTCTCGGCAAAGAGGCAAATATATGAGCGAATCGAAATTGGCGGAAAAGACTAATTGAGTTGACAGCACCGAGACACCTGGCACCTTTTCCCTGATGCGCCCTGGTGTCGTAGACCTGGTGTAGGTCGGGATCCACCAACTCAAAAGAGGACATGGTGCCTGCGGGCCTGATTGGTCTCGGCAAAGAGGCAAATATATGAACGATCGAAAATCGAATTGGGAAAAGACTAATTGAGTTGACAGCACCGAGACACCTGGCACCTTTTCCCTGATGCGCCTGGTGTCGTAGACCTGGTGTAGGTCGGGATCCACCAACTCAAAAGAGGACATGGTGCCTGCGGGCCTGATTGGTCTCGGCAAAGAGGCAAATATATGAGCGAATCGAATTGGCGGTAAAAGACTAATTGAGTTGACAGCACCGAGACACCTGGCACCTTTTCCCTGATGCGTCCTGGTGTCGTAGACCTGGTGTAGGTCGGGATCCACCAACTCAAAAGAGGACATGGTGCCTGCGGGCCTGATTGGTCTCGGCAAAGAGGCAAATATATGAGCGAATCGAAATTGGCGGAAAAGACTAATTGAGTTGACAGCACCGAGACACCTGGCACCTTTCCCTGATGCGCCTGGTGTCGTAGACCTGGTGTAGGTCGGGATCCACCAACTCAAAAGAGGACATGGTGCCTGCGGGCCTGATTGGTCTCGGCAAAGAGGCAAATATATGAGCGAATCGAAATTGGCGGAAAAGACTAATTGAGTTGACAGCACCGAGACACCTGGCACCTTTTCCCTGATGCGCCTGGTGTCGTAGACCTGGTGTAGGTCGGGATCCACCAACTCAAAAGAGGACATGGTGCCTGCGGGCCTGATTGGTCTGTCACAAGAGAAATATAATGAGCGAATCGAATTGCGGAAAAGACTAATTGAGTTGACAGCACCGAGACACCTGGCACCTTTTCCCTGATGCGCCTGGTGTCGTAGACCTGGTGTAGGTCGGGATCCACCAACTCAAAAGAGGACATGGTGCCTGCGGGCCTGATTGGTCTCGGCAAAGAGGCAAATATATGAGCGAATCGAAATTGGCGGAAAAGACTAATTGAGTTGACAGCACCGAGACACCTGGCACCTTTTCCCTGATGCGCCTGGTGTCGTAGACCTGGTGTAGGTCGGGATCCACCAACTCAAAAGAGGACATGGTGCCTGCGGGCCTGATTGGTCTCGGCAAAGAGGCAAATATATGAGCGAATCGAAATTGGCGGAAAAGACTAATTGAGTTGACAGCACCGAGACACCTGGCACCTTTTCCCTGATGCGCCTGGTGTCGTAGACCTGGTGTAGGTCGGGATCCACCAACTCAAAAGAGGACATGGTGCCTGCGGGCCTGATTGGTCTCGGCAAAGAGGCAAATATATGAGCGAATCGAATTGGCGGAAAAGACTAATTGAGTTGACAGCACCGAGACACCTGGCACCTTTTCCTGATGCGCCTGGTGTCGTAGACCTGGTGTAGGTCGGGATCCACCAACTCAAAAGAGGACATGGTGCCTGCGGGCCTGATTGGTCTCGGCAAGAGAGCAAATATATGAGCGAATCGAAATTGGCGGAAAAGACTAATTGAGTTGACAGCACCGAGACACCTGGCACCTTTTCCCTGATGCGCCTGGTGTCGTAGACCTGGTGTAGGTCGGGATCCACCAACTCAAAAGAGGACATGGTGCCTGCGGGCCTGATTGGTCTCGGCAAAGAGGCAAATATATGAGCGAATCGAAATTGGCGGAAAAGACTAATTGAGTTGACAGCACCGAGACACCTGGCACCTTTTCCCTGATGCGCCTGGTGTCGTAGACCTGGTGTAGGTCGGGATCCACCAACTCAAAAGAGGACATGGTGCCTGCGGGCCTGATTGGTCTCGGCAAGAGGCAAATATATGAGCGAATCGAATTGGCGGAAAAGACTAATTGAGTTGACAGCACCGAGACACCTGGCACCTTTTCCCTGATGCGCCTGGTGTCGTAGACCTGGTGTAGGTCGGGATCCACCAACTCAAAAGAGGACATGGTGCCTGCGGGCCTGATTGGTCTGTCAAGAGAGCAAATACGAATAAACATGAAATCGAATGGCGGATAAAGACTAATTGAGTTGACAGCACCGAGACACCTGGCACCTTTTCCTGATGCGCCTGGTGTCGTAGACCTGGTGTAGGTCGGGATCCACCAACTCAAAAGAGGACATGGTGCCTGCGGGCCTGATTGGTCTCGGCAAAGAGGCAAATATATGAGCGAATCGAAATTGGCGGAAAAGACTAATTGAGTTGACAGCACCGAGACACCTGGCACCTTTTCCCTGATGCGCCTGGTGTCGTAGACCTGGTGTAGGTCGGGATCCACCAACTCAAAAGAGGACATGGTGCCTGCGGGCCTGATTGGTCTCGGCAAAGAGGCAAATATATGAGCGAATCGAAATTGGCGGAAAAGACTAATTGAGTTGACAGCACCGAGACACCTGGCACCTTTTCCCTGATGCGCCCTGGTGTCGTAGACCTGGTGTAGGTCGGGATCCACCAACTCAAAAGAGGACATGGTGCCTGCGGGCCTGATTGGTCTTGCAAAGAGAGAAATACGAATGAGCGAATCGAAATTGCGGAAAAGACTAATTGAGTTGACAGCACCGAGACACCTGGCACCTTTTCCCTGATGCGCCCTGGTGTCGTAGACCTGGTGTAGGTCGGGATCCACCAACTCAAAAGAGGACATGGTGCCTGCGGGCCTGATTGGTCTCGGCAAAGAGGCAAATATATGAGCGAATCGAAATTGGCGGAAAAGACTAATTGAGTTGACAGCACCGAGACACCTGGCACCTTTTCCCTGATGCGCCTGGTGTCGTAGACCTGGTGTAGGTCGGGATCCACCAACTCAAAAGAGGACATGGTGCCTGCGGGCCTGATTGGTCTCGGCAAAGAGGCAAATATATGAGCGAATCGAAATTGGCGGAAAAGACTAATTGAGTTGACAGCACCGAGACACCTGGCACCTTTTCCTGATGCGCCCTGGTGTCGTAGACCTGGTGTAGGTCGGGATCCACCAACTCAAAAGAGGACATGGTGCCTGCGGGCCTGATTGGTCTCGGCAAAGAGGCAAATATATGAGCGAATCGAAATTGGCGGAAAAGACTAATTGAGTTGTCAGCACCGAGACACCTGGCACCTTTTCCCTGATGCGCTGGTGTCGTAGACCTGGTGTAGGTCGGGATCCACCAACTCAAAAGAGGACATGGTGCCTGCGGGCCTGATTGGTCTCGGCAAAGAGGCAAATATATGAGCGAATCGAAATTGGCGGAAAAGACTAATTGAGTTGACAGCACCGAGACACCTGGCACCTTTTCCCTGATGCGCTGGTGTCGTAGACCTGGTGTAGGTCGGGATCCACCAACTCAAAAGAGGACATGGTGCCTGCGGGCCTGATTGGTCTCGGCAAAGAGGCAAATATATGAGCGAATCGAAATTGGCGGAAAAGACTAATTGAGTTGACAGCACCGAGACACCTGGCACCTTTTCCCTGATGCGCCCTGGTGTCGTAGACCTGGTGTAGGTCGGGATCCACCAACTCAAAAGAGGACATGGTGCCTGCGGGCCTGATTGGTCTCGGCAAAGAGGCAAATATATGAGCGAATCGAAATTGGCGGAAAAGACTAATTGAGTTGACAGCACCGAGACACCTGGCACCTTTTCCCTGATGCCCTGGTGTCGTAGACCTGGTGTAGGTCGGGATCCACCAACTCAAAAGAGGACATGGTGCCTGCGGGCCTGATTGGTCTCGGCAAAGAGGCAAATATATGAGCGAATCGAAATTGGCGGAAAAGACTAATTGAGTTGACAGCACCGAGACACCTGGCACCTTTTCCCTGATGCGCCCTGGTGTCGTAGACCTGGTGTAGGTCGGGATCCACCAACTCAAAAGAGGACATGGTGCCTGCGGG
The DNA here is from genome assembly GCA_001689995.1 of Tilletia indica. Taxonomy (NCBI): domain Eukaryota; kingdom Fungi; phylum Basidiomycota; class Exobasidiomycetes; order Tilletiales; family Tilletiaceae; genus Tilletia; species Tilletia indica. The sequence continues at coordinate 164,527 of MAPW01000060.1, read as the reverse complement.
CCTGATTGGTCTGCACGAGAGAAATACGAATAAACCATGAAATCGAAATTGGGAAAAGACTAATTGAGTTGACAGCACCGAGACACCTGGCACCTTTTCCCTGATGCGCCCTGGTGTCGTAGACCTGGTGTAGGTCGGGATCCACCAACTCAAAAGAGGACATGGTGCCTGCGGGCCTGATTGGTCTCGGCAAAGAGGCAAATATATGAGCGAATCGAAATTGGCGGAAAAGACTAATTGAGTTGTCAGCACCGAGACACCTGGCACCTTTTCCCTGATGCGCCTGGTGTCGTAGACCTGGTGTAGGTCGGGATCCACCAACTCAAAAGAGGACATGGTGCCTGCGGGCCTGATTGGTCTCGGCAAAGAGGCAAATATATGAGCGAATCGAAATTGGCGGAAAAGACTAATTGAGTTGACAGCACCGAGACACCTGGCACCTTTTCCCTGATGCGCCTGGTGTCGTAGACCTGGTGTAGGTCGGGATCCACCAACTCAAAAGAGGACATGGTGCCTGCGGGCCTGATTGGTCTGTCACAGAGAGAAATACGAATGACCATGAATCGAATGGCGGAAAGACTAATTGAGTTGACAGCACCGAGACACCTGGCACCTTTTCCTGATGCGCCCTGGTGTCGTAGACCTGGTGTAGGTCGGGATCCACCAACTCAAAAGAGGACATGGTGCCTGCGGGCCTGATTGGTCTCAAAGAGGCACGAATAAATCATGAAATCGAATTGCGGAAATGACTAATTGAGTTGACAGCACCGAGACACCTGGCACCTTTTCCCTGATGCGCCCTGGTGTCGTAGACCTGGTGTAGGTCGGGATCCACCAACTCAAAAGAGGACATGGTGCCTGCGGGCCTGATTGGTCTTGTCACAGAGAGAAATACGAATAAACCATGAAAATCGAATGTGGGATAATGACTGATTGAGTTGACAGCACCGAGACACCTGGCACCTTTTCCCTGATGCGCCCTGGTGTCGTAGACCTGGTGTAGGTCGGGATCCACCAACTCAAAAGAGGACATGGTGCCTGCGGGCCTGATTGGTCTTGTCACAGAGAGAAATACGAATAAATCATGAAAATCGAATTGGGATGAATCTGATTGAGTTGACAGCACCGAGACACCTGGCACCTTTTCCCTGATGTGCCTGGTGTCGTAGACCTGGTGTAGGTCGGGATCCACCAACTCAAAAGAGGACATGGTGCCTGCGGGCCTGATTGGTCTTGTCACAGAGAGAAATACGAATAAACCATGAAATCGAATGTGGGATGAATGACTGATTGAGTTGACAGCACCGAGACACCTGGCACCTTTTCTCTGATGCGCCCTGGTGTCGTAGACCTGGTGTAGGTCGGGATCCACCAACTCAAAAGAGGACATGGTGCCTGCGGGCCTGATTGGTCTTGTCACAGAGAGAAATACGAATAAATCATGAAAATCGAATTGGGATGAATGACTGATTGAGTTGACAGCACCGAGACACCTGGCACCTTTTCCCTGATGTGTCCTGGTGTCGTAGACCTGTTGTAGGTCGGGATCCACCAACTCAAAAGAGGACATGGTGCCTGCGGGCAGTGTTTAACAACATACTATAGTATACCATTTTTCGGGCCGACATACTATACTCCATAGTATGTTTTGGTCGGCGGCCCGGTGAGAAATAGGATAGTATATAAATAGTATGGTAGTATCTACTATAGTAGTACTATATTCCTGGGCAGGATTATAGTGGTAGTATAGTAGGGGTACACCGGTACCGAACCGCTAGCCTGTTGGGAGTCTGCGTGTTTGTCTACCAGCAGCCTGCTAAGGCGAAAAGGCTTTTGGTATACTGAGAAGTAGCTGCCACAAGGCTTCTGGTAGGTCCTCTAAAAGCCTTCTGGCACTCAGATCCAAATCCTGCTAGGAGTCTTTTCAGCAAAAGTCTAATACACACTAAGGAGAGACTCTCAGCGTGGGGCGGAGCCGGAGCGCCCCAGCCATGGAGCATGTATGGATGTGTCCGACCCCACTCCAGGGGTGGCCCACCATCCATGACCCCATCGTCTGTCTCCACCATGGCCACACAAAACACTTGCCACACGAGGCATGAGCACCACCAGCATTATGCCCTCTCCACTAGCAGTGCCCACTCCCACCTAGATCATTGACTACCATTTAACTGAATGTTCTGTGTAGAAAAAGTGCACTTCATCGAAGGGTTGAGGCTCTAACGAATTTTCTTTTCAGGGCAAAATGACGATGAGACCCTTAGACCACACAGACTGCGGGCCAAAATTTAGAAAGCCGCATCGGGCACCCACTACCTGCCTTTCGCTGATTTGGAAGGCTGTACGCTATCCGTCCTTGCCACCCAGTAGCAGTACAAAGTACGGCTGCTGTAAGGCTCAGTGTAAAAGGATGCGGGCATGCTTTCAGCTGGAATAGGTCGCGATGGATTCTGGCGGAGGGTAACCGTGCAGGGCTTCTCTTGGTTTCCTTCTGGCAGAAAACGAAAAATTAGAGCCCTTCTCACAAATAGGGTCTCAGCATACTATGAAAATCTCCTGCCAGTATGATAACAGGGTCAAAAGGCTTCTGGCAGCCTGGGGCGCTGGTTGCGGTGTATAGTATACTATAGTAGGTTTTCTTGATCAATGTCGTTATGCCCATCTCTATAGTAGTACTATAGAGATACTATACTACTACTATAGAGATAGTATACTACTCTCCTAGTGAATGAGCACATATTGTGGTATGTTGTGCCCAAATCAAAGTTTTAAAACTATAGTAGTACTATAGCCCAGCACATCACTACTATACTACCATTGATGCTCATTAACTACCTACTATAGTATGTGTACAGTATGTGTTGATGTACTATAGTATGACTATAGTATACTATAGTACCTATGATCGAGCCCATGAAATTTAAATTCCGATTTTATACTATAGTATACTATATCCCTGCTCAAAATTTGAAATAGTATATAGTATGTTTTCTAAAAAAAAAAAAAAACCACAAAACCAAATAGTATATAGTATGTTTTCGCAAATAGTATATGTACTATAGTATATAGGAATAGCATATACTACCATAGTATGTTAAACACGGCCTGCGGGCCTGATTGGTCTTGTCACAGAGAGAAATACGAATAAACCATGAAAATCGAATGTGGGATAAATGACTAATTGAGTTGACAGCACCGAGACACCTGGCACCTTTTCCCTGATGCGCCCTGGTGTCGTAGACCTGGTGCAGGTCGGGGTCCGCCAACTCAAAAGAGGACATGGTGCCTGCGGGCTGCGGGCCTGATTGGTCTCGGCAAAGAGGCAAATATATGAGCGAATCAATTTGCGGGAAAGACTAATTGAGTTGACAGCACCGAGACACCTGGCACCTTTTCCCTGATGCGTCCTGGTGTCGTAGACCTGATGTAGGTCGGGATCCACCAACTCAAAAGAGGACATGGTGCCTGCGGGCCTGATTGGTCTTGTCACAGAGAGAAATACGAATAAACCATGAAAATCGAATGTGGATAAATGACTGATTGAGTTGACAGCACCGAGACACCTGGCACCTTTTCTCTGATGCGCCCTGGTGTCGTAGACCTGGTGTAAGTCGGGATCCACCAACTCAAAAGAGGACATGGTGCCTGCGGGCCTGATTGGTCTTGTCACAGAGAGAAATACGAATAAACCATGAAAATCGAATGTGGGATAAATGACTGATTGAGTTGACAGCAGCGAGACACCTGGCACCTTTTCTCTGATGCGCCCTGGTGTCGTAGACCTGGTGTAGGTCGGGATCCACCAACTCAAAAGAGGACATGGTGCCTGCGGGCCTGATTGGTCTCGGCAAAGAGGCAAATATATGAGCGAATCGAAATTGGCGGAAAAGACTAATTGAGTTGACAGCACCGAGACACCTGGCACCTTTTCCCTGATGCGTCCTGGTGTCGTAGACCTGGTGTAGGTCGGGATCCACCAACTCAAAAGAGGACATGGTGCCTGCGGGCCTGATTGGTCTCGGCAAAGAGGCAAATATATGAGCGAATCGAAATTGGCGGAAAAGACTAATTGAGTTGTCAGCACCGAGACACCTGGCACCTTTTCCCTGATGCGCCCTGGTGTCGTAGACCTGGTGTAGGTCGGGATCCACCAACTCAAAAGAGGACATGGTGCCTGCGGGCCTGATTGGTCTTGTCACAGAGAGAAATACGAATAAACCATGAAAATCGAATGTGGGATAAATGACTGATTGAGTTGACAGCAGCGAGACACCTGGCACCTTTTCTCTGATGCGCCCTGGTGTCGTAGACCTGGTGTAGGTCGGGATCCACCAACTCAAAAGAGGACATGGTGCCTGCGGGCCTGATTGGTCTCGGCAAAGAGGCAAATATATGAGCGAATCGAAATTGGCGGAAAAGACTAATTGAGTTGACAGCACCGAGACACCTGGCACCTTTTCCCTGATGCGTCCTGGTGTCGTAGACCTGGTGTAGGTCGGGATCCACCAACTCAAAAGAGGACATGGTGCCTGCGGGCCTGATTGGTCTCGGCAAAGAGGCAAATATATGAGCGAATCGAAATTGGCGGAAAAGACTAATTGAGTTGTCAGCACCGAGACACCTGGCACCTTTCCCTGATGCGCCCTGGTGTCGTAGACCTGGTGTAGGTCGGGATCCACCAACTCAAAAGAGGACATGGTGCCTGCGGGCCTGATTGGTCTTGTCACAGAGAGAAATACGAATGAACCATGAAAATCGAATTAGGGATGAATGACTGATTGAGTTGACAGCACCGAGACACCTGGCACCTTTTCCCTGATGCGGACTGGTGTCGTAGACCTGGTGTAGGTCGGGATCCACCAACTCAAAAGAGGACATGGTGCCTGCGGGCCTGATTGGTCTCGGCAAAGAGGCAAATATATGAGCGAATCGAAATTGGCGGAAAAGACTAATTGAGTTGTCAGCACCGAGACACCTGGCACCTTTTCCCTGATGCGGGCTGGTGTCGTAGACCTGGTGTAGGTCGGGATCCACCAACTCAAAAGAGGACATGGTGCCTGCGGGCCTGATTGGTCTCGGCAAAGAGGCAAATATATGAGCGAATCGAAATTGGCGGAAAAGACTAATTGAGTTGTCAGCACCGAGACACCTGGCACCTTTTCTCTGATGCGCCCTGGTGTCGTAGACCTGGTGTAGGTCGGGATCCACCAACTCAAAAGAGGACATGGTGCCTGCGGGCCTGATTGGTCTCGGCAAAGAGGCAAATATATGAGCGAATCGAAATTGGCGGAAAAGACTAATTGAGTTGTCAGCACCGAGACACCTGGCACCTTTTCCCTGATGCGGGCTGGTGTCGTAGACCTGGTGTAGGTCGGGATCCACCAACTCAAAAGAGGACATGGTGCCTGCGGGCCTGATTGGTCTCGGCAAAGAGGCAAATATATGAGCGAATCGAAATTGGCGGAAAAGACTAATTGAGTTGTCAGCACCGAGACACCTGGCACCTTTTCCCTGATGCGGGCTGGTGTCGTAGACCTGGTGTAGGTCGGGATCCACCAACTCAAAAGAGGACATGGTGCCTGCGGGCCTGATTGGTCTCGGCAAAGAGGCAAATATATGAGCGAATTGTCATGACCCCGTCTGAGACACCAAGACCAAGACCCTTCAGGCGCAACTCTCCTCTGGCTCCGTCCTCGGCTCCGACCTCGGGACTACGCCCCAACCACCATTGTCACTCTCAACATTATCATCTTCCCAACAAACCATGCCTCGGCCCTCGGCCTCGTCCTCGCAACCCAGCACACTGCTGTCCTGCCCTTTCTCATCCTCATCCACCAAATCTTCCCCAACAATTCTCTTCCTCTTCTCAGCCGCTTGGGTATTCGAACTCTCTTAAGTACACGCCTGTTCTCTCCTGCCTGTATCTAGAATCCCCCAAGCGACTATCGTTTTATCACACCTCTACGAACTCCTCTTTGAAATCTCAAACACTTCGTCCTTTGAACCTTTGACCCCTTTCGCACCGACTCTCGAGTCCCTCGTCGTATCGCTTCCGACACTCCCTCTCTCCTCTCAGTTCTCTCTCTCTCCCATTCACACTACCTCTTCCTCTTCTGTCCTTTGCCTTTGGCACGACCTACGAGGCATCCCTCTTCTCTTTTCCTTTTGCTACAGCTACATACACTTCTTTCTATCTCTCACTTCCCTCTCTTGACCTCGAGAGCCTGGTTCGTGATAGTATAGTCGCTTCCGTCAACTCGTACCTCGTGCCCTCAAATCTCAAGATCCCCAACTCCTCAAGAAAACCTTTCAACAAAAAATATTCTCGTCATGTCTTCAAGTACCCGATCTCAAGCATCCCTTCTCCAAGAGACACTTGATGTCGCTCTCGCCCGCCTTCAAGCCCTCGAGGACGCTCAAGCTGTCACACACAAGAGAACCTCGAGCTTCGTCAGCGCCTCGAGGTTCAAGGACCATTACAGCCTCCACCAGCTGTTCCACACAGTAACCCTCGCGAGCCCAAGGTCAACTCTCCAGAGACCTTTCACGGCCGCAACAAGTCCAAACTCGGCCACTTCCTCCTCGGCCTCAACATCGTCATCAAGACGCAAAGCGCACGCTTTCCCGACGATGACACCAAGATCAACTACGCCGTTTCGTTCCTCCGAGACGATGCTATGGCATGGGTAGAACCCTTTGCCAGCAAGACCCCTGAAGAAAACCAGCCTTCATGAAGAACTATCATCTTTTCATCAAGGAGCTCAAGACCATCTTCGGCGATCCTGATGAGTAGCAACGGCCGAGCGTAATATCCGCTTGCTCCGTCAACGTGGTCCTGCCAGCACCTACTTCGCGACTTCCGCCGCTATGCAGCGGTACTTGACTGGAACGACTCTGCGTTGGCGTCTCAAGCCTACGTAGGTCTCAAGGACCCCATCAAGGACGAGCTCGCTCGCACGGGTCGTCCTGACGGTCTCGACCAACTCATCGAGATCTGCACTCGCATCGACAATCGCCTTCACGAACGGCAAGTCGAGCGAGAACGCCCTGTCACCACCACTAGGGCACCACCACCACCACCACCACTAACACTCCAACTACAGCAACAACAACTACGGCAACAACGGTAACACCAACAGAACCCAGACAACTTATGTTGTTAAGCGGGAAGCTGGAGCCGCCACTTCCCTTCCTCGCGGCCCTCTCTCCGAACAAGAGAAAGAGCGTCGTCGTCGTGAGGGACTCTGCAACTACTGTGGTTCCTCTGACCACCTTCTCGCTGCTTGCCCTCGTGCCAAGCCTCTTCAACCTCGCCCTGCCGATGTCGTAACGACAGGCAGCATGGCGCTTCAGGCTCTTCCCCTCGACAGGGAAACTGAGCGCAGTTCGACCTCATCAAGGCCGCAATCGGACTGCAACCTCCTACAACATCAATCTTCGCGGCCGCCAATCAAATCAGGACCTCCAGTCTCAACTCTTTCACTTCATCGTTCTATATTTCTCAAGATTCGCCCACCATTCAAGTTTCGTCTCCTTCTTTCATCTCTTCTCCGGCGAATGCCCTCTTGGACACCGCCGCTACCCGCAACTACCTCGATGTCGAGTTCTCTCACCGACATTCTCTGCCTCTCACGGCACTCCTCAAACCTATTCCCGTCATCTACGCTGATGGAAGCTCCGGACACGAGCTCATCACTCACACCACCACCATACAAATCGCCTTGCCCTCAGGGCCTCAACATCGAGTCACTTTCTATGTGACTCCTCTTCGATCCCACGACCTTTTCCTTGGCCTCCCATGGTTCCAAGACTGCGTCGCTACTCTTGACTTCGGCCACCTCAGGCTCACTTTTCGGTCGTCTCACCGACCCCTTCGAACACCTCAGAACCCTCAGTCGTCTCGTCGACTCCTTTGAACACCTCAGAACCCTCAGTCGTCTCGTCGACTCCTTTGAACACCTCAGAAACTCCAGTCGCCTCGTCGACCACTTTGAACAACACAACTACCTTTCCGACCTTCCAGAGGTCTCTTTGTCCGCAAGCCAGCGTCGCGATGTCCTCGACGCCACGCATTCCTTCCCGAGCCTACCTGTTCCGCCAGAACAGGCTCGACAACTTTCGACCTCAGAGGATACCGCGATTCGAGCGAGTCTTCCGGAAACGTATCACGACTATGTCGATGTCTTCCGAAAGTCCTCAGCCGACCGTCTTCCTGAACCTCGACACTACGATCACAAGATCCCTTTACAACCTGACACCACACCACCCTGTGGCCCAATCTACTCGCTCTCAGAAGGAGAGCATCAAGAACTCAGAAAACTACCTCAAGGAGAACCTCGACAAAGGGTTCATCCGACCATCTTCTTCTCCGGCTGGTGCGCCAGTCCTTTTCGTCCCTAAGCCCGACGGTACGTTCCGCATGTGTGTGGACTACCGCGGCATCAACAACATCACTGTCAAAGACCGCTACGCCATTCCAAAGATCGATGATCTCTTGGACCGCATCCGAGGCTCGACCATCTTCTCCAAGATCGATCTTCGTGGAGCATATAATCTTCTTCGCATCTTCGAAGGCGAAGAATGGAAAACATGTTTCCGAACTCGATACGGCAGCTATGAGTACCTCGTCATGCCCTTCGGTCTTTGCAACGCTCCCTCCTCCTTCCAACGTTTCATGAACGACATCTTCCGCGACATGGTCGATGTCTTCGTTGTCATCTACCTAGATGACATCCTCATCTTCTCCAAGACCGCCACAGAGCATGAACAACACGTCAAAAAGGTACTTGAACGACTTCGCTCCACCAACCTGTTCGCCAAAGCCGAGAAATGCGAGTTCTCCGAGACTCTGTCGAGTTCTTAGGATATCGTCTCTCGAAGGATGGCGTTACCATGGTTGTGGACAAGGTCAACTCGGTCTCTCGTGGCCTGCTCCTAAAACGGTCAAGGAACTCCAATCCTTCCTTGGCTTTGCCAACTTCTATCGCAGATTCATCTGGCGATATTCTGAAATAGTCGCGCCTCTCACGGCACTACTACGCAAAAACACCTCTTGGAACTGGAGCGAACGATGCCAGGATGCCTTTGACTCACTCAAGAAGGCATTCACGTCTGCCCCAGTGCTCCAACACTTCGACCCTGATAAGCCATCACAGTCGAAACCGATGCTTCGGACTATGCCATCGCCGCCGTGGCTCTCAGCCCGACGAAAATGGACGCCTACGGCCCGTTGCCTATCGATCTCGTAAATGGATCCCGCCGAGCTCAACTACGAGATTCATGACAAAGAAATGCTTGCAATAGTCGACACTCTTCAAGAGTGGCGACATCTCCTCCAAGACCCACGCCACACAGTCACTATCTTCACCGACCACAAGAATCTTGAATACTTCACCACGTCCAAGCTCCTCAACAGGCGTCAAGCCGTTGGTCCATGAAGCTCACGGAGTACGACTTCAAGATTATCTACCGCCCAGGTCATCAAGGTGGAAAGCCTGACGCCCTGACGCGTCGCCCGGACTACCATCCGGGAACTGCTCAGCACCACTTCGCGAAAACAACCCTCACAATCACATCACGCTTCTCCCTAAGGGAAAGCACAACTTCGACCAAGCTCCAGCTGTGTCCAGAGCGACCTTTGCCGTCGAGCCCAACGTTGATCTCTACAACCGCATCAAGAGCGCCTACGCTGACGATCCGACCGCCCAAAAGATACTCAGCAAGCCGAGCGGAGATTATACCATCGACAATCAAGGGCTCATCTTCACAAGCACCGAGTTTATATCCCTGAACCCCTTCGAATCGAGATTATTAAGTCTCGACACGACCATCACCTCGCTGGTCACCCTGGACGTCGCAAAACGCTCTCACTGTTGCGACGTGACTACTTCTGGCCGCCATGCGCAAAATGGTAGAAGAATACGTCGACACCTGCGACTCCTGTGCGCGAACAAAGATCCCTCGCCACAAGACCTACGGCCTACTCAAATCTCTACACATTCCCGAACGCCTATGGGATGATGTAGCTATGGACTTCATTGAAGGCCTACCGCTCAGCGAAGGTTTCGACTCTATCCTCGTCATAGTTGAACGCCTCTCCAAGATGGGACTCTTCATCCCGTGCCATTCAACCATCACCTCGCAAGAGTTGGCTCAACTCTATCTGAAGCACGTCTTCTCCAAACACGGAAGACCCAAGACCATCGTTTCGGATCGTGGCTCCGAATTTACCTCTTCCTTCTGGCGTTCTCTCTGCCAGCTTTTGAACATCGAGCAGTCCCTCAGCACTGCTTATCATCCTCAGACGGACGGTCAAACCGAGCGCGTCAATCAAAACCTTGAACAATACCTTCGTCTCTTCACAAGTTACCAACAAGACGACTGGTCCAAACTCCTTCCTCTTGCCGAATTCACGTACAACAACACCGAGCACAGCACCACCGGCGTGTCTCCTTTCTTTGCCAACAAGGGCTTCGACCCTTCCTTCGATATCCTGCCCAACGTCGTCGCCGATTCGTCCGCGGCGCATCCTCAAGCGAACGACTTTGTCGCCCGTCTAGGTGAATTACACCAACACCTTCGCGGTCAGATCGCTGAGGCCAACGAAGCCAGCAAGACCGCGTACGACCGGAAGCACTTAGAAGGCCCAGACTTCCAGGTCGGAGACCTCGTCATGCTCTCCGCCAAGAATATTCGAAGTAAACGTCCAACTGCCAAACTCGACAACAGATTCCTTGGACCCTTCAAAATTACGGCCTGTATTTCATCACACGCGTACAGGCTCGAGCTACCCGCCTCCATGCGTATTCACAACGTGTTCCACGTCAGCCTCCTCGAACCTCACAAAGCCAACCCTTTTCCTGGACGCGTTCAAGATCCTCCTCCTCCAATAGAGATTGATGGAGACATTCAATACGAGGTTGAACGCATCGTTGACAGCAAACTCGACCGTCGCTATTCAAATCAGCTCCGCTACAGAGTCGAATGGTCGGGCTACACGGGCGAAGATCGTTACACTTGGGAAGGCGCAGATCAATTAAATTGCCCTCACCACGTGGCAGATTTCCACCGTCGCCATCCAGACAAGCCTGGACCGTCTCTTTAAAGGCAACATCCCGCTCACACTCCTCGGTACACACACTTGCCACCCTTGATCGTCCCTTCACCCCGCCTACCATTCCTCTTTTGGTCATTTCTCGGCCGAAAGATCTTAAAAACATTTCTTCCCGCATCGATTTCATCCTTCTTCACTACCACCACCATCCATCCAAAAATGTCGACCATTCACTTCAAGTGTCCCATCAAGGGATGCAACTACAACGCTGAAGTCAGCCGCGATGCAGCTACAGCCCATTGGCGCCGTGTCCATGGAGAATCGGTCTCTACCTTCCCTTTTCCTTCCCAAATGGGACAGCGACCCAGCGACAACAACAGCATTCTCTGGAAAACCATCCTTTCCCGCTGGGAGAGCCTTCCTTCGAACCATCCGCAGCTCCCTCAGGGATCTGCTCTTCTTCATTACCTTGCCGCAAAGAAGACCCTCATCAACTTCGGGCTCACTTCCGACATCAATCAGACGTTCCAAATCAATCCGACCAAAGCACACATGAACAACGACGTCATTAACACCCCTACCTCCGAACACAACGAGGTAGCCGCCTGCGGATCTCTCATCTCCACATCCAAAGGAGAGATTGATCCTGCTCACACCAAAGGCCACTTCTTCGCCTCTCTCGAAGAAATGGCCGAAGTTCCTTTCACGATCACCAATCCCGACAGCCTCTGTGCGATGCTCAACGTTCAAGCCTCTGCTCAAGGCCTTCTCGGTTGCAATCTGCGTCTCCCAGACGCTGTCACCACCATTGGTATTCCCAAGACTCCTATCCGACTTTAGCAGTGCCTACACTGCTCGGGGCCATATCACCGATATCCACATCGACAGTGTCTACGAGGCCACCATCGTCACTACCCTTTTTGGACGCAAGCTTCTTCTGCAGTGGCCTCCTTCCGACTTCAATCTTCGCGCTCTTTCCACCCTTCACTGGAAATCCAACGCTTGGCGTCTTCACACCCTTTACCCGCAGCTTCAAGACATCAAGATCACTCTTTGCGACCATGGTACCGCAGAGCATCTTCCTCCCGGTGCTCTTCATGCGGTTATCGCTTTGGACAACTCTGCCATGATGGCCTATGGTCTAGCTCATCCCAGCATGCTCCCAGAAGTTCAGCGCATCGCCAAGTGGGAACTTAGCCACGCAGCTGACCTTCGCCTCAGTGGCGATCCGGAGGGTGGCATCACTTCTATTCTGGCCAGCCACAACAACGACATCAGCATTTGGGTGCAGCTCATGAACAAGGCCCTCATGCGACCCTACAAGGATCAGATTGTGGCCCTCAAGAAGGTACTCCAGGAGGCCCATTCCAAGCTTTCTCCTCCCTGATCTTCTCCAATGTCTATCTTCTTCTAGCTATCCTCCCCCCAATAACATCATGTTCCCCCTCTATTCTCTGCTTCCTATTCATTTTTTGAATTCTTTCCACCTCCCGACACAACCTCCCGACACTGGTTTTCACCTCCCGACACAACCTCCCGACACAAACCTCCACCTCCCGACACAACCTCCCGACACACACCTCCACCTCCCGACACAACCTCCCGACACACACCTCCACCTCCCGACACAACCTCCCGACACACACCTCCACATTTTTCTCACACCTCTCTCGCGTCTTCCTGCTATAAAAACCCCGGATTCACGTCAATCTTCTCTTCTCTTTCACCACCACCATCTTCCACAGGATACATCCCCACATCACACGCAACCCTCATCCACTACATCTTCTTCAACGCCTTCGCCACCATGCGATCTCCTTTCGACTCCAAGCCTATGACCACACTCTGGGCTCTCTGGGCTCAGATCCCCGACACCGTCGGCACCAAGACCACCATCGAAAACCTCATCAAGCTCGCGTCCAAGGACTGTAACCTCCGTTTCCCCAAATCCTCCACCCTGCACGAACCGAACACTGTCCTCCGTTCCGCGACCGATTGGGCCTGGATTTTCACCGAGTTCGGACATGGGTTGACTTTCGAGACCTACGACGCCGGCACCGGTCCTGATTACATCCGCATCAAGACCGACTTCGAAGTTCGTTCGGAGCACTTCTCTACCTTCTTCAGCTTCCTTTTCGTCCCTCCTTCCGAAGACTGGATTACGACTGCTCTCACCCTTCGCGTGTTTCGTGCTGGCGCCATTCTGCCCCCCAACACCTACGACCTGCGGTTCATTCTTCAAGGTACCATTCTCATGCTCGAATGGGGCTCCCTTTATCGCCACGGCGGCGCCTTCACCCTTTGGGACGAGAACAACCCCTTCCTTACCTCGACACCGTCTCCACCATCTCGGCTCGCGTCCTCGTCCGCGGCAACCTCATCGAACAAGGCATTCACACTCGCTTTCGCATTCTGATTGCCTTGGAGACCTCCGCCTTTCTTATGGAGTAACTTTACATCTCATCTTCCCCTCTCACTTGTGTGTTGGCCTTCCCCTTGTCAACTTTAACCCCCTCATCCTCGTTCTCTCCCCCTTCTGAACGCTGTTGGCTTTCCTTCACATTTTTTGGCCTCCACTTCTTCAAACACCTCTTTTTCACCAACAATTTTTGAGTTTAAAAATTCTCTATCCACTTTCACCTTCTTCCCACGACAAATTTCCTTCCCTTTTTCACCACTCCTCTGTTTCCTCCTACTCCCTTCCTCGATCTCATCTTCCCTTTCACTATCGTCTTTTACTCATCTTTCTTCCTCAACAATTCCTCACACCAACATGTCCTCTCCTATCATTCCCTCTGCCTTCAGTTCAACCTCCGAAGCCAGCTTCGACGACGACGTCGCCATCATCTACCAGCCCGACGACGTCCTACGCATGTGGCATCACGTCTCCGGATCCTCTCGTGACCGCGTCCTCGGCTCCACCCTCATCAATTACGCCTTGTCCTCCGGCGCCATCCATCTTCCTTCTACGGACATTAGGGCCCACGTCCCAACTCTGCTGGGAGATCCGGCTCTTGACCCTTGGGACTGGACTTTGGCCGAACTCAACAACGTGCATAATCCTACGTACATTCTCAACGCGTTTCACAACCCGGTCTCCTTCACCTATCGTCCCACCAACCTCATCACCCTTCGTCGTCTCTTGCGACCCGTTGCTACGCAGCACTCCGTGTCCACCATCACCGTACATCTTCACTCGCCTCAGCCGTCGCTGCTGCCGTCTTCGTCTCCTCCTCCTGAGCCTGCCACCAATCTCCTGCAGCACCTTCGAATCATCAACGCCGGCACCGTCCATGGTCCCGTCCCCGGCGGTGCCCCGCTCTGCACTGCCAGCGAGACACAGCTTCTGGGTCATCGGCTCTTCTTTGAATGGCCGCGTACTCCAATCAACGCCCGCTCTCGCGACGCATTCTTTCCGGACAACGTCGCGGATACCCTCGACACCATCGATGACCTTTTCATCTACCTCATCGCCCCAGGCATCACCCTCGACTCCTCCTTCGACCTCACGCGTCTCATCGTCCACCTCGAGATCTCGGTCCACCTCGACCAGGCCTATCATCGGCTCGCAGGAGCTCACCCTTAAACAGGGGGGTAATGTCATGACCCCGTCTGAGACACCAAGACCAAGACCCTTCAGGCGCAACTCTCCTCTGGCTCCGTCCTCGGCTCCGACCTCGGGACTACGCCCCAACCACCATTGTCACTCTCAACATTATCATCTTCCCCAACAAACCATGCCTCGGCCCTCGGCCTCGTCCTCGCAACCCAGCACACTGCTGTCCTGCCTCTTTCTCATCCTCATCCACCAAATCTTCCCCAACAATTCTCTTCCTCTTCTCAGCCGCTTGGGTATTCGAACTCTCTTAAGTACACGCCTGTTCTCTCCTGCCTGTATCTAGAATCCCCCAAGCGACTATCGTTTTATCACACCTCTACGAACTCCTCTTTGAAATCCTCAAACACTTCGTCCTTTGAACCTTTGACCCTTTCGCACCGACTCTCGAGTCCCTCGTCGTATCGCTTCCGACACTCCCTCTCTCCTCTCAGTTCTCTCTCTCTCCCATTCACACTACCTCTTCCTCTTCTGTCCTTTGCCTTTGGCACGACCTACGAGGCATCCCTCTTCTCTTTTCCTTTTGCTACAGCTACATACACTTCTTTCTATCTCTCACTTCCCCTCTCTTGACCTCGAGAGCCTGGTTCGTGATACGAATCGAAATTGGCGGAAAAGACTAATTGAGTTGTCAGCACCGAGACACCTGGTACCTTTTCCCTGATGCGCCCTGGTGTCGTAAACCTGGTGTAGGTCGGGATCCGCCAACTCAAAAGAGGACATGGTGCCTGCGGGCTGCGGGCCTGATTGGTCTCGGCAAAGAGGCAAATATATGAGCGAATCGAAATTGGCGGAAAAGACTAATTGAGTTCACAGCACCGAGACACCTGGCACCTTTTCCCTGATGCGCCCTGGTGTCGTAGATCTGGTGTAGGTCGGGATCCACCAACTCAAAAGAGGACATGGTGCCTGCGGGCCTGATTGGTCTCGGCAAAGAGGCAAATATATGAGCGAATCGAAATTGGCGGAAAAGACTAATTGAGTTGTCAGCACCGAGACACCTGGCACCTTTTCTCTGATGCGCCCTGGTGTCGTAGACCTGGTGTAGGTCGGGATCCACCAACTCAAAAGAGGACATGGTGCCTGCGGGCCTGATTGGTCTTGTCACCGAGAGAAATACGAATAAACCATGAAAATCGAATTTGGGATGAATGACTGATTGAGTTGACAGCACCGAGACACCTGGCACCTTTTCCCTGATGCGCCCTGGTGTCGTAGACCTGGTGCAGGTCGGGATCCACCAACTCAAAAGAGGACATGGTGCCTGCGGGCCTGATTGGTCTCGGCAAAGAGGCAAATATATGAGCGAATCGAAATTGGCGGAAAAGACTAATTGAGTTGTCAGCACCGAGACACCTGACACCTTTTCCCTGATGCGGACTGGTGTCGTAGACCTGGTGTAGGTCGGGATCCACCAACTCAAAAGAGGACATGGTGCCTGCGGGCCTGATTGGTCTCGGCAAAGAGGCAAATATATGAGCGAATCGAAATTGGCGGAAAAGACTAATTGAGTTGTCAGCACCGAGACACCTGACACCTTTTCCCTGATGCGGACTGGTGTCGTAGACCTGGTGTAGGTCGGGATCCACCAACTCAAAAGAGGACATGGTGCCTGCGGGCCTGATTGGTCTTGTCACAGAGAGAAATACGAATGAACCATGAAAATCGAATGTGGGATGAATGACTGATTGAGTTGACAGCACCGAGACACCTGGCACCTTTTCTCTGATGCGCCCTGGTGTCGTAGACCTGGTGCAGGTCGGGATCCACCAACTCAAAAGAGGACATGGTGCCTGCGGGCCTGATTGGTCTTGTCACAGAGAGAAATACGAATAAATCATGAAAATCGAATTAGGGATGAATGACTGATTGAGTTGACAGCACCGAGACACCTGGCACCTTTTCCCTGATGTGTCCTGGTGTCGTAGACCTGGTGTAGGTCGGGATCCACCAACTCAAAAGAGGACATGGTGCCTGCGGGCCTGATTGGTCTTGTCACAGAGAGAAATACGAATAAACCATGAAAATCGAATGTGGGATGAATGACTGATTGAGTTGACAGCACCGAGACACCTGGCACCTTTTCTCTGATGCGCCCTGGTGTCGTAGACCTGGTGTAGGTCGGGATCCACCAACTCAAAAGAGGACATGGTGCCTGCGGGCCTGATTGGTCTTGTCACAGAGAGAAATACGAATAAATCATGAAAATCGAATTAGGGATGAATGACTGATTGAGTTGACAGCACCGAGACACCTGGCACCTTTTCCCTGATGTGTCCTGGTGTCGTAGACCTGTTGTAGGTCGGGATCCACCAACTCAAAAGAGGACATGGTGCCTGCGGGCAGTGTTTAACAACATACTATAGTATACCATTTTTCGGGGCCGACATACTATACTCCATAGTATGTTTGGTCGGCGGCCCGGTGAGAAATAGGATAGTATATAAATAGTATGGTAGTATCTACTATAGTAGTACTATATTCCTGGGCAGGATTATAGTGGTAGTATAGTAGGGGTACACCGGTACCGAACCGCTAGCCTGTTGGGAGTCTGCCGTGTTTGTCTACCAGCAGCCTGCTAAGGCGAAAAGGCTTTTGGTATACTGAGAAGTAGCTGCCACAAGGCTTCTGGTAGGTCCTCTAAAAGCCTTCTGGCAGCCTCAGATCCAAATCCTGCTAGGAGTCTTTTCAGCAAAAGTCTAATACACACTAAGGAGAGACTCTCAGGCGTGGGGCGGAGCCGGAGCGCCCCAGCCATGGAGCATGTATGGATGTGTCCGACCCCACTCCAGGGGGTGGCCCACCATCCATGACCCCATCGTCTGTCTCCACCATGGCCACACAACACTTGCCACACGAGGCATGAGCACCACCAGCATTATGCCCTCTCCACTAGCAGTGCCCACTCCCACCTAGATCATTGACTACCATTTAACTGAATGTTCTGTGTAGAAAAAGTGCACTTCATCGAAGGGTTGAGGCTCTAACGAATTTTCTTTTCAGGGCAAAATGACGATGAGACCCTTAGACCACACAGACTGCGGGCCAAAATTTAGAAAGCCGCATCGGGCACCCACTACCTGCCTTTCGCTGATTTGGAAGGCTGTACGCTATCCGTCCTTGCCACCCAGTAGCAGTACAAAGTACGGCTGCTGTAAGGCTCAGTGTAAAAGGATGCGGGCATGCTTTCAGCTGGAATAGGTCGCGATGGATTCTGGCGGAGGGTAACCGTGCAGGGCTTCTCTTGGTTTCCTTCTGGCAGAAAACGAAAAATTAGAGCTGGTGGCCTTCTCACAAATAGGGTCTCAGCATACTATGAAAATCTCCTGCCAGTATGATAACAGGGTCAAAAGGCTTCTGGCAGCCTGGGGCGCTGGTTGCGGTGTATAGTATACTATAGTAGGTTTTCTTGATCAATGTCGTTATGCCCATCTCTATAGTAGTACTATAGAGATACTATACTACTACTATAGAGATAGTATACTACTCTCCTAGTGAATGAGCACATATTGTGGTATGTTGTGCCCAAATCATGGGTAAAGTTTTAAAACTATAGTAGTACTATAGCCCAGCACATCACTACTATACTACCATTGATGCTCATTATACTACCTACTATAGTATGTGTACAGTATGTGTTGATGTACTATAGTATGACTATAGTATACTATAGTACCTATGATCGAGCCCATGAAATTTAAATTCCGATTTTATACTATAGTATACTATATCCCTGCTCAAAATTTGAAATAGTATATAGTATGTTTTCTAAAAAAAAAAAAAAACCACAAAACCAAATAGTATATAGTATGTTTTCGCAAATAGTATATGTACTATAGTATATAGGAATAGCATATACTACCATAGTATGTTAAACACGGCCTGCGGGCCTGATTGGTCTTGTCACAGAGAGAAATACGAATAAACCATGAAAATCGAATGTGGGATAAATGACTAATTGAGTTGACAGCACCGAGACACCTGGCACCTTTTCCCTGATGCGCCCTGGTGTCGTAGACCTGGTGCAGGTCGGGGTCCGCCAACTCAAAAGAGGACATGGTGCCTGCGGGCTGCGGGCCTGATTGGTCTCGGCAAAGAGGCAAATATATGAGCGAATCAATTTGCGGGAAAGACTAATTGAGTTGACAGCACCGAGACACCTGGCACCTTTTCCTCAATGCGCCCTGGTGTCGCAGCCCTGGTGTAGGTCGAGATCCACCAACTCAAAAGAGGACATTGTGCCTGCCATATATATGATAATATGAGTGTTTGTGCCGAGCACTGCTTGAGTCAGACTTTAAGTCAGAATACTCACTCAAGTCAGACTTTAAGTCCTAAGAGTCTGATCAGATTTCTTTGGACTTTTCACTTCCGGGACTTAAAGTCCTGAAAAGTCACAAATCACAATTCGTCAAATTTTTGTGCCGAATCAGTGCTCGGCTCCGGCAATAGTCGCACGTTTTTTTGCATAGTCATAGTCATAGCCGTAGGCGTTTTTCGATTTTGGGAAATAGTCATAGTCGAGAGTCTAACTATAGCCGCCATAGTCGGCTATAGTCTCAGCTTTTTTTGCGCGGGCATTTACAACTATAGTCACACTATGATGACTATAGCCGTAGATCTCTCGCAATTTCGAGGCAGATTTGCGAGGCTATAGTCAGACTATATTCTGAAGCGGATATAGTGCGACTATGTCAGGCGACTATAGCCGTACAGATCCGACTATGGCAAATTGGAATAGAAAACGCTATAGCGCGACTATAGTGACATCATAGTCTTGGAACAAGGCTATGAATTTATCGGCGAGACTATAGTCAAAATATAGCGGCACCATAGTCGGACTATAGCGCTCCGTCTACCTTTTTCGAAAAAAAAACGGGCGACTATGACAGCTATTGTCGCGGCCGCGGCGGCCCATAGTCATAGTCATAGTCATAGTCGCGACTATGAGCAACTATGACTATAGTCTCATATAGCCCTATGCAACTATAGCTGTCCATAGTCGATAGTCGCCATAGTCACGCCGAGCACTGTGCCGAATGCTGTCTGACTTCAAGTCTAGAGTCTGAGTTCTGACTTTAAGTCGATAAAGTATGATTTCGCCACGGCCCACGGAAAACGCATTGTTACTTGTTAGACATAATTTATTACTCTAAAAGCCTCAAGCCTTTACGTGATTAAGTCAGATTCATTGACTTGATTGACATAATTGGACATTTGGAAATTGGACATGGACTCAGACTTTTCAAAATCTTCGAAAGTGTGACTTTAGACTTAGACATAAGACAATTAGATTTAGACTTGAGTCTTGACTTATTGAAAAATTAGTGATATAAAGTCCCTGCCCATTGCCGGACGAGTGAAGACACTGTCCACTCCTATTGAGATTCGGGTACGGACAGGTGTCAGGTATGCCGTAGGGTTGTATACTTGTATTGAGATTTGACTTTTGAGTATCGACATTTGACAGGCGTGGAGAAATTGTATGTACAAGTTGTGCTGACATGTCTCAATCTCATTCACTTATGGGTTACATATCCTGGTTTTGCTGTCTTCACGACGGGTATATACATAGTCCCAGGCCTAAGTCTGGAGGATGTTTATCAATTTATAATTTATATCTGTGGAGTGTGGACTATGGAGTATGGACTGACTTCTGACTTTCTGAGTTCTGTGTGAACTTTTTGGAACAGAAGTGGGGCAAAATTATTGCAAATTTTTCTACACATCGGCTTCGGGCCTCCGGCTTCCGAATGCACCCCGAGGCCCCGGCCTGCGCACGCCGCTCACTCCGGCCGACGCACAGGCTTTTTATTTTTTAAACTTGCCGGTCTCCACGATTGTGCCTGGGCAAAGCTTAAATCGAATATCTCCCGCGAGCAGACTCGGAGCGTGGGGGTAAGCGGTAAGCGGTGAGCCGGGCTGGAGGATGAGGAGGTCATCTTGTTCTCTTCTTCATCTGGACGATCACGACCACCTTCTTCCTGCTCGTCCTTCCTTTCGCCCGCTTCACTCTACCTTGCAGCTTCGATTGACCTCAAGGATGGCTGACACTCCAATTCCTGCACTCACTTTCGACCTCGCTCGCCAGGCAATCGTCCTCCCTGGCACCGAGAAGGCCGGCTACACGCCTGTCTACGCCAATGCCGCGCTTCCCGATGTCAACCTCAAGTCGACTACTTATGATCTCTTCAACATGGGTCGCGACATCAATCCGCAGGCTCCTTGCCTCGGTCGTCGCCCATGGATCGAGCTCCCCGCTGGCCACCCGTCTGGGAAGAAGGCCGACTTTGCTCCCTATTTTGAGTGGATCTCCTACGAGCAGACAGAGGAGCGCCGCACCGCAATTGGATCTGCCCTGACCCATCTCGGTCGCAATGGCGCGCTCTCGCCCGATGGACAGTCGTCGGTCCCAGCGGCAGAGTGGCACGTCGCCCTGTGGTGCCAGAATCGCCCCGAGTACCAGATCGTCGATCTCGCCAACCTGGCGTACAGCCTGATCACAGTCTCACTCTACGAGAGCACCGAACCCGACATGGCCGAGTACATCCTCAATCACTCCGAGACCAAAGTCCTCTTCACCACCTCCAATCACCTCCGTGCCATCCTTGACCAGATCGAGAAGTTGCCTCACTTGCGTCTCATCGTCCTCCTCGAAGACGGCAAGCCCGATTCGACTCCCCTTCCCCCGGGCGTTCTGTCCCGGTCCGAGCTCGTCGCTGGCTGGGTGCAGACTGCACAGCAAAAGGCCCAGGGATCCCTCAGCTTTTTCTCCTGGTCCGACTTGCTGGAGCTCGGACGTGCTAACCTCGCTGCGCACAATCCACCCACCTCGGGCGATCAGATCTGCTCCCTTTGCTACACCTCGGGCACGACGGGTAAGCCAAAGGGCGCCCTTGTCGCCCACCGACAACTTGCCAATGCTACAACCAATCCCACTGTCCATTTCCCTGGCAGTCTGGTCGTCATCTCCTACCTGCCCCTCGCTCACATCTACGGTCGCCTTGTCGAGACCTCGTGCATGCGTGCCGGATCTAGCATCGGCTTCTTCTGTGGTGATGTCACCAGGCTGATGGAAGACTGCCAGATCCTCAAGCCCACCTTTTTCGCAACTGTGCCACGCGTCATGAACCGCATCGCTTCGCTGGTCAATCAGCAGGCCAATGGGCCAGGCCTGAAGGGTGAGTGGATTCTTGCCCCACGTTCCTGATTCAGGAGATTCATGACAGCTGAGTTTATATCTCGCTTCAACAGCCAAACTTCTCAAGCACGCGCTCGAGGTTAAATATGCTAACTTCGACCGCGATGGCACAATCCACCACGCATTCTACGACCGACTTATCTTCAGCAAGGTCGCTGCGGTCCTCGGCGGCAACATCAAGTACGTGGTAACTGGCTCAGCGCCCGCCCGACCGGAGGTACTGAAGCTGCTCAAGGTCTGCCTGCGCGCCGACATTCGAGAAGGCTATGGTTTGACTGAGACCACAGGTACGGCGCTGATGATGTGGGCCGGCGATAAGGTGCTCGGAACTTGTGGTCCTCCCACTTTTGCCAGCTGGATCCGACTTAAGGACACCCCGGAGCTCGGTTACAGGAGTTCTGACAAACCTCACCCGCGCGGCGAAGTCCAGGTCAAGGGACCGAGTGTTTTCCCTGGTTACTACAAAGATGAGGCAAAGACGCGTGAGGCGATCGACGAGGACGGCTGGTTCTCCACGGGAGACGTAGGCGAGCTCGACGAGCAAGGGCGCTTCAAGATTATCGATCGCGTCAAGAATCTGCTCAAGCTTGCGTGAGTGGTCTCCAGGGCTACAGTTGCCGTTCTTGAGCTGACGCATCATTACTATGCCCAATTGCAGACAAGGAGAGTATGTTGCTTTGGAGCGCGTTGAAAGCACATATGCAGCATCTTCTTACTTGGCACAGCTTTGGGTGTACGGCGAGAGTACGGAGAGTGAGTCCACTAGCCTTTTCCTCCCGCTTTGATGTTACAAGGGCACTAAAGACTCTCTCTCCTTTCTGATGGTACAGCCCACATTCTGGCAATCGCGGTTCCGGAGCCAGGCCCGTTCGCCGCGCTCGCGTCTAAAGTTCTCGGCAAGACAATCGCACCTGATGACATCGGTGCGCTCAAAGCTGCGGTTGACTCTCCCGAGGTAACCCGTGCCGTCCTCCAAGATCTGGCTCGCATCGGCCGAGAAGCGCGCCTCAACGGCTACGAGATCATCAAGAGCTTGCATCTGACCGTCGAGCCCTTCAGCGTTGAAAATGGCCTGCTGACGCCAACCTTCAAGGTCAAGCGGCCAGAGGCGAAGAAGTACTTCAGCGAGCAGATCAAGAAGATGTATGCTGACGGTCCTGTCGAGTTTACCTCCAACAAGAACGGCAAGCTCTGAAGAAGGATCGGGTCTGCAGCTTCTGTGTTTCTGGAATCCTACTCCTCCTTCATCACTAAACTTGGCACCTTCGGATCTATCAGTTCCCACTTCTAACACGTAAAATACGCGCCGTTCGCATCTTCTTTCGCATGATCGCAAGGAGATGCGCAGAACTCTGTTCGGATGTATACGGTTGATCGCGTCCGGCGAGGCTCGATAACAGCAATCATAAGAATGTTTTTCAACCGAATCAGTTGTCTCGGCCCCGAATCAGTTCAGGTCCTCGCTGTAAGGTGAGCTGAGGAGATACATATGTAGAAGCCAGAAGGGTAGCCTTCGGGCTTCAGTCAGGCCGGGTTCGGGCGTCCGTTTCGCATGTTCCAACGACGTTCTTAAACCGTTCCCAAATGAGGATCGGGCCAAAAAAATTTGGATCGATTGGAGGAGAGCTTCAACCGGCGCCAGGCCTTTCCTCCAGTCTCCATCTAGCATTGTCCTCACGTCCGCAGAGCACACGTAGAAGCCCGTCAACTACGCTCGCATCAGCTCGCATCAGCTCACGATGCCTCAGGGCTTTAAGTCGAAAGTGAAGTCCTCTTCCTCCAAGACGACCACACAGCAAAAGCCCGCCGGACCCAAGCGAGGACGTGAGTATCCAGAAAGATACCTCTTCACGCCATGGAGGGACTTTGACTGACGAACAATCTCTTCTTGTGCTGGACTACACAGCTCGGACGATTGCGCCTAAGAAGACTGCAGCTGTTCAGGAGGCCAAGGAACAGAGGGTATGTGACGCTCAATGTTGTACTGCCCAGCTGCCCATTACCCGGAATTGATCTCTTCCCCCCTTCCCTTCTGTGGAACTACAGCGAAACAATGCCTCAATGACGCAAAAAGTCGAAGCCGAGATGGCAGGGCGCGCAGCTTCTGGTGGTCCACTCACCATCATGAAGAAGACTGCGTCCGTGCAATTAGACAAGCTCAAAGCCGCGAAGGAGAAGAAGAAGTAAATCCAAGGCGCAGGCCTTATCTTGCCGCTCGAGGATATCGTCGAAACAAGCCGCAGGACAGCAGGTCGCCGTTCTACTCGGTGCAGCCACACAGGAGCTGTCATCAAAGCTGCTGGCGACTGCTTTCTCCAGATTCGAGTGGCTACACAGCACTTGCTTCTGGCGGAAGTTGTGCGCTGATTACATCGGCGCAGAGGAGCCCAGGCCGACCACCTGCGATGGCCGCAAGACGTAGACTTACGAGCAGATTCTTGCGAGAGCTTCCATTGGCAATGTCATCAGACATCGATGTGGCAGACGACATGACCCAGGGGCTGAACACGCGTGAGCCATGAAGCCCAAAAGAAGATGAAATTGGTGAGAATAAAACCAGATTGTGAATGTCGAGGGCGGATACCAGAACAGAAGTCAAAGGCGCGAGAAAAGATGTGTGCTGGAGCCGAAGACCGGGAAAAAAGCTATCTCAAAGACGGCAAGGTAGAGGTATAGATTTGAAGGATGAAGGGACGATGACGAGTCTGTTGGAGAGTGTGGGGGCCGGGGGCGATCGTCTTGGGTCTACCAGACTCGTGGAGCTAGGAACTCAGTGTCGATGCTTCTGCAGGAGCCAAGGCTTGAAGTGAATTTCTGGGCCGATTTGATTTCTCCGTCACGATATTGCAGCGTTTACTGTTTGTCTAGGGCTGCGTGAAATGGGAGTGAGCAGAGAAGTAGTAAGTTAGCAGACTCGCACACATAATTGCATACGCAGGCATCACGATTGGCGTTCCATATCTGAGAAACTCACGCCATGCTCCACCGGATTGTCGGAACCCAGAGCGAATATCTAAGAGCGCTTCCGCCGACAATCGCTGAGTCGGTTTGAAGCCAATGACCTTTGTCAGCTTAGAGCCATCGAGTGCCAGTGCACGGTTGGCGAGCGTCTCCGCGTCGAGGAAGGATGTGAGTGGTGACGTCTCGTGTGTCACTGGAGGATCGGTGCTCTTGAGCATCTCGAATACCATATCGAAGTGCTGAAGGAAGATGAGTTCAGTACAACTCAACGAATGCGGGTTTACACGCGCCGAACTTCGGCCAAGAGGAAGGAGTCAACTTACTTTGGCATTTACATCGTCCACGACGCTCGACAAGTTCAGCTGGGAAAGATGATGCAGCCACACTATCAGTTGTCGCTCGAGCTCGAAAAGCGGAGCCTCGAGAAACACTGAGCTCACCTTTGCCCACGTCGTAATGGCAGCATTTACGAATCCGGTCTCGACATCAAATGCAGTTCCGACCACCTCCAAGATTTTCCCTCTGCAAAAGGAGGCCAAAGGAGGCAGACAAGCTCAGAATCAAAAGGGCATGTATGCACATGCATAGAGCGGCGCAGAAGACTCACTGATCTGTATTGTCTCCATCGACAACGTTGAAGACTGGTGCGCGCGGCACCTTGTCCCGAGGGCACACATCCTCATTATGCGCAACCAGCTTCTTGATTTCGTCCTCGTCCTTGCCAGTATACTCGACTCTGGCGATGTCTTCCCCTGCTTCGGCGTCTGCGGCGACACGCCCGCGCTGCGCCATCCAGCAAGCCAATTGCCATGCGGCAGAGGACCAGTCGGCGGTGTGTATGGAGTGTACCCTCAGCTCGGGCCCCCATCTGACGCGAAGAATGGATACAAACTGTCAGCAAATATGAGACCCCAGAGATGATGAGCGCTTTGAGCTCACAGCAGTTTCATTGGCTCTTTGTGCCACTGGTAAACCTGCAGATTGAAGGGAGGAAACAAGGTAAGCGGATAATCGGGGTTGCTGGTTCAAATGGATTTGGTACTCACTTGGCCCATGTAAAGACGAGGCATCACTGATGTTGGAAAATGGGCTCAAAGAGTAAGCTCAAGGTAAAGGTGGTGCAGGGTCATGATCGCGCGTGCTTACGGGGTGACACATATTGGAAAGGGCCCCAGAGGCCCGCCGAGCGCGTGATGACCAGGTTAAGCCTGCGGAAGGAGGACGGAGGAGGAGAACGCGTAAGCTGAGCATGACTGGGCAGATCAGAGACGAGAGAAGTGCAGAACTTACCCTGGTACGTCTGCTGCTGCGCGCTCGGCCTCATGCCACCAAAAGGCCTTCTTTGACTTGACGGTCCTTCCGCCCACCTGACCTTCCTTGATAGCAGGCTCGTCCGGCTTGATCGTGAGATATCCGCCCGTGTCGCGCACATGGGCTCGCACACCTTCTTGCGCTGAGATCTGTGCGAGTTGTCGCGCGAGCTTGGTGGTACGATCCAAGAGCATTTGGGAGGAGAGGTTCTGGCCGAGACCTGCGCCTTCGCCGGTGAGGTCGAAGACAAAGTCGTATGCTTTTCCATCGGGAGTGCGGTAGACACTTTGCGCAGTCTCGCGGTTGGTCAAGTTGGCCTGCTTGTACTCGAACCTTGGGTCTCGAAGGACCTCATGAGTGCGAGGGTCGACCCACTGGAAAGCGCGCGCACGGTCGCAGAAGAAGATGTCAGGTCCGAGCGCGCAAGATGATGCATGCTGAGTGCGGGTTGCAGCAGCCCTACTCACCAGAGAGCTTCCTGCCTCGGAGACGATGAACTTGTCGACGACGCGGACATGCTGGACTTGAGGACCCTGTCGACTGCCTGAGGACGAAGACGCGTTGTCGGCCAGGAACCACAGCAAAGGCCTAGCGAGGTGTTGCATTCCGCCGCAGATGAGAACTGACACGGACTCGGGAAGAGGGTTTGTGGTCATGGTTTTGTGATTGCCGAGGTTGCCTGTTGAAATGGATTTCCAGGAAGGGGAGAACGGCTTCTGAGAGTCCTGTGTTGATGAAGGTGGGTTACTCCGAGGGGTTGTGTTGATGCTTTCGTGAGCTGAGAAGTGCAAGAGGAGGGAATGTTCAATGGACAGCTGGTCGATGGTGGTGGTCGTGTTGAAGTTCGAAGGAAGAGGAGAGAAGGAGAAGCAGGGGCCTTCATTTGGAAGTCACCACACTCACAAACTCACAGGACACAGACACGCATATGTCGTACAGCAATCGTGGCTCTTGTGAGACTTATGGGGGGTTCGCTTTTGTTATTATTTGGTTCGGTACTCGGTACATAGTGGTATGTACGCTTATGATATGCACGGCCCCGCCTGCGTAAACCGATACTCGAGACACCGACGGTCGATCCTTGGAGGAGAACAGGCAGCGACGCATGCATGTTCTGAACGCTGCACAGATCTTCCGAGCCGTCTGCTTAGTAGTATTATGGTGCTGAGGTCTGCTGGGTATAGGAGCAAGGCGGACATCGTCAAGCTCCACGTACGAGTACGCTCGCATGCACATGATTCTTCGAGAAGCTTCAAGCTTTTCATGAAGGCCTCGAACGCAGCTTCCTCCTTTGTCTCCTCATCGCCTCATCGATCTCGACTGGGAGATGAATTCGATAGGGGATAGTATGAGATCTAAGCACCCTGAAGAAAGGCAGATCAGTTCTCTCTGTCAGCCCCCTGTGCACGGGTCATCAATTACTGGCTCCCGGTCAAGCATCACAGCAGCAGTACATGGCAAACGCAGCACGCAGTCCTTGCCAGCGTCGATTGCTAGAGTCCAGAAGGAGATCTTCAAGTCATCGCTGTCTCTGTTCTCTCGTTGTGGAAGTCCTGGACATCTCATCTTGTGAAAGGGCTTTTTGACAGCGAAATGGAATAAGTGCTTACGTACACACGCGCTAGTGTGAAACAGATTGATTGGGCGCAAGAAAGGCGGAAGCCTCAACCACGTGGAATGCTCTTCACGTGATCTATATGCCTTAAAGAAATAGACGCCGCGAGTCGCGACCTTCCCCTTTTCGAAGGACTGTGAAATGTGAAGGGCGACGACTGTGAGGTTCTTCGGGGCGATTCCATGTTTGTAAAGATGTCACTGGCTAGAGCATTGGGATCTACTCAGCCGAGGCTGGCCGCGAGATGGACTCTGCCCGGTGTTGGTCCTGTCAATACTCCTAGCTTCAAGAGCGGTCGATTCTTCTCAAATTCCTCTCCCGCGTCCAGGCAGGCCCAACTTCCCCCAGACCTGAAGCTCAGTGTTCACAAATCTTCCATCGCACTCACAGCTCCCTCCCTCGGAATCAAGGAACCATTTCACTTCGACCACCACTGGCTCCGCGACGCATCCCTTCACCCGCGCGATCTGGACGCTAGCACGAAGCAGAAACTCTTCCATACTTCGGACGTGCCCGTCAATGCCGACCAGCCGCTCGTAGACCCGTCTTCGCCTCCCCCTTCTCTCACTGAGGAAAATACGGTCCGAATCGCTTGGAATCCAGCAATTCCAATCACAAATGCATTCTCAGCACTTTTCTCTCGTCGGGACCCTCAACAAGTTACGACATCTGCCACGAGTGAAGCTCATGTGGTAGACTATCCCATCGACTATCTTCTTGCTCATGCCACCTCAAAATTGTACGATGAGATTCATGCCGACGTCGGTGGCCTACCCCGTCCCTGGCTCGCCCGCCACCTCAAGTCGAGCACAACCGTGCAACTCACTTTGGCTGATTTCATCAAAGCTCTTGCCTCTGGGTCCAGCACTCAAGATCTTCTCGTCCTGGCCGACCATCTCTCATTCAACACTCGGCCCTTCGAGTCTCATGGGATGCCCTTGATCCTTCTGGTGCAGGTCAGGCAGCTTCGGAAGAGGAGAGGACGGCACGCAAGCTCGCTCTCTTTACTATGCTTTCCTCCCTCCTTCGTGATGGCATTTCGTTCGTCACCGATCTGCCTACCACCCCTACGGGCCCTCAGACCGCCTACCTGAATCACCTTGCCTCCCTCACCGGTGAAATCCGACACACCTTCTACGGACACACCTGGGACGTGCGATCTCTCGGTGCTGCCTCCCGTAACATCGCCTACACCAATCTTGATCTGGGCTTGCACATGGATCTGCTCTACTTCGCCGAACCGCCTCGATTCCAGTTCCTACACATGCTCAGAAACAAAGTCAAAGGTGGAGAAAGTATCTTTGTAGACAGTCTTGCCGTGGCCGAAATGGTGTGGAAGCAGGATCGCGAGGCATGGAACGTACTTGCCGAGGTGAGTGCTGTCTCATCTGATTTCTGCTATGCTTCGTTTGAGATGCT
This sequence comes from Tilletia indica, assembly GCA_001689995.1. Taxonomy (NCBI): domain Eukaryota; kingdom Fungi; phylum Basidiomycota; class Exobasidiomycetes; order Tilletiales; family Tilletiaceae; genus Tilletia; species Tilletia indica. The sequence goes on along the minus strand of MAPW01000060.1, from coordinate 135,351 downwards.
AACCTTCAGAGCTTCGCAAATGTAGACACCGGTAGAGTTTCAGTACGAGAACGACGGCCGACACTATCGGTTTACACACCCGACCTTCGTCCGTGCTTCACGCAGTACTGGACTCGACGGCGCATCTTTACCATCAATTTACGGATCCGCCGAGTCATCCTCCTCCGAGGCCATGCCCCGTCTCGCCTGCGTTTCCTACAGTCCACCATTCCAAGCTCCCATTCCTCTCCATCCCCCGCACCTTCGCACATCGGCTCCCCAAGGCCTGTCTCTTACACAGCGCGCAGCCTTCTTCAACGCACTCGACCTGTTCGCACGACTGTCGCTGAGCGACGAAGTACTGTATGAACATCAGATGCGAGAGGGCGAATGTGTCATCTTCGACAACAGGCGCGTCTTGCATTCGCGGCGCGGCTTCGAGGGAAACGAAGACGACTCTCAGCAGGGTGGCGAAGTAGGCGAGCAGGATTCCGACGCCAAATATAGACGATGGCTGAAAGGTAAGCACTCTCTGATGTCTCCCATCGCTTTCCGCATTTTGGTTTCGGAGCTTACGAACTTCTTCTGTCATTCTCTTTCAGGTTGTTATGTGGACGGTGATGCAGTGTGGTCTGCCTACCGTGCCTTAAAAACGCAGCTTCGCAATCGGGCGGTCACTGCGTGAAGGAACATTTGAACACTTCATGTGCGCAGCCTCGGCACTGGGGCCCTCCAGGGCTAAGACCCTCCCGGAGGTAGAGGAACGTAAAGGGTCAAAGGTGCAACGTTTTGGACAGTTAAGCATTAGTGAACCTCAATTCAAACGTAACTCTTGAACGGAGTATCATGATGCCGGCATTATCGCGCTGCTAACTCCGCCGAGCGAGGCGATAGTGTACAAATTTTCTTCTATTCCGAGTCTGTGCCTAGTAATATCGCTCTGCGGTATGGGTGCCCTCGTCACGGTCTTCTACTACGTTGTCATGCCGCCATTGATGCGCAAGACCTGACCGTTGACCCATTTTGACAAGGGACTGGCTAGGTAAAGGACGGGCCCAACGATGTCATCCACCTCGCCTATCCGGTTTCGGGGAACTAGTGACTTGATGCGGTCAACGATCTCAGGCGTCTTTCCGTTCAGGAAAAGCTCAGTGTTCACAGGTCCAGGGGCGATGGCGTTCACGGTGATGCGACGTTCGGCACCTGTGATGCTTGGATCGCGTGCGAGGACGCGAAGGGCCTGTTCGAGACATCCTTTCGAGGCGACGTAGGGCAGGTAGCCGGGGCCGATGGCGGCGGGATGGGCGCAGAGCGATGTTGAGAAGAAGATGATTCGCCCGTCGGCGCGGATGCTGGGGAGAAGAGCTTGGACGAGGAAGATGGGACCTGCAAAGAAGGATGAAAATCAGCCAGGTCATACAAAATCTCAGGAGCAAAGGAAACGAATGACCGCGGAGGCCAACAGAGATTCGTCACACTAACCCGTGATGTTGGTGTTCATGTGCTTATCCCAGCTTTCCTGGGTGAGGTGGCTAAGGTCCTTCATCTCAGAGAATCCCGAAGTGAGAACAAGGATATCCAGTGATCCGCCCGTCTTGGCGAGAACGCTCTTCGCGATCGAATGTGCGCCTGCAGCGGAGGAGAGATCGCCTCCGACGACCTCGACCTGGGCCGAGAGCGTCTCCTTCTTGATTGAGGCGACCACTTCGAGCGCGGCATCCTTGCGAGATGCGTAGCCTAGCACAAGAGATCCACCTTGAGCGGCGAGCGCTTTCGCGATCTCGGCGCCGATTCCTCGCGAACCGCCTGCGACGAAGATCTGCTTCCCTTGGAGGGAGAGTGTGTGTTGAGCCGCCATGATTGTCGATCAGATGGAGGGAGAAGCTGAAGGATATGTGAAGGGGTAGCAGAGAGAGACACTGGTGAAGCAAGGGAGGAAAGTAAGAAGATCAGCGATCAGCGGTCAGGACCGTCGAGCAGGGATCTTAGAATGGCCTGCTTATACTTTCTTCCCCCTCGTCCCCTCGAAGCCACGAACGAGAGGCACAAGGCTCTTCGATCGCGGACAGGGCCAGCAAAGCAGAGAGACAAAGAACAGCTTCAAGAGAGGAGTGAGGACACAATCTTCGGACTTCGGAACCGTGGATGTCGAGATGCACGATGAACGATGGGCGAAGAACGCCCAACAAGGTCTCGCCGGGAGAACCAGAGCAAACAAACTCTTGCACTTCGGGACAAGTGATAACGAGGCGCGCAGCCGATCTCGTCGATAACATGCCGCAAGAGAAAGGTTGCGCAGCAGTCTTCGGGCGCTCTGTCCCGCTGTCCCTCCTGCTGAGAGGTTGCCCATATGGATTCACCCGAACCCAAACTCCGAGGTCAACATGATGGAGGGAGTCGAGTTCAAAGGCGGTCGAGCATCCTCGCTGATACGCCAAATACCAGCCGCAACCAGCCTTTTCAAAGGATCGGCCGAAGCACAGGTTCAAGAAGAGCTACCTGCGCTGAACTTGTCTATCTCAGAGCATGTTATTGTCAGAGAATGTGCGTAAAAAAGGATGATGTATCATTTCGTACTCGAATGTTCCTCTCATCGAGGTGAAAAGCGAAAAAGGCGGCCTGAGCAAAAGGCAAAGTAGTGTCCAGACAGGGAGGGGAATTGGGGACAATGGTGCAAAGGTATAGAACATGCTCGCTTCCGCGCCCAGCGGATCAGCGAGGGCTAAGCAGAGATTAAGAAAAGAGGAAAACGTCCCCGGTTTTCCCAGTCGAATCGGATGGAGGCTGGGGTTGGGGTTGGGGTCCAAAAGGCGTGTAACGGCAGAAGAGAGGTGGAGTAGTGGGTGGTTGGGTAGTGGTATCATCTCGGATCCTCGCGCCTCACGCGCTGATAGTCGCGTCAGCATCCGTCTCCGAGGCAAGGTCCTCATCGCCCAACAGAAGATCCGCAGTAGAGTCACTTCCTTCCCGCCAGAAGTCAGGTCGACCCGAAGCGGCAGAATTAGGGAAATCCGAGTCGAGTTGTGCCATGATTGTTGTCCAATCCACCGCAGCTGCCGGGTTCCCATCGGGAGCAGGCGCCAGAAGTCCGGGTGCAGTTTGGGGTGAAGAGTTGTTGGTATTGCCCAAAGCGAGCGCGGTAAGTCGTTGCTGAAGGAAGTCGGCCGGTGCGCCGCCATTGACAGCGGTACCGTCTCCTCCTGGGCCGGCCCCAGGAAAAGACATTTGAGGAGATCGCAGGAAGGAGAATTGCGAAGGGGTCAAGACCCCACTGCTGGTCTCTCCATGAGGACCCAACCCGTTGCTGTCGAAACCAGCCGTCAAGCTCGACAGATTGAAGTCGGGCGCGATGTACGTGCTCTGAGCCTGAGCGTTGACCAGAGAAGCTGCAAAGTTCGCTTCCGATACAGCCAGCGCGTTCGACATGGAACCGTGCTGCTGTTGTTGTTGCTGTTGCTGCTGTTGCTGCTGATGCTGGTGGTGTAATTCGGAGAAGGAGGACGCCGAGGTCAAGGTGCCCAGTTGTAACTCGGTAAGAGAGGGGGAGACGTCAAAAGTGCCCGCTTGAAGTTCGGCAAGGGAAGGTGGCGACGTCAATGTTCCAGGGGCTTTATAGTGGAACGGATTGGGATGGTAGTGACCCGCGGGGTGATGGTGGAAGTGCATCCCAGGCGCGATCGCCTGGTGGTTCATCTGCCACTGTTCCGCGGATTGTAACACCAGAGGTGCGGATGAGGGCGGCGAAGAAGGTGGAGCGGACTCGCTGCTGCCTTCCACATCCCCATCAAAAGAGTCTTGGAATGGAGCATCCCGATTTCGCTTGAAATTGCATGTCGGACACATCTTGATGAACGCTTGGACAAGCTCCTTTGGCACGCTGGGAGATGGAGCAAAGCACCGTCAGCCCCCTCATCATTGCGCCTTGATCTCAACAAGTTGAAGCTACTCACTTTGCGAAGTACCTGCGCAAAAAGGCATGGGTCTTGTCACGTCCACCATGGCCCGTACGCTTGTGACTGTCGTCAGATGGAAGCAATCGCGCATTGTCAGGAACAACGCTCAGAAGTAGAAAGCTGCTAATACCTTCGCGGTCTACTCACCAGAAGACTAGAACACCATACAGCTGAGCGGGTGGTGCAACCGGTCTCCCATCTGCAATGGAGATGATCGAATATCCTCCAGGACAGGTTGTAGCCACCAACGCCGAGCGCTCCAACACTGTCTGCTTGTCAAGCTGACTCAGCATTCCGGCGTTATGCGGCGAGATACCCGGTCCCAAGCGGAATGTTCTGATGCACCATCTCTTGAACGCTTCGCGCTCCCGCTCCCCCTTCGAGGTATCTTCCTCGAGACCCAACTGGCGAATGGCGTCTTCGCGCCCGTCCGCTCGACAGAGAAGGTACCACGCCACGGCGTCGTACATGGCAGGTGTAACAAGACTCTTATCGCGCCGGAAGGAGATCTTGGTGAGATAGGCCATGTGGACGGCGCGGAAGGCGGTGCGGGAAGGGAAACCTTCGACGGACAGGGCTCGGTTCGCGGTGAGCTTGTTGGTCATGCTATAGTCGGATTGGGCGGATTGAGACGAGGAATTCCGAACTAAAGCTTCGGAGGAAGGGCCGGCGATGACACTGCCGCCGTCTGAGGAGTGAGTAAGGCCGGGCATAGAGGATGCTGCGGAGGAGCTGGAGAGCTCCTTGGAGTGATGACCATGAGCTCCGCCGCTGATGCCTGGTGGGTGTTGGAGAGCTCCAAAGGGTATAACAGGCATGGGGGGCGGCATTCCGGACATCGGTTGCATGTTGAGGGCTAGACCAAGATTGGGGACGGACACTGATGAGCGGAGGGAGTGGGTATCGATAAGGAGGCCGTAAGCCGGTCCGTTCATGGGAATCATTCCGCCGCCAGCGTCGAGCCCGAATTGCTCCATGGTCTGCTTCGACTGCGGATAGCCAGCAGCTGCTGCGGCCGCTGCCGCAGAGTGAGCGAGGAAATCGAAGTCTTCGTGTAAACTGGAAGTGCTTCGTGCATGGTGCAAGTTCTGCTGCTGCTGCTGCTGTTGCTGTTGCTGTTGCTGTTGCTGCTGCTGTTGTTGCTGCTGCTGTTGTTGATGTTGATGCTGCTGCTGGTGTTGCGCTGTCATGTACTGGGGCTGCTGATGGAGACCAGACATCATCTTGTTACGTTCAAGCCAAGGAGTGACGAGGTCGTGGCAAACCTCTTCGTGATCGATGTCGTGGGCGGCAAAGGCGAACAACGGGATGGGCAAGCCAACCGGCTGGGCCATGAAAAGTGAAGAAGGTGGAGGTGGAAGGAGGGATGGAGGGAGTGTAGATGAACAATATTCCCAACCCAGTTGAGGAAGTGAGGGCGGAGAGCAAACGGGAAGGGAGGGAGGGAAAGAAGAAGGGAAGTCATCAACAAGAAGGAGTTAGAAAAGTCATCCAACATCATTTGTGCTCCGCGACTTGCCGCCTTGAGATCTCTGTGAGACAAGACAGGGCCCTTCAGTAAACACCTTAGGGAGAACGGCATGCAAGTATTATCTACGCATGATACTATGGTCTACCTGCTAGAGGAGTGTAAGATAGACCGTGCAGGAGGACCGGCCGGACACTGTACCAGTCGCTGCATCGAGTGATCGCCAGAGGTAAAGCTGTTGCTGCAAAGATAGCGCAGCACAAGGGAAGGGAAGAAAAAGGAGCAGCAGAGCGATGGGGTAGAAAAAGTGAGCCAGCTAGCCAACTGTTCTCCGCATTGGGCTGCGGGACCGCGTCGAGATCTTTGGCAGGGAAAAGACCGCAAACGCAGATGCATGGTGGGCATGAATCATGGTCCGCAGTCGGCACAGACGGTTGGGGAACCACACCATCACTCACCGCTCCAGCACATGCATCGGAAAGCCAGGTAAAAAAAGACCATGTTCGATCCGCGTTGGATGTCGTCCGCAAAATTTACTGGCTCCGACCGTTGACCACCTCAAGGGCCGTTGCGGGCACCACCTTCGCTCTCACAGATCTACTGCAGGCCAAACCGACAAATCGTCGGGATAAAAGGTCAACAAGAACGTGATGGCGGCCAGTGTAAAATGGATTAGCGCTCCCATCACCACGCACACTATCGTAGTCGCTGAGCTACCCGACCTGTCTAGCAGAAGTCAAGTCAGTGTCATCGTCGACGAGAGGCAAGACCACGTGTATCATCGTCGTGGTATCACCGGCAGTCACTGAATGAGATCCATGCCAATCTCAGCATTTGTCCGCCTGAGGCCTTGGGAGGAAGGACCATGACTGCCTTGAATACCGCCAGCTTCAACCTTACCCTTCTGAAGAAATTCTCCGTTGATGGTGATGGTGTTGAGGAGGTCAATCGGTCTAACCGGTCCGAACGTCCGAACCCGAATCCCCGACGATTCGGGCCGGGTTCTTCCGGTGTCGATGCAAAGTGCGTCATGGATTTTTCGCATATTCTCACTGCCTTGTTTCTTCGCATCATCGCCTTGCCATAAATGCTTCCAGACTGCCACCATCATCGCTGACCGGACGACTGCCATCTTCGTAAATCTCTTCTGACCTTTCCCTCGCCACCTTCTCCCCCTCTTCAAAAATCTTTTCCAAATATGGCCTCCCTCCTCGACAAAGCCAAGACCTCCGTGTCCTCTGCCTCCCGGACTAGCTCCAACCCCGACGAGGAGCGCGCTTACTACGTCGGTCGCTGGGCGGTACAGGGAACCCAGGCCGGATGTCTCGCTGCCACCCCGCTCTACGCACTGAACACCCTCCGCGGTCATGGTTCTCTCTGCGCGGTCTTGCCCGGTACAAGTGAGTTCACCCAGCACGCCCTTTCCATGCCTTAAAAGACCGGAATTCCACGCTGACCACACGCAAATTTTCCTTGTACTTTTCCCTTCCCATTCCAGCTGGCTCGGCCCTCTCGCAGGTGGTCTTGTCGGCGGTGCCGCGGGTCTTGTCACAGCCTCCCAGTCTGACGGCGCCTCCATCACAGCCAAGAGTCTTTCTCTCCGGGCCGATGCCGACCGTGTGAGGAGAGACGACATCCACCTGATTGGTGGTGTTCTTGGAGCCCTCATCCTCCCTGCCATCTTCCGTGAGTTTTGGCCCTTCTGTTCTAATTCTCCTTTCAAGAGTTTGTGCTGACGTGTTTGGAAATCGCGCTCAGTGAAACGCGTCGGTCTCATCAACGGTGCCCTGGGTGGCATCGGTCTCGGTGGAGCAGCCGGTCTGATCACACACACATTCCAAAAGTACGGCGGCGCACAGGGTGTCGCCGAGCGAGGACAGGAGCTCGTCAAGGAGGGCGAGCAGAAGGCGTCCGAGCTGGCGCGTCAAGGAGAGCAGAAGGCAGGACAATTGCAACGTGAGGCGGAGAGGAAGCTCAAGTAGGCGCGTAACGAAAGAAAGGACGTATTCCCAAAATTTCCAAAAGAGTGTTGTTCAAGAGTCTTTCACTCCCTCAAGCTGCCGTCAATATACACCGAATCGGACGAGACCGAGGTATTCCCAGAATCAATTTTTGGCACTGCGAAGAAGGCAGTGACTGAGGCTGCATGATGTGAAGGATTCGCATAGGAAAAGCGAAAGGGTAAAGTACACATGTCGGTGTCTTGATCGAGAAGAGGAGAGGGCAGAGGCCATTAATTCGACGAGGGGTAACGGAAGATAGAAATTGGGAAATGTGTATGAGAGGAACGCTGGCCGTGCTCCCTTTTGCTTGACGACGCGAAGTAAAGAAAGGAACCAAAGGGACCGCAGACAGAGAAGTTGAGACTGAAGAGCAGTCATCGACTAAGCCACGTCAAAAGGAATCCGAAACCCTCTTGAGAAAGAGCATTCAAAAGTCCGATGTACTTGTCCAACGCTGGAACTCCCAGGCGTCCACGGCGTCACGCCATCCTCGGTCGTCCTGCCAGGGGCTTGTCGCTGTGGTTGAGTGACAGCGCCGACAGTACGTGTGCGGTTCTCCAATCCCTGCCGGAGCACCGTTCGACGAGCGAATGCTTCATCGATACGGTTGGCTGCGTCGAAGGGTCCCGCGGGCAGACTGGTCGTTTTGTTTGCCAGTCCATTGGGACGGACAGCGAGAACGCTCCTTCGGGACCCAGGAAGGGCAGCCTTCTGCTTTGACACCGCAGTGCCGAGACCTGAAGCAGCTTGGTCAGAAAGCTCCTTTGCGTCGCCTTCTTCGTCAACATCAAGGTCGTCGTCGAAGTCGTCCATGTCACTCTGGCTGCTGCTGTTTCCCTCCTCCTCGTCACTGCTGCTCCCCTGTCGGTCCTCACGGGAGATGATCCCAAATCCGCCGCTTTCAAATGCCTCGTCTGCTTCGAAATGAGCCCCGAGAACCGAGTCCGGATCAGGCTCGTCACCCTTATCTTTGCCAAGGTGGGCAGGCACGATCGATATGGCGGTGATGTCTCCATCTTCGTCGTCTGCAAATCGAGCTCGGTGCTGGACAGACCGCATGGACGCATTTCGACCGAAGGCGCTGCTTCCAGTAGTAGTTGTGGGCTCCCAGTGTCGCTGTGGCCGACTGGCATAGGGCTGAAGTTCATTGGCGCGGTCAGGGTTGAACAAAGGGGAGTCTGTTGCTTCGGACGAATAGGTGCTGGGTTGTCGCATGAAGGTGGTGACGGGGGCCGACTGAGTGCGAGCCCAGGGAAGGACACTGCTTCGGCCGAAGGGAAGATCGCCGACGGTGGAAGAAGTTACGGAGGCTGTTGAGGAAGGGAAGCCGATGCCTGGGTGGTCGGAAGACGGAGCAGCAGTGCTTGCAAAGCTGCTGGCACGGGTGTGCAGGGGTGTCGAGGAGCAGTAACCCTTTGCGACACCTTTGATATGGGAAGCAGTCAGATCAGTCAGCTTCTTCTGTGCTATAACAGTGCGATGTGAGAGAGGCAACTCACTGAGACGAACTTGACGAGCCCTGTTCTGGAGTTCTGAGCGCTGCTGTGCGGTAGCCTCGTCAATGACGGCATCATCGTCAAACACGCGAACGTTGGCGACGGCGGGTATAGCATGGTCGAGTGCAGAGTTGTGGAAGGTCATGCCAGCGCTGAAGGTGGAAGCATGGACAAAAGTGCGTCGGGTGGGGACGTAGGCGCTTCCACTGCCGCTGGCGCTACCACTGGCATCGCTGCTCCCACTGCCGCCCGTCCTGCCCGAGGTGAGAGTCGAGGCCATTGTATGCGTATCAGGTGGTGGTGCGGGTATCGACACAGTGAGCGAAAGGAAGATTGCTCACTTTGCTCAATGAATGTGGTCCTCCGCTGTGTTGGGTTCGCGTCCCCTCGCCCCGCCTGAAATCTGAAACCTGCCAAAAACGCGTCACGAGTCTGCAAACAAGCGCGACGCGTTTTTTGTCCACGCGACGCGTTTCGTGTCTTTCCCACGTGGCATGCAGCATTCACTCACCCTGCCTGCCTTGGATGGGCTCGCTCTACTGAATGTTGACTGCATTCTTCTCCTTGAGATGGCTCCCTCCTCCTCCTCCGCTGCCCCAGTCCGGGCCTTTCTTGAGCTGCGTGCAGGTGACCCCGAGCAACACGCCAACTCCAAGGTCAATACGATGCCACCGTGGCCCACCTGAAACGAGTCGGCGCTTCATACGGATGGGATGCCAATACAAACCCAGAGGATCTCGACGAGGAGTCGAGGGAGATTCTTGTAGGAAGTGATGTGCGTTGAACATTCCTTATCATGAGTCACAGGTGTTGAGGGGCAAAGCCGTCTAAAAAGTTGCTAACCTCTCCATCATCCCTCCTTTCTTTTCCGATCCCAGCCAAATCTAGGACCTTCCTTTCTTTTCACCCCACCCGAACCCCTATCTCTAGGTCGCCTCACTCTCCTCATCAACCCATCCCCAAATCTCAAGAAAACCCGAGAAAATTTCATCGCCCTCCTGACCGGTTCCAAGGGCGTCTCCAAATCAGATCGGTCTAAGAAGCTGCACTACGCAGATGGCTGTCCCGTCCATCGGATTGAGACCGGCTTCGTCATGCAGTCGGGCGACGTGACGAGGGGTGATGGAAGTGGCGGAGAGGCAGCACTGGGAGGGACGATCAAGGCAGAAGCTGAGGGACTGTACGTGCTTGGGCCCCTACCTCCCGTTCGAGGCATGCAATGCTCGAGGCTGACCTCCCCTATCTCCCATTATTCCAGCGCCATCACTCCAAAATACGGCTCACTCTGTATGGCCTCTGGCGCCCGCAAGGACAGCATCACGTCCCAGTTCTTCATCGTTCTCGCCACCGAAGCCTCTCAGCTCTCCAAGCTGGGTCCCAAGAAGTACGTCTGCTTCGGGGACGTCCTTCTAGACAAGGACGATGCTGCGGGTGCAGAAGGAGCCGCGGTCTTGCAGCGGGTGGAACGATATGGATCCGCGAATGGGACACCGACGGAGCGCGTCTGGATCGAGGCGAGTGGATTATTAGATTGACCTTCACTATCACCGAACAACCCTCCTTTGCAGACCCCTCACGGGATTTTGCAGAAGGAAATCGAAACGATCTTTTAGTTGCTTGCATTCATTACTTTTGGGGGGACCGAAGAGGTTGCAGAACCAGTGAACGATCTGGGAAGCCAGATAGCATTACAGGAGAAGGCGTCACAATTTGCGTGTATATCACAGATGCAGTTGCTTGAAGAAGAAAGTTGCGTTCAAACCGACGTACTCGGTCGATTGCCGAGATGGTGTTGAGGCCACTTCCCTCTTCTTTTGAGCGAGTTCGCAAGGGACGGTAGTACCGTCCCCAGCCAATTCGCCAGCCCCTCTAGATATCATCCAGATCCTCCCCATCCTCCTCATCATCATCATCGTCCGATTCCGCCTGCTCCATCCACTCCAAGAACGGCGCAGCAGCCCGCCGGACCTTCTTGCTCAACTCCTTGTCGACGTACTTCTTGCTGACGTGCGTTCCCCAGGTCTTCAGCATCTCCTCGTCGTTCAGGGCGTCGATCTGGTAGAGCGCCATGAGAAGCTTTGGCACGCCGTTAGGGATGAGAGAGGGCGCGGAGAGAGCAGCGAGTTGCTCGAGGCCGCCCAGCAGTGCCTTTTGATGCTTCTCGGATGTGGTAAGCTGTTTCGCAAAAGGAGAAGGTCAGAATACCGGGCGCATTTTACGATCGCCCAAGAGAGAACGGCATTCACTCACCTTGACAAGAACAGGAGCATAGCGGTCAACCTCCTTGACGGCATCTTCCGTGAAGAGGTTGGCCATGACAACCTGGCATGTGCGATGCTTCTTCTCAATTCCAAGCTCCTGTGCCTTCTTGAAGACCTCAACACCAGTCGCGCCGTTCTCCTTGTCGGTAGCCTCCTCGCCTCCCTTCCGGTGTGAGATACACCAAGCCGCGAGCTGGGAGTAAGGGCTGTTCTCATCTTCTCCTTCGTCATCGTCATCACCTCCACCGATGACAAGACTGGCCTGGAGGGAGCCCTCGAGAGCCTTAACACGCGCCTTGACAGCGGCCTCCGAAGTATCGACGGACCACTCTTCATCCGCCGCGCCTCCAGACTGCTTCGAAAGGGTCTCAGCCGAAGGGATGTCTTTGGCCTCAGCCTCGATACGTGCCGTCAGCTCGTCGTCCGAGCCTGAGCCATCGCCACCTACGCCCGGTGGGCCATCGACCTCAACAGACTGACCGGCAGCTTTACCAGCCCCCTTCTGTCCCTTCGCAGCCTTAGGCGGCGGGTTATTTGTGATAAAAGTGACAAGCTTGTGGCGCATATCGACCGCAGTGCGCTTGCCACATGCTTTACAGTCACGAAGAATGTTTCCGTCCTTGGTGAATTTCAGGTCGGTTTCGGGGTTCTTGCAGTCGCCGCAGAGGACAAATTTGTCGATGAAGGTGTCGAGAAGCTCGCGCAGACGGTTGGCATCGTGCGCGCCATTGACGATGTAGCGGTCGGCCTTCTCTTCGAACTTGGTTAGGGCGCCGAGCTCGTAGCCGAAGTACTTGGTAGGGTCTGCGCAACAGAGAGGGGGGTAGTTTAGCACCTAGCTCGGGCACACGACACTGTCCGCCACGTCCAGGAACTCACAGGTCGGCGGGCGACTAAGCGCGCGAGCAATGTCGGTCATGTTTGCGATGACGGTCTTGATGCCGTTTCCCTTGCCTTCAATCTTGGTCTGGAGGAGGGGCATCTTGTAGCGGTAGAACTTGTCCTGGACATCTCTACGAACGTTAACAGTCGCCATGCTGGGCAGATACTTTGTTTTGCTGTTGGGTAGTGGGGGTTGTCAACTCTGGGAGGCGAGGAAAGGATCCAATGTCAGCAGCAGCAAGCTTGCGTGAGGGGCCCGGCAGAGCATGGTGCAGACAGTTGAGGCAGCTCACATGCAAAGAGGAGAGGAGGATATGTTGATAAGGGGGCTTCGCCCTATGATGCTGATCGATGATCTTCGGTCTTGGACTACGGTTGAGGTTGGTTCCACTGACGGACATGCGGCAGAGGGCTGGGACTATGGAGCGAGAGCGAGGGGGGAGGGATCAGGGTCACAGTCACCGAGCGTTCCTATGAGCGAGTGCGTATGTAGTCTGCGGAGAATGGCAGGGGGGAGGAGGACTTCGAGGTTTGGCGGGTGGTGGTGGATCGGAAGCAGGGCGTTCGCGGGCGGGAAAATTTTATTCCCCTTTTGTTCTCAGGCACATCTCTCAACTCATCGAGCCCGCTGTCCACGCAAGTTCATGAGATCAAATGATGGATGGTTACGAGTATGTATGATGGCATTTGCTCTAAGTGATCCTGGCTCATCTGGTTCGGGCAACATATGCACTAGGAACAACGCCCGCTGGTATTTGTGGCAACCCCACGCCCGGTGGCTCTCGAAGGTCACGGCGCCAGAATAGCATGCTCGTCTGTAATCGACCAGGCTCCCCACCAGGACCCGCCATGCGCCAGGCGATGTCGAGCTTGCCGAGGGGTGTCATCAGTGGCGGTAGCATCCCAGGTGGGGCACCACTGGCCGGAAGTGAGAAGCGCGCCGTGGGGGTTGCAGGTAGTGATTTGCCGAACGGCGGGGGTGAGGATACCGTCGATGCGGCTGAAGATGGACGATTAAATGCCGCCGCGCTCGTAGGACCAGGTGTACTTGGTACCACCGGGATCGAGGAAGGAGGTACCAAATCCTGTAGGTGTATCGGTGTGGATGCTTGTTCTAATTCCGATGCTGAAGACGTGTCGTCCGAGGTGATAGTGGATTGTTGCTTAGCTGGTGTTAGGCGGAATATAAATTGGCGGGTATCGGAAGGAAGCAGCCATTGATCCTCGTCCTCCCACAATCCTACATCAGCATCCGCTTGTTCCGGCTGGTCAGGTGAGAAACCAAAATGCCTCTTTGACATGGCCGATGATGCATCTGCAGACTCGTCGGTTCGCTCCTCTGGCTTCAGGGCGGAGTACTTCAGCCACGGCCGATCCAGACTTTCCCAATCCCAACCAGCAAAGGGAGGGCCAAGACCGACAGTAGCCGCTGCTTCTTGATTTTGATACAACCCTAGCGCCAGGAGGTCCGCGTCGAGCGATGCTTGTTCGAGTACTAGGGCTCGGGGCGAGTCATTCCGTATTTGTACCTCTAGTAGGATCGCCTCACGCATGTCGTCATCTGAAGTGGGTGCATCGTTGAGAAGGACAGGGGGTATTGGGGTGACTGGATTCGTTGACGGGAGAAAACGTGTGCTTTCGAACGAACGGTAAGTGGACAGGTCGGCACTGAAAATCGGTATGACCTGCCAATGTGAATGCAATATCAATCAGCTCCCTAGGTTACCACAGCTTGCACGCTTAATCAGCAGTGTGTTACTCACTTTCGGAAGCTCCGTTCCACCCACTGCCCCTGGGGCACACTCTGATTGGTGTCAAATACTCCTACAGCCATCCGAGGTGCAGGGAGCCAAGCCTGATAGCTGACAGTGCATCCCAACACATATCCGCCTGGTTTGCGCATGTCATGTCGAACCGTGGTCTCTAGCTTGGACTGAGGCTGCAACAGAGATAGATCTGACGCTGGCTGCTCATCAATGCTCGAGTCCCCGTCTGAATTTTGATGGGTCGTGGGTGGAGAGGCGGGCGGGGCGGTGCTGAGGCGTGCCAGAACTATGCTCGGATTCAACGAAGAGGACGGAAGGGCCCCCTTGTCAGCCATCGCCAGTTCTTCCTCCTTCTCTGCCTGCTGAATCTCTACTTGCAGAGAGACGTCCTTGACCGGCTCCGGCGACTCGTTATTCAGGCAGATGTAGGCTTGGAATGCTTCGCCGAGATGAATTGTGCCAAAGGAGGATGGCAGAACGAGCACGGTCGAGGTTGGCCAATCGCGCATGATCGGATCTCGAGAGGCGGCGTCCAGGGCAGACTGATTCGAGAGCATATCGTCTGCCGCGGCCGATCGAAGCGCACGCTCCGCAGCCCCAATGCTGCTCTGGCCGGACGTGCCATCCCCGAAAGAAGACTGCGCGAGGGATGCATACAGTCGCTGCATTTCGCCCGCTTCCGCCAGAGATATATCCTGAGCCAGCGCACTTGCCTGAGCGCGCGCTCTCGCATGGATCTTGCCCTTGTCTGCCGCGTCCGTCTTGTTCGTCCCTTGCTCCGCCTCTGCCTCTGAAACTGGAGCCGAGAGCGACGAAGATGGGAAGCTCTCGTCTGGCACTTCGAAATATGCTCTGTCCTGACCTCGGACCAGAGAAGGCGCAGAGATGCGCATGACCTTGAGAGAGAGCGAGTGCGGCCCTGCCTGGGCTGCTGCTGCGGCCGCCGTGCCTGGACCCGCAGATGCATTTTGGACTGACCGGAGTGATGCTGAGCGAGTTGGTGTCGGTGTCGATCGTCCGCTCCCGCCGACTGCTCCAATGACCGACGCCGCGCGTTGCAATGCCGATGCGGACATGATGGCGCTCTTCTTCTTCTGATCGTTGCGTTGAGCCCCGCCTTGAGATTGACTCGATGATGCCGTCGCCGTGTGAGAGTGGCTCAAGCTCAAGTTGAGGGGAGAAAGGTGGAGGCGAATCATCTGCTTCCCCATCATCATCCGGACGACTTCCATCACATCGAGGCCGGAAGACACTCAGAATTGAAGGCAGCATGGCAAACGCAGTATCAGCAGGAGGCGCAACCTCTTCCGAAGCAGCGCAGTCCATCCAGGCCGTCGGGCAAGAGGTGATGGAGGCATCTGCAGGCGACCCATCTCAAATTCAGGACAATGCCAACATCATCGCACCTCAACAAGAGCAAGAACTCGAAGACGGTGCCAACGCTCTCCAACAAGCTGCAGACGAAGAGGCCATCCTCGAGAAACCAGATGCAGTCGCTAATGCACATCTGACAGAACAGCCTACCAACGCCGCAAAAGAGGGCGAGCCGGACGACGAGAATGCTGCGATTCAGCCTAGCGCAATCGAAGAAGAGCTCGAGAACGAAGCAGAGGCCGAGGAAGGGGCGGGAGTGGAGGATGCCATGGATGAAGACTTCCAGCTCACCGAACAGGTCCGCGCCCAAATAGCTGCAGATCTGGCCGATCTTGAGGACCAAGATGCGGGAGGAGAAGGCGATGGCGATGAAGATGTACGATACCGACCCCATTCCATTCTCGATGACGAGGATGACGATGAAGAAGAACAGCAAACTGAAGAGTGAGTAGCTATGGGAGCTCCCGCCCCACGTCAGAGTGAGAGTCAGTCGACGCTGACGCCGTGACTTTCTTCCTTTCCCCTGCAGGCGCAGCAGGAAGAAGAAGAAGACCTCGCACGAGAGATTGAATGGAGAAGATGCGGAGGCCGCATTTGACGGCGAGGGCACGCAGCTGACCGAGAAGGAGCGTAAGTATCCATCCCAGCTTCCACTTCCGGAATGTCGGGATTTCAGACCGGGATGCTCAACTGAGCTGAGCTGAGCTGAGCTGAGAGCAAGCGCTGACTGCTTGTGTTTTTTCTCTTCTGTCGCAGAACGAAAACTTGAATTGAACCGGAGAATCGACCAGGCCTTGAAAGCTGGCAAGAAAAAGCGTGGAAGAAAGCAGGACAATGTCGATGTACGTGTCTGTTGCGCCTCGCCGTCTTGCGGATCACTCCGGATTCACGCATGACACAGTCCAATGCCTCAATGCTGACCCAACCATATTGCTTTGACCTATGCAGGACATAGACGTATTTTCGGACGAGAGCGTCAAGGAGTTGAGGGCTGAGATGTGGGCTGCCGCAGCACGGGACGAAGAGGCGAATATCAACAAGGGTCTCGTCATCGAGAAGCTCAAGTTGCTCCCCAAGGTCATGGCCACTCTTCAGAAGTAAGCTGATTCCTGATCGGGCTTCCACATTGTCTCCTGCTCTGCCTTGTTGACTGACAACGGAGCTTCGTTTCTATTCAGGACTCATCTCCAGCAAGCTATTACCGACCACGATTTGCTCGGAGGCGTTAAGCGCTGGCTCGAGCCTTTGCCGGATCACTCGCTACCTGCGCTCAACATCCAACGCTCTTTCTTCTCTGCACTTGAGAAGATGCCGATTGACTCCATCTCACTCAAGATGAGTGGACTCGGCAAGATCATGATGTTCTACAGCTTGAACACCAAAGTCGACCCCAAGATCCGACGCAGTGCTGACCGTTTGATCGGTGCGTTTTTTTTTGTCCGGTGCTCAATGAATGTCCTGATTTACTGATAGAATTTGACTCCTCACGAACAGAGATCTGGTCGCGACCCATCATCAAGAAGTCGTCGTCCTTCCGCGATCGCTCCCTGGCTAGGGCCGACCACGACCCCTCGAACTCCGTACAATTCGTTGGATCGCAGAGCGCCGCTGCGGCTGGAGGCGGTTCTCAAGACCCTTCGCAGTCTGGGGCCAACGCTAATCGGATGCGTGTTCCCCAAGCTGTGACGGGCTACTCGATAGTGCCCCGTTCTGCAATCGGTTCGAGTGGCAATGGCGAGGGTCTGTCACAGACGCGTATGAAGAACGCAGCTAAGTGAGTTAGAGATTTGTCCATGTCAGAGACTGCTTGTTGACTCACCCGCCTGTTCATACTCTCTGCAGGCTGCGAACGTTCAAGACCAAGCTGAAGGAGTCGAAGCAGCGCTGAATTTCGTCGGATGCCTGTCTTCGGCTGGGGTTCGTCAGCTCGAGAAAGCTTCTTTGAAGCTACGGACGTTTCTTGCCAATCCTGACTACGGTTTCGACCGCTGTCGTGCCCATGTCAGCCCGTTCAGAGTGATGTTGACCGTTGACGTGTAAAGATCACTTCCTTTCTCTCTGCCACGACCGTCAATCAGATTCTGTTCACAAGAAGCCGACCGAACACTGATCGCCAACGCCAGCCACTACTTGCTCGGTGCAGAATTTTCGAAACCTCGGAGAGCTCGAGACACAATTCCACCAACCACTTGACTGCTTGACGTCCACGGTCCATCTACATATATAGGATTCGTCTTCGGGAGGAGGTGAGCCGACATTCGGGAAGCATGAAAAAGGCCGCTAACGTCGGATCGAGACTTTGGGCCTTCGCCCTTCCCGAAATTGATCTGATGAAAACTTCGAGCCTTCGAGGCAGCAGCTTCACGCTTCACGCTTCACGTACGCTGCTTCACGCTTTGCACTGATTGGACTTTGGAGCCAGCAGTCGGGACGCCGTGACCAATTTCGGGGAGGGGATATGATACATAGATAACTGATTACTGATTCACGCCCTTTGCCCTAAATGCAGCATGTTGCTCTATCTGCGCGGTCGCACCAATAACTGCGCTAAGCAGCCCCAAGAGAGCACAGGTCGCAGCTATTTGGACCATCCTGCTCCTAGCTCCAGATCACACCGCCGGCACAGGCGGGCAGAGACGGTCACAAACTCATACATGCTGCCTGCTGGAGGTCCTGCTTCGCAAGTTACAGGCATCCGTCTATTCCGTAAGTAGTCAGTATGTAGCAGTGATCCATCTTCATCAATACCCTCTCCGTACGAGCTACATACGAGTAATCGCTAATGTCGCTGACTCGCTCATCGCTCCTTCTGCTTCTTGTTGGAAGTCATTATTATTGGCAGCAATGACCGGCAACCTACTACGCTCTCATTCATTAATCAGAGTCTATATAGCTAACAACGTCTTCTCCCTGACTTGCCTTCTTTCCTGTGATTCTATCTCCTCCATCCCTTCCCAGATCCCCGAGTCTCGGCGCTCGGCGCTCAGCAGCAGGTGACGCAGTGCAATGCGATCCTCGTACGGTCCCGCACCTCACGCCTCACGAAGCAACGACCAGGCTTCGAGGAGGCGACCAGCGTGCTGCCCCACCCAAGAGAAGCCTTGCAATATGTACCTATGGTCTGATGTGCGGTCGCGTCACGACGCGTCCAGCAGGCAGCAGCGCGTGTGCAGCACGCGTCTCCATCAGAAGAACGAGGACAAAGAAGGCCCGCCCTTATATCGTTCATCCCCAAATTTCGGAGATCGGGCCGGGGGAGACCCCCCGGACCCCCCCTCCTAACCCTTCCTCCCTTAAGAATAAGACATTCCAAACACTTTCTAACGGGTGCTCACGCACCCCCTAACCCTAACCCTTTCCGCTACGCGCTAACCCAGCAAAAAATCGGTCCTAACCAGCGAGGACTGAGTCAGGAGAGGAAAAGATAAAAAGAATGAAAAATAAAACATCTGCAAGCTGCCCGAATCGAACCAGCGGCTAATGAGACTAAAAGCGCTATCACTACCGCTACACTAGCTGGAAGTGGACAGACCGATTGATTTTGGTGTCAATATAATCAAACTACTCATGTGGAGGTGGAGGATTTACTAAGGAACTATGGAACCACGTGGAATTGGGGATGACCGATTTAAGGACAGGCACAAAGAAGGCGTAAGGCGGGCTTCACGTTCACAAACAAAGTGCACAGCATGCACTTCATGCAAGGAGATTATTGACTTTCCCTCCACCTGACCACCCTAAACCCAAAGAGTAATCGGTAATGGTGCAAAGCATGTCCTTGCTGGCAGGTGCTCTCCTCTACGCACGTACTGGCTTAGCGCTCAGCGCTCAGTAGTACTCAGTGCGCTCAGCGCTCAGTACTCAGTGCGCTCAGCGTCAGGCGTCTCAGCGCTCTGGGATGGTCGCCGTCGAAGTCGAAGCACTGTGAGTGAGAACTACTGCGTATGCAAGACAGGGAACGTGGAAAACGCGGACGCCGTCGGCGACGTGGCCGGATGCTGGTGCTGGTGGACCTCAGCCTTATCGATAATAAGCTTTTGTTGACGCGCTCATGTCTCTGTTTCAGACTGGGACAAACGCAACAAACAAACAACTGACAGCTTCTGCGCTTCTGATTAGATTAGGGACCTTCATTTTTTTTCCAGGTCTTATTGTATCCATCCCCTGCTTCCTCCTCAGGCCTCAGGCCTCAGCCCGGCTTACACCTCTGATCTTGGCCCAATGGCGCTTGGACGGGGCGGGAAAGGGCTGAGCGCTGAGATCTGAGATCTGAGATCCGAGCCCCACGAGCCAGGACGCTCGCGGTCCGCGCAGGTGCAAGATACTGGCGAGCCAATGGTCAGACATCTCCAGAGTGAGTAAGACCAGCAGATTTTTAGAGACCGCGTCCAAGAAGCTCGCGAAGCAGGCGAAGATCCTGTGGGCGCAGAAAATGCGCGCTGGTCATCTCTTTTCTTCTCTTGCTGCTGCAGCAGCTCGTTAGCGAGAGAGACCAGAAGGGAGACAGATAGATCGACCTCGTCATCTTCAGGCTTCAGGCTTCAGGCTTCAGGCTTCAGGCGGCATGCTCGTCCAGTATGTACCACATCTAGGATACGGCGAATTCTTTCTGGCTTTGGGCGGCGGCTCAGAGACTTCGTTCCGACCACCACTTTGTGTCAGGATCGACCTGGACTTACACCATTTAATCATTCTAAAGAAGCATTTGCATTTGCGCTCGGCACTAACCCTTCTCGCACACCGCTGGCCCTGGGCGGGCGCCAGGGTGGGCGGCTAGCACCTGGGCAAACAGCCCCGACAATCGTGTGGGTGGGTGCGACGGAGGAGGACGATGCGATCATTACATGGGCCTGCGACGCTTTACGCGACGAAAGAACGACGGACTCGCGCATCCCAGAGCCCAGCGCCCAGCGCCCAGCCACCGCACGATCTTTTTCGCTTCGGGTGCGCGTGCGAAAACGACGACGATGCACGAGGCTAATCATCGTGCATGTGATAGGATTGAATGTCCGACCACCGCCGTCCTCGTTCCTCCTCCCTCGCCTAACGCCTGGCCACACTCAATAATGATGTACTGACTCACTACATACTGGCCGACTGACCACTGACCTTCCTGCCTCGTTGTGCCGTGTACCCTCCCAGTGACCTCAAGCCTGAAAGCTAGTCCACATCACGCATCACGACGTTCACGTGCGCACACCTCGGTACAGCACCTGCCTGTAGATGCCTGCTGCCTGACGCCTGTCTGCTACCCTACCAAGTGCACATTCATACGCGATAATCAGCAACTTATTATTATTGCAGGCTACCAGATCGATGAGTGGCAGATTAGGAACAAGCAGCAGATTAACGAACAGGCGCGACGGCGCCACCCTGCCCTTGCATGACCTCGGACGATGCTGGGCATCCTGCCTGTCCTCTACCTTATTCTTCTGGTCATCACCATCAGGCACTAACCCTAACCTTTTCTCTCTCTCATTCATTTGACCCTTATTGTTGCTTACATACTTCCTTTGCTCTTCCCTTGCTTCGATTGGCCTTTTCCAGAACCAAATCCCGTCCCCTGCTGGGGCGCCTGCCTACTGCAGTCTGCATGCCTTTATTCCAGGATTCGCCCTGCTCTTCCATCTTATGCCTTGTGTACCACCACCATCGCTTCTCTCTATCACTGTGCCAGGAACGAGGTCCTTCCCGCATCCAAGGTCCTCCTGCGTTCCTTTTCCGCTTCCCGAATCTGCATTCGCCCCAGTGAGATCCCCATACGTCTCCTCGTAGGAAGAAGTCCCAGATTCCCTTCCAGATCGACGACTTCGCATCCTAGGCGACCCTACTCGCAAACGCACCCCAAGAACCGCAGCATTTGCACAGCTGGACGACTCGACTGCACCTCTTCGCATACGTGTCCACCCACTTCTCTGCACCAACTTCTCGGAGCCCGTTTATCAACCCTCCTGCACGGACACCGAGATTACAGTACGCTCCCCGTGCGTATCAGCACAACGCACAAGGCTCGTACGCAGAAGAACCTATTTCTGGGGATCGAAGCCCCCGCCCTGCAGGCTACACGCTCTTGCAGAACGTCTAAGTTCGCCGTTCTTTTGTTTTGGCGTTCTCTTGCTTCGTGCCACATCCACAGAGTAGGCTTCGGTGGGCGGCGAAAAGCGTCACTTTGCATCATCGACTAAAGAACTGGCGAAAGCCCTGTGCGGATTGAACGTCCTTCCCTCGCTGCTCGCCTCGACTGTCTTCTGCATCACAGCCTCCAGCCTCACAAGTAAGTTGATGCTAGGTTTCACAAGGGTTCTAAGTCCCTGACATCTGACAGCCGACAGCTCTCCTCTGCCTACCTCCTCAGTCAGTATATCATCGACTCGAAGGATATTCTCTGATCGCACCCACTATCAGTTTCCTCCCTCCCTTCGACATCGACCTCAAGACCAGCATCGATACCGCCTTCCTTCCGATTTTCTCTCTTCAAGTACTCGCCGAGCCTCGATAATCATTATCTCAAGCCCACATCCTTCAAGCAGAAGAAAAGACCGAAGTCGGTCGCCAGTGCTCCAAAACCTAGACACATATCATAGATCTCAAAGAATGACTTCCTCGTCCTCTTCTGAGGAAAGGGCGGGCCCTTCGCCACATCCGACTCCTCAAACTCCTCTTCTCTTCCTCTTCCACCTTCGTACCATCAGGATCGGCAAGTCCCTTCAAATTCGCAAGCTCCATCCAACAGGCTTCCTTATCGTCCTCATACCAGCCTCAAACCCATCTTCGATGAGCTCTCGCGGTCCTTCGGTCCCTCCCAGGTGATGTCGCTTACAGGTGACCAGCTCGACTGAACAGCCATGGAGATTTTCGGCACACTCGATTTGAGCGGGTTCAACTTTGACTCGTTTGGTGGGTTTGGAATGGCGAACGGGTTCACGCCTACAACGAATGACTCTTCCATGCCTTCAGTCTCGCGGAGCATGTCGTCTACGGGGTCGACGGGTGGGGTAACTAGCGGCGCTGCGAGCTCGATGGATCATACTTCTTCGGCGACGATGGCGGCTATGGCTGCTGCTGCTGCAGCCGCGGCACAGGACATCCGCTTGGGTATACCTACGCTTCGCCCAGGTCTAACGAGGATTCGCCTGCGATGGGTTTCACGCCCGACTTATTACCGTCCTTTGGTTTTGGAGGTGGGGCTGGAGGAGGGGCAGGTCATGATGGACTGAACGTTGTTACGGATCCGAACGTTCTCTTCTCACAAGCGCAAGCAGGAATGGTCCAGCTTCTGCCCGTCCTCTTTCCATCACAACCACTTCCTCCTCTCTTCCGCTCCTTCCGACTCGACGACGACGATGAACAACCAGTACGGGTTCGGAGCCAGTTCTTTCGGTAGTGCGACGGATCTTCAGCAGCAGTATGAGCACTATCCGTCTCTCTTCAGCAGCCCACTTTCGTCGTTCCCCTTCGGCAACGCGCGAAACTCGCCCAACGGGTCTGGGAACATGAGCGGCGGCGGAGCTCAAGGTCCCGTCGTCTCCATCGGGGGATACCCGCCCATCCCGCAGTCGACCTCTCCAGCTCCAGTACGACAACTCACGGCGGCGGCGCAAGCGGGAGTGGCTCTGCAGGAACGTGGTCTTCAGGACCTTCAAGTCTCTCAAATCAGTCGAGCGCGACGAATCTGAGCATGACGCCTTACGCGAGTAGTGGGAGCAGTAGTAGTAGCAGTGTCAGTGCGAATCCGCATAACATTCCTCCTCCGCCGCCAGCACCGGCGCCTGGTGCGGGTGGGGCGGATGCGATGGATGTGACTGGGGAGAGTGGGAATGGCGGTATTGGCGGTGGCGGTGGCGGTGCCAGTGGGAAAGGACGGAAGAGTACGGGTACGAGTGCGGGTTCGCCAGCCGGCGCTGGTACTGGTACTTCGGGCTCGGGTGCGGGATCGAAAATGAACACGCCGTCGATCTCTGGGAAGAGGTTGAACTGGGCGAGATGATCTGTCAGGTGAGTAGAACAACCACAAAATCGCGAAAACGAACGCCGCTCAAAAATTCACTGCTTCTTTCTCCTTATCTTCCGTGCAATTGCTTAGACCATCGCCCATGCGCCAGACGGCCGACTCGTGATTCAAGAGCTCTTTGAGCGAATGGTCGCTACCTTCCCTGAGATTCGCGAATGGGCCAGCAACAAAGACTGGGAAGCACGCGTCAAGAACCGGATCAAGTCCACCCTTTCCATCAAGGGAAACCTGTTCGTCAAAGTTCCCCGGACGTCGACCGCGGCGGGAAAGGGCAGTTGGTGGACTCTTACTCCTGAAGAGGCGGAAAAGTGGACGCCTGGTCGGTTGGCGAATGTCGTTAAGCGGGTGGGACCGGGGTCGAGCGGGGGTGCTCCTGGTGGCGGCGTGAGTGGTAACGGCGGCGGCGGTGGTGGTGTTGGTAGCAGCAACAGCAGTAGTAACGGACATGGCCACGCCGTCGGATACCCGATGGGATTCCCACTCGGCAGCCCCCCGACAGGACCCTTCTACAACAGCCCCTATTTGCACGGTTACGGCGGACCGGGAGGAAGCGCAGCGAGCAGCATGCACGGTTCTCGATCAGGCTCGATCAGTGCTCCGGGCAGCGTGACCCACTCGCGGACAAACTCGATCTCACTTGGTGGAATGAACGAGGCGTATCAGTACCAACAACAGCAGATGTCTTCTCATCAGGCTGCGGCGCATATGGTTGGGATGGGACATGGACCTTCGTATTCGCATGGATTGGGGTCGCATCCTTATTTGCCGCAGAACGCGTGGGGCGGCGGCGGTGGTGGTAGTGGTGGGGCGGGGTCGAGGAGGGGTAGCGCGTCGGCTGCGTCGGGGCTTGGCTCTGCTGTTGCTTCTGCTGGGAACACTGGCGCGTCTGGGGCTGGCGGGATGGACGTCAGCGCTGGGATTACTGAGTCGGGGCCGGATGGACCGAATTTGCGATCGCGACGTGCATCGGGTCCGGCTGTCAGTCTGGGTGGTGGCGGATCTGGCGGAGGAGGTGGAGGCGGAGGTGGGATTCACCACTCGCTCAGCATGACCAATCTGTCGAGCCTGGGCGGCGGTGGACTTCCAGGGAGAGGAGGGATGTTCGCACTGTCGATGTCGACGAGTCCAGCTGATCACAACAACAACGTGTTCACGGCAGCGACGGGATGTCGGGCTGGTGCGGAGTTTGGCCAGTTTTCCATTCTCGCTCGCGTCGAAGGGCACGAGTGCATCTTCGTCTCCGTCCATGTCTGCCATGGGCGGGGGGACGTCGAAGGGAATGCCGACTGTCGGCGGCGGCGGTGGATCCTTGCTGTGGAACACCATGGCGGGTCGACCTGGGATGGCGGGTAGGAATAGCATGGGTCCACCTCAGAGCATGTCGACTTCGTCATCGTCTCAGGGCGTGGTGGGCGGTACGTCCGTTTCGGGAAGCGCGACACCCACGACGACTGCGCCTAGTGCGAATGCTGGGGCGTTGGCGCATGCGCTACTGTGCTCGGCCTCGCCTCAATTTGTGCCTACGGCGTTGGGTGGCGCGGATCAGGCGGAGACGGGCGCGGCGAGGAGGCTGAGTGTTGCACAGGAGATGATGCGGAGGGCGAGTCAGGCTTCGATCTCTGGAACGACGGGATGAGAGCCTCGCTCAGGCGTCTTCTAATCGGGACGTACACGCGCGGATCGCATCACTTCAGCTGAGCGGACTCCGCCTTCACAAGGACGACTTTTTCCTTTCTCACGACTTATGGCACTGGACCGAGCCCGACTGACATCCGCCTTTCTATCTTCGCGTTCCTTCGTTTGGGCCCTACACGGAACTCTCTTCCTCTCATAGATGATCTCGCCTTTCTCCCTTTTTCGACCTTCGCTCTTCTCCCTCTCTCGGTCTCGGTTACCTTTCACATCCATATACACCCCTAGAAGATCTCCATAAAGCAATGAAGCGCGACACTGTACAGTCCGATTGGATCAAGAGATGTTGACACCTGGACCTCGTCTAGAACATCACATAGCGCCGGCACCGTTCGCTGGATCGACCTCATGATTATTCGGAACCGGGAGAATGGTAAGAAAGGGCAGGGCTCCCTATCGCCCTATCCCTCTCTCCAGCAGAGGGACCCAGAGCCCTTTAAAACCCTGAAACGCGGCGGACCTTGCGCTCGACGTTGGCGACGAAAGATCTCGGTCGAGTCAGTTGAGGGATGGAGGGAGAGGCGGGAGAGGACGCCAAGGTGAAAAAGGGGCGGGATTTTGAAAAGTGAGACACAAAGAGGCAATGATCGGCCGTCCTATATTAGAAAATGTGGAACAGGGGGGTTTTGTAACGGCGTATTTAGAGCTCTTAGGAATCCGGGCGAGACAAAAGGAGTGAATTGACTGACCCTGGAATCTGGGTCGTGTCGGTAGGTGAGCTGGAACTTGGAGTATGTAGAGCACCCTTGCTGAGAGGCCTGAGCGCGAGGAAGGGGAAGGGGAAGCTCCTGAGTCAGTAGTGAAAGAAGAGGGTGTTGTTGCTGGCTGGCTGCGTTGGAAGAGGAGTTCGAATGAGGTGAGTAGCGCCGTGGCCCGTGTGTGCTTACAACGAAGATTACAACTGACTTTGTATTTTGTATGTGTTGCTCTCTTCATCTCTGTTCTTTTTTTTTCTCGAGGGAGCGCGCGCTGTTTTGCTGGGTGAGGGAGAGTATAAAGAGAGCGGTACCTCCTGTGCCCAACTTCGTCCAACCGACCACCACCATCCCCACTCACTCTCCTCTTTACTACTCTCACACACACGCTCAAAGAGTTCTATACCCACTCACCCATCCACCCCCAACCACACCACAGACACACACACCTCTGTCTTCTCTCTGACTCAAGTCTCTATCTCTGATCGCAACCCCGTCTACGTCTCTCAGTCTCTTTACATACCCACACCAACCCACCAACCCACCAACCAACACAGTAAGTCCCTCTCTCTTCCTCTTCCCTCTTCTTCTTATCTCTCGACTGCCCCACGACAACCACCCACTGCATCTGCATGGGACCTCGGCGCGCAGTCACACCCTGCTCCAACTGATAAGGACATCCATCCTTATCCACTCCAACCCTTATCGCTCTCTTCTCTACTTATCATTCACTCACACTCCATCCATCTCTTCTCCCACAGTACCCACTCACAATGTCTGCCCCTGTCGAGAACACCACCGCCCCCGTCGTCGACGCTCCCGTCGCACCCGCACCCGTCGCTGAGGCTGCTGCCGCCGTTGAGGCTCCCGCTTCTGAGCCCGTTGCCGTGAGTATCGCCTTCTATCCTTTTTTCCTTTCATCTGCACCCACTTTGGGCAGACACCGGTCTCCTTTTTTCCCTTTCTCATCTCATGACTTCCATTTATGGACATCGGCAAGAAAAAATACTGATCTTCTCCATCTCTTTCCCTTTGCTATAGGCTGAGGCACCTGCTCTCGCTGTCGCCATCGAGGAGCCCGGCGCAGTTGAGGCCATCGCCCCTGCCACTGAGGAGGCTGCTGCCCCCGCCGAGACTGAGGCCGCCCCTGCTGTCGCTGAGGAGGCTGCCCCTGCAACTGAGGAGGCCGTTGCCCCCGCTACTCCCGCCAAGAAGGAGAAGCGTGTCTCCGTCATCGACAAGGTCGCTGCTCTCTTCAAGAAGCGCTCTTCCCCCAAGAAGGAGACCACCCCCCTCGCCGCTGAGGAGGAGGCTACTCCCGCTGAGGCCGCTACTGAGGCTCCCGCTGCTACCGAGGAGGCCGCTCCCGTCGTAGAGGAGGCTGCTCCCGTCGCTGCCACCGAGGAGGCTGCCCCCGTTGCCGCCGAGGCCGAGGCTGCCCCCGCCGCCGTCGAGGAGGAGGGTGCCGCCAAGGAGGTCGCCATTGACGACGCCGCCAAGAAGACCGACGCTCCCACCGAGAAGACTGACAAGATCACCCGTCGTCTCTCAGCACGCATCGGTGGCATCTTCAAGAAGAAGACCCCGCTGCCGGTGCCGCTGCCCCCGTCGAGGGCGAGGCTGCTGCCACCGAGGAGGCCGCTGCCGCTACCGAGGAGGCACCTGCTGCCGCTACCACCGAGGAGGCTGCTCCCGTCGCTGAGGCACCCGCTGCCGTTGAGGAGGCCGCCGCACCTGTCGAGGCTGCCCCCGCCGCCGTTGAGACCGCACCCGTCGTCGAGGCTGCCGAGGTACCCAAGGCACCCGAGGCTGCCCCTGCCATCGCGGCCGCTGCCTAAATTGGTCCCTTGATTTCTCGGTTCGGTTCGGCGGAAAAAATAATCTCCCTCCCCTCTCCCTCTCTAAAATGATACCCTTCCTATCTCCCCCACCACCCAACCGATCTCAACCAAAGCCCCGGCCGGCTTTCAAGGTCGTCTTCCGGGGATCTTTCGGTGAAAATCGTCCCCTCCCTACTCGTCTCTTCTTGGACATAGAACATCGCCTCTTCCCCCACCTCACGCTTTTTTACCGCCAACCCGTTCACGAAATCTGTTACCAATCGACTCGGCTTCTCTCC
This sequence comes from Tilletia indica, assembly GCA_001689995.1. Taxonomy (NCBI): domain Eukaryota; kingdom Fungi; phylum Basidiomycota; class Exobasidiomycetes; order Tilletiales; family Tilletiaceae; genus Tilletia; species Tilletia indica. The sequence goes on along the minus strand of MAPW01000060.1, from coordinate 107,652 downwards.
CAAGATTTACACCTTCGACTTGCTGTGCAAACAACCGAAGTGCGCGTGTCACCCCTCGACCTCCATCTCGCAAACACATCAATAACCCAACCCCTTTTTCTCTCTCTGGCCCATACCAATACCCAAGACTCGAGTCGTCACGTCTCCTTTTATCTCAAGTCTCTCTCTCTGTCCGTCCAAAGCTCGGCTCTCGACTTTTTTCGCATCGCCTTCGATGATACCAGCCACCCCTCCCCAGCACGACGGGTCTCATCACCTCGGATGAGGCTTGCTTTCTTGTTCGGGCTCTCAATCCCCCCCCTCCCCTTTACCTCAATACTCCACTACCTCATCCCCTTTCCCCTCCCCTCCCCTCCCAGCTCGGGTTCATATGATTCATCTCCATGTGAAGAAAGAGCGGCCATATTCTCCATCTAGCCACCCTTGTGTTATACCCCCTTTTCTCTGTAGCTTTCCTTTGCGAAGGCTTCGCTCAAGGGCCATATTTGGGAAATATGATCTTGTCGCTCATCATCATCCTCTTGTGCGTGTTTGTGACTTGTGTGCTGTGAGCGAAGTGGCCAGAATGGTTCCTCCCTCATTCGGATGGGAATCAGGCTGGTACGGAGATGTGCCCCGTGCAGGATCTTCTCGCCCACCATCATCCTTGCGAAGTTGTTGCGTTCGAAGCGCGGTGTCTTTTCTTCTTTGTTAGTAGAGCTCCTTACCCAAGGAGGATACCCGACGATGGAGTCTGCCTCGACCGTGCCAGCGGGTGCGAATTCGCCTCAGCAGGGGAAGGAGGACTTGCCTGCCGCTCATGATCTGTCCGACTCTGCCCTGGGCTTCACTTCCCTCTCGAAGAAGTCGTCCTCCTTCGTCCTGGGTACACGCGATATTCATTTCACGGACGCCTACGGCCGTGCTGTCCTCTTACACGGCGTCAATGTCAGCAGTTCCAGCAAGTTACCTTACCCTTCCTCCGGCGATGGCGGCGGCGGGGGCGGGGAGATCACCTTCGTAGGCCGACCATTCCCGCTGTCCGAGGCGGATCTCCACTTGGCCCGTCTACGCGAATGGGGCTATTCGACCATCCGACTTCTGTGCACATGGGAAGCACTCCAACCTTCCACCCCTCAAGAGACCGACCAGTCCTACATCGCCTACCTGCACACCCTCCTGAGCGAGTATCTACCCAAATTCGGCATGCGGGCGTTCGTCTGTGCGCATCAGGACGTCTGGAGTCGGGCTTGTGGTGGGTCGGGGGCGCCAGGTTGGACGTTGGAGCTTGTTGGGTTGGACGTGGGCGGTTTGCGAGGACGGGGGCGGCGTATAATCATCAGGTTGAGGTGGAGAGAAGTCGGAATGGGGAAGGGGGTAAGATGGATCGGAGGGAGAAGTTGGGTCCTTTTGTTTGGCCTTCGTGAGTTTGCCCGCTCTCTGAAATGCGAGGGATGGAAACGGTGAACTGATGTTGTTTGTTGCCTTTTCTGATTCTACTTCGGGACTCTCCTCTTCTGATGTGCTGGCGATTGCTGACTACCCTCCCTCCCTCCCTCCCTCCCTCCCTCCTCCCTCCCTCCCTCCCTCCCTCCCTCCTCCCTCCCTCCCTCCCTCCCTCCCTCCCTCCTCCCTCCCTGTGCTCCCCCCTTCCCTCCCGACTGTTTTCGAACATGACAGCGGCTACCAAAAACTCGCTGCCGCAACCATGGCGACCGTCTTCTGGGCCGGCGACAGCTTCGCCTACAAGATCCGCGTACCCCGTTCCTGGGCTCCCGGCTACAGCTTCGCTCCCGAGGCAGAAGCCAGCAAAGAGGAGGGAGAAGAGATGGTTGGGTTGCAGACTTTCTTACAGGATGCGTATCTGAAAGCTTTTGGGGAGTTGGCCGATGCTGTTGGAGGGTTGGAGAGTGTTTTAGGGTTCGAAGTGAGTCCCGAGCATGTTGCCTGAGCAGAATAGTTTTTGGCAAATGCTGATTTCTGTTGAGCATTATTGGGTACAGGTTATGAATGAGCCCCATCGCGGTTTTGTCAATCTACACTCCTTTGACGAATGGGACTACGATACCGACTTGCATATCGGATACGTCCCTTCTTTCCTCCAGGCAGTTGCTCTCGGAGAAGGCCATGCCCAACTCGTGCCCTTGTGAGTGATACGCAGCGGACTGTAGCTCAACTTCCACCTCGTTGACGCCTATTTTGTGTTCGGGTTTGATTAGCTACGTAAAGTCGTTCCCCTTCCCAACCACTCTTTCCCACTACACCCTCATCGAACCGCCTGCTCCCTCCCCCTCGTCATCATCAAACGCACCGCTCTGGCGATTAGACGGACCCACCCGCGGTCAGTGTCTGTGGCGGATGCACAACGTTTGGGCTTGGGACGAAGGCCGGCATCAGCATGAGTTCGGCCTCTGGGAACGAGTTGCCCATTTGAACTGCAACTTACGCGGACATTCTAGTGTGAAAGAAGCCATCACGGGCAAGGCGGTTGCGCTTCGGGCCGACTACTTCGAGTACGATCCTCGCTTGACGACGAGTCAGGGACAGGACGATGGGGCTGGGACGAAGAGGAGACGGATCGAATGGTACCGCGATTGCTATGCGCCTCTGGTCAGCAAGTTCGCAGACCGGATCCGGAAGAAGCATCCTCATCTACACATCTTCTACGAACCTATCCCGAATGAGTTCATCCCACCTTGGCGAGATGCGACCAGTTCCTCTGCTGAGGAGGCGAAGGCGAAGACTGTGGAAGAGAGGAATGAGGAGGCGGAAGCTTTGGAGGGGTTGGAGCATGCGGCCAAACTGCAAACGTACTCACATTCGCGCAGTCGCCATCTGATCGACACGCCTCGACCTGCGGGCAGCATCTTTGCGCCGCACTTTTATGACTTAAACGGTGAGCTCTTAATTCCACGAAAGGGTCTTTGCTGTTGTTGTCCTTTGACCTTTGCATTCAGTCTGACTCGTCCTTCGTTCTGTCGCTTTACCTCTCCTCAGTGCTGTTCAACAAGGCTGCTGGAGCAATGAGTGTCAATGTACAAGGCCTGAGTCGGGTAAGGACCGCATGGCCATCATGCTTGCTTTTTCGTACTTGTTGAAGGCTCATAGATAAACCTCGATCTGTTGGATCTTCCAGGGCATGTTCTTCGCCCGGGCTCTGTACTTTGGAGCAAAAGGACCATATCGAAAGTGAGTCCTGACGTCCTATCGGCCCTGGGGCAGTTGCTTCGAATCGTGGCTGACACATCGCACCGTCAAACAGCTACGTAACTCAGATCTCCAACCTGATCTCCAACGCCCACCTCTCCCTCGGTCGCGGTCCGACCGTAATCGGCGAAGTTGGCATCCCCTTCGACATCAATTCGCACTACGCGTTCAAAACGGGCGATTACCGAGTCCAGTCTCGCTTGATGGATGCGCTCATCTGTGCCATGGAAGACAGTTGGGCATCGTTTACGCTATGGAATCTGTGTCCCGACAATACGACTGAGAATGGGTGAGTTTTGGGGTTCTGGTCTATCGTGCGCACTGGCTCTTGACAGAACTTTTGACCCCTTGTCCTCTCTCTGCAAACCTTGGTGGCATTTATTCGGCTCGCGTGTTGTCCACAGCGACTTGTGGTACGTTCCTTTCCCTGCTGGAGAGCCGCTGGTTTCAACATAGATGAGGTTGTTGGCTGACCGTGTTCTACTCGCCACTGTTGTTCCTCTCGCTGCAGGAATGCGGAAGATTTCAGTCTCATGACACTCTCGGAAAGCGCACAGGATCGTCTCAACAAGCGTGGACTCGCTGGGGATGAGCTATATCGATACGGACGCTGCCTCGATGCGGTCATTGTGAGTTCGTCCTTTCAACAGCGTTGTACTTTTCCCAACGCTTGACTCAACTGGATTGACATTGTCCCATGGATCTGCAACAGCGTCCGTACGCTGTCAAGATCGCTGGCGTGCCTCTTTCGACCTCCTTCGAGCGCGAGTCGCTTTCATTCAACCTCGTATGGGCCAATTCATCCAGCTGGCCTCTTCAGAGTCCATCAGGAGGGCAGCCAGAAAACGTAGACCGGACGAAGTTGACGGAAATCTTTTGGCCGAGGTATCACTACGAGGGTCGCACGATCGAGGTTGAAGTTTCGGATGGAGAGTGGTGGATTGACGAGAAGGTACGTGTGGTACAATCTGCCATTTGCGTCTTGAGGCTCTTCGGTACTGACTGCTCCTCTGTCTCGCACGCTCCTTCGTACCCCTTTCTGAACCGCAGAAACAGTCCCTCTACATCCTACACTCCGAGGCTCGACCGGGCTTCAAGCACTCTCTTTCGATCCGCGTGAAGGGCATGCGGGCGCCGTCTGGGAGGCCGACCATCGATGTTCTCGTCATCGGGCTTGTTTTGGGAACACTCGCTGTGCTACTTTACGGCCTGGACCGCTTTCTGATACGGGAGGCTGGGCTCGGGAAGAGGTCATAGATGGACGGTGAAGAACTCTAGTGTAGACCGGATTCTATAGAACCCTACATTTCACTTTACAAAATCAAGACATAGGATAGACCTTCACATCTTCGTCTCGCTGTGCGAATGGGCAGAAGTCCGTGACTTGACTCGGCTTGTCAAACTGCATTCGTTCTGGTGACATGTACATTTCAAATCATGACTGTGTGACTAGTGACAGGCTCAACTTTCCCGGCTCCTTCTTCTCTCTCACTCGTCCATAGGCGCGACAGTCCCGTTTGCCAGAGTCTTGGGTCCAGCTACTACGACTTTGCCCTTGTCAGGGACGGCCGCCCATTCAGCTTTGATGGCTCTCTTGAACTCGATAAAGTCGAAGTCCGAGTCGGGTTCGAAGTGCTCCTTCTCCTTCTTCTCCGGATTGATGTAGTCGAAGTACTCATAGTGGATGTCGTCGTCAGCATTGTAACGATAGCACTGGATGGTAGCTGCGAACTCGACAGGGTCGTCGTTGTGGAGTTGATGGATCTGGTAGTGATGCGGGGTCAAAAAAGTGACCTCGTCCTTTGTGATCGTTGCGTGTCCCCAGGGTTCGTTGATACCGACGGCAAGGCCGGAGAACCAGGAGACTTTGATGTTGCCGTGAAGCGCTTTGATAACTGCATTCGCCTTGCTATGGTCGTGGATGGGCGAGCCGTTACCCGCTGGCCAGATCTCGCACGCGTAGGGAGACCCTGGAGATTCGCCTGCGTTGGCATCGAGAGTGACTCGGAGGTAGCCAAAGTCTTTCTCCTTTGTCTTGAGTTTCATGTTGCACAGAGCACCTTCGGTCACGATCGAGTGCTGAATGGCCCTGGAGAAGTCTGGGAAATCCTTGGTGTCGAGTGTTATTTCTGGGCCGGCGACGTTGTTGAAGAGTTGGAAGCAGGCAAAGGGCAAGTCACTCGCGACTGTGAACTCGTTCTTGGCGATGTTCTCAAGGGTGATGAGGTCCGGGCGGCGGAGGTGAGGAGCCGGGGTCACGTTGACCGCTGTCCGGAGACACTCCATCTGGTGGTCGTTGGTACCACGGATGTCGACTTGATTGAGCGACTTGTACAGCTCGATAAGAGGGTTTTGCTGAGGGTCGTCCTTCTTGAGAGAAGCCCAAGATGCTTCGAACATCATGTTGATGCGCATCATCTCGCCCTTGCCGTAGCGGAAGCGCTTGTTGTTGGCATCGAAGCTGAGCCAGTATGGCTGATTCTTGTCAGGCGCGTCGAGGACGTGGGCAGGCTCGGCGGACGCTTTGAGGATCTTTTGATCCGCCGTGTTGGCCTCTCGGACCCATAGGACAGCCTTGCTTGAGTTGACCGTCAGACCGACTGAGCCAGCGTTGGGGTTGAGGTTGTTGGAGAGGATGATGGTGAGTTCGGTGGTGTCGATGGTGTGGGCTTGACGGAGATGGTACCCTGACCCTTGACGGCGAAGGTCGCTTCGGATGGGCCATTTGAGTCAAGACCTTCCCTCTCATTATCGCCGAGAGGGACAGTGAACTTGTGGAGAGTGATGCGAGGGGGGAGTACCATTTTGATAAAGACAGTTGCGGACAACAACAGAAGAAGATGGAGTGAGGTCAGAGTAGAAGGGGAGGGAGAGGATGAAGAGCAAAAGGTTGAAGAGAAATCAGCAATGAGCACCTGCTCTTATACCCAGCGTCGAGCTACAAAGACCCTGTATGATAGGAAGATACATAGGGGAGAGCGGAGACAGAGAGGGCAAGGAGAATGTCAGCTTCATCGCACATCACGCCTTTCCGCTTTCCGAGGCACCGTCAAGACAAGAGGCGGCCGGATATGTATTTGGAAGAGGCTGGAAAGAAGTCAGAAGGACAGGGAACAAGAAAGGTCAACTGGACTTCCACTACTACCCTGCTGGATTGACAGGGAATCCACCAGCGCCTTCTTTGGAGGAGGATCGAGGAGTCAGGCGGGAAGGTTCAGGGCGTTCAGGCTTCAGGCTCCAAGTTCCTGGGAAGAGAGAGAAGGGTAAGCTTTTCCTGGCTGGCGTCCCAGATTATCCGTCTAAACTATACGCATCCCAGGCAGACAGACAGGTACCACTGTCCGGCAGGGCGTCCCATCACCCATGCTGGCCAGTCAGAAAGCCAAAAAGCAGTGCGCAGGGACGCCGGACGCCGCTGAACCTTGTCGACCTTCTCTTTTCCCGTTTGTCCGACGATGCGCAAGCAGCCTTCGGGAGTGAGAGGTTTCAAGACGAAGTGCGCATGTACCACAGGCCACAGCGCAGCAAAATCCAAGGGGCGAATCCGCATTGACGGCGTGGTGGTGGAGACCTTTGGCGCGAGGGCAGAAGGAGAGAGCAAAGACGCTGAGGATCGAGCAAAAGAACGTTCAGCAATAACAGAGGACAGACAGGGGAAAGGAGGAGTGTTCAGCTGGCATCAAAAATGCAACGACGCGGAAGGAATAGAAAACAGTCGGGTCAGCACTTCAGCACAGTCATCTCCAAGAGCATCTCTCCTTCCTTCATACTGCGGCCAAGGTCCCCTGCTCATAGTCGCGGTCATGGTCCCATCAGAAGCAGGAGGAGGGAATGGGCGATACCGTGAGAGTACCGGTGTTCTGTAGACTGTTTATGTGAGTCGGTCTCATAGCGGTACAGATCAACACCACTTCTCGCCAGCGACCACCACCATCGCAATCCTCGCCTGACCATTCTCGGATCAGGCGCGCGACAGTCAGCAGAGGCTCAAGATGACCAGTGGGAGTCGCAGCAACGGAAATGGCCGTCCAGCTGTAGGCTGTGGATCGGGAGCAAGAGATGGTCAAACAGCAGCGGAAGAGGACTTCGATGCCTACGTCGCCAGCCTCGTCCTCGCCGACGCCAAAACACAACAGGCAAAGAACGAGCGAGGGCCACTCAAGAGAAGCTACCTGGACCCATCGGCTGCGTCTGGCTCTGGCCCAAAAGCGACGAACAAGCGCTTCCTTGCCAATGTCATTCGCGGCGTCGACTCGCACAACAAGACAGTCACTCGACAGCAGCTACAGGCAGCCGACGAGGCCAGTGCGCGGAGGGCGCGAGAAGGAGGAGCGAGGGCATCTCCTGCTCTTGCACCTACGGACCGGCGCGATGCGCAGGATGGTACACGATCTCACACAATGGATCCCGGGGGGCTCAGCATCAAGGGCAGCGGAGCGTCTCGGCCGCGCCGTCCGCCTACAGAGCTCGTTCTCCCAGAGACCGGATCCAAGATGGACAAGTACTTCGAATCTTCGTACGATCCTGCCCTAGACATCGACATGTCTCGTCTCGAAGACGCCAACACCGGCCTCATTGGCGAACTCCCCAGACTGTTACTCGAAGGCCCATCCCACACTGCTAAACCCTCGGGCTCGGATTCAGTCAAGTGGAGCGAAATGCTTAGTGTCGTCAAGCAGCGTGATGCTGACAAGGCTGCTCGGAAGGCGGACCGTGCACAGCGCAGGGCCAAAAAAGCAGAGCGGACGGCGGAACGGGAGCGAGAAAGAGACGGAGATAGGGCACGGGACTCCACGCGCAGCGGCAGAGAATGGGATAAAGACAAGGTCCCGGCTGCTTCTACCAGCACGCTGACGGAGAAGGCGAAGGACACTGATGAAGAGCGTCGATCGCAGAGGAAAAGCCGGAAGAGGTACGACTCGTCCGAATCTGAGGACGAGGACTACGAGCGGCGCAAGCGCAAGGAACGGGCCTACAGCAAAGATGGGGAATCGTCTTCCCACCGATCGAGAGAAGAAAAAAGCATTCACCGCCACAGTCACCGTTCAAGTCGTCGGAGCCGAAGTCGATCTCGCTCAGCCAGTCCGATTCCTCGCTCTCGCAGACGGGAGGACGACAGCAAGGGAGAGAAACACACTCATGACAAGAAGGCATCTGCATCCATCAGCTCGTCAAGGACGAAGACAGACGATCCCGGAGGCATACCCGCAGGCGCGATGATTCGACGGATTCGGAGGATGAAGACGCAGAACGGCGAAAGAGGAGAAGACGCCGGGTCGACGATGATGAGGATGAGGATGGAAAGAGTTCCTCCCATCGTCATCATCACCGCCATTATCACGAGCACCATCATCACCACCGATCGAGTCGTCGCAGTCGATCGCGGTCTCGGTCTCCAGCTTGGTCTCGCTCGCCCAGTCCCGACCGCCGCTCTCGCACACATGACGAGACTCGCTCTGATCGCGACCGACGATGAAGATGACGAGGAGATCGCTCACACTTACAAATAGCAGTCTACAGTCGGACCTGGACCATCATTTTCCCCCTTCTCGCATTCACTTTTACCCTTCTCGCATTTGACGAACAATAGTCCATCTCCTGTGATGATACCTTTCCCTCCCTCGCATCTCGCATCCTCGCATTTCTCAATTCATGTTTATCTCCACACGTGGCTTCATAGTGGCAACTTTCATCTGTAGCAGTGCGTCCCACGTGGTCTGAGCACTTTAGAAGATCTTCCTTTCCTCGAACTTCTTCCGCTCGGCTCACCTCCATCATCGCCCTTGAATCCCTCATCAGAAGAAGTTCGAGCATCACACCGAGAGAGCAGCAAGACAACCAAACAGCATGCCGGACGACAGCAAGCAACCCAAGAGCGCGCCGCGCGAAGATTCCAAGTCGTCTGCTCCATCATCATCGTCGTCGTCGTCGTCAAGCTCATCGTCCTCGTCCTCGTCCTCGTCCTCTTCTCCTCCCGCAAACGAGATGCCCGAATTCCCACCCGGCACAACGATGTGGACAGCCCCTCAATCCCTAGCGAACCCATCAGCGCCCGCCCAAGCTCCCCAACCTCACTTCCTCTCTCGATCAAACGAGGCTTCATCCTCATCTGCACCTTCGCCGGAACAACAACAGCTCGCGCGTGAACAGCGCAGACAGGCGACGTACTTCCGTCGCGTGACGGGCTCGGCTCCACCTGTTCTTCCTCCTTCTTCTTCTTCAGCGGGTACGGGCGCAGGTGCGGGGGCATTACCGATCTCGCCGATGGGGCCGAAGCCGAGTATGTTCATGCGGTGGTCGCATTTGGGGAGTTTTGTGCTCAGTGTCGGGTTGGGGGTTGGATGGTCCTCTTCTGTGATTTTGGGAGAGGGAGCATGTCTTTAGTCCTGTGAGTTTCTTGTCCTTCTTTCCTGGACTCTTACCCGTTCATTCAATGCTGACAGTTCGTTTATGGGATGGCTTGCAGATTCGACGGGCTATCTTTGGGAGTTCGTCACTGAGGATATCAAGGGATGAGGAGGCGTGGTTACAACGAGGCTTCAAGACGCGGACGCCTCTGCCCGCTACACCAGCGGGGGAGTCATCCTCCTCCTCGACAACGAACAGCGGACTCAACGCAGGACCAACATTACGATGATTTGGAACAGCTCGAAGCTAGAAGGATCAAGGATTCGAACGTCGCATTCCCTGTACAGATTTCCCGTCCTGTCGCCATAATTTCAACTACCGTCCTTCAGCTTGCCACGAAAATCTCCTTCGTCACGCGTCACGAGGCAGCCTGCTGATCGTTGGATGCCCATAGGATCTAATGATGATAGGAGTATGCGGTGATTACGACGATAGCTTGGCCAGCGAAGGGGAAAAAAAGGATCAAACACGCGACGCCCGACTACACAAGACAAGGAGGGTGGCAAGAAAGAAGGGAAAATGGTGGCGGGCCCGCCTGGGATAGATCAAGGAATCCAAGGCTCAGCTGCCCGATAGGAGCAAGGCCCGCCCAAACCTTTGAACAAATGAAGAGGAAAGGAGAGAGAGGTTCATGATCCCGAGGAAAGAGAGTTGGAATGGATGTGTCGCAGATTGATGGAGCAGCAGCCAAGAGAAGCTTTTGAAAGAGAGAGAGGGAGAGAGCCAGTGGCCGTGAAAAAGAGAGTAGACCTTATGAGATACAACCGCAAAAAAGAGGGGGAAAGGAGAAAGGAGGGGAATGAGAGATATCGGACAAAGGGGAGAGGGTGGTCGATCGAGGGGACAGCCCACGATCGACGCGCGAGAAGCAAGATTGAGGGGACGAGGGACCAGCCAGCGAGTGTGGGTTCGGACGGACGGTTCAAGCTCTGCGAATGAGGATGAGAGAGAAGGAGAGAGGGAAAGAGAGAGATAGAAAAACGTGTGGGAGTACCTTCAGATCCTTCGCTGCGCCGCACTGCAACCTTGGGAAAGCGTCCTTCGAGAGAGAGAGACCGGGGGAAAAGCCGAGGTAGAGACCGAGAGAAAGAGAGAGAGAGCGATTTTTGAATGATGCGCGCGCGCGTGCGTGTGTGTGTGTGTGTCGAGAGAAAGGCGAGTACGAGTTTTGTTACTTTTCTTCGGATGACGGGTTCAGAAACGGAAAAGGGCAAGAGAGCCGAAAGAGCGGGCCCGGCCGGCGAGCTACTCTTATGCTTTGGGCAATTGTCCGAAGCCTTCTTCCGGTGGATCTCTCCATGTGGTACCGTTGAAGTCGAGCGTGTTGTATTGGACAGTGTTGCCCCACCAGTTAAGCGCGATTTCACCTTGCTTGGGCAACGAGAGGCAGAGGAAGATAATGAGGGCCTGTGTGTAGGGGGTGACGAAGAGTAATGGAAGGGATGGATCAGTCTATCGGCATGAGGCGGTCCTCTCATTGAGCTAAAATACATACCGATGCGATAGATCCCGCGTCGAGACCGGCTGCCAGAACAAAGTTGTACTTGGACCACCAACGGAAGTTGTACTTGCGAAGCAGATACTCTGCGAGCGAGAACGACGAAACATGGAGGGGCGGATGGTCAGCACAACGTCATACCCTGAAACCCAAACCAAATGCGAAGGCAAAGGACAAAAGTACTCACGGAAAATAAACCCAGCCGTGAACCAACTGGCAATATTGATGCCCGTCGCCGGCGGAATGAAACTCGAACCCGTCAAGATGATCGGCCAACTGATCCACCTCGCCACACTCTTCGGGTACTTCTTCCCCAGCACCCAGAACGGAATCGGAATCAAGAACCCAAAGAGGATACTCCAGTACATAGTCCCGTACGCCGTCCCCTTCCCAAAGAGACGATCGGGTCCCAACACACCAAAGATGATCGAGGCCGTGTAGAACGTCCGCGCTTGCGGGCAGTAGAACCGATTCTGCGCCATCGGCCCACAGATATCGTTAATGTTGTCAAACGCCCAGGCCTTGACTCCAATCTGCACAATAGCACACCAGATCGACGCTACGAGCTGGATGATGAACGTCGTGCGTGGCGGGATCTTCATGTAGTGGCCCAACTTGAGATCTTGCAGGAAGTTCGCCGCGGCTCCTAGACCCGTTTGGGCGTACACCTTGAAGACCATGTTGGGGACAGTGCGGCCGGGGAAGACGTAGCCGGCAACGAATTCGGAGACCAGGTTGAGACCGAACTGTAATTCAAGGGGAGACGTGCGAGTCAGCTACGCCGAGGTCATGTTGGACGATTGAGCCAATTGGAAATCAAAGTTAACGTACCTGCTGTCCCGTCAGCGCGTACAGGAAGCCGGCTGGCAGAATGTAGATGGCGGGCAACATCATCGAGAGCAAGAGACCCCAGACAGGCAAACCCGTGTCGTAGACCTAAAATCATCATATCCAGGGGGGGAACAAAGCGTCAGTTCACGGTTTCGAACAGCATACCAATACACAGGGGGGAGGGGCACTCACCTCAACCACGATGACCGCCACGACAAAGGTAACAAGCAGCACAGCGAGGTACCACCACCGCGGCGTCTCAGGATACACCCGCATATGCTTCGCATGGATATCGTCCTCCTCCACTTTCCCATACCGAATGCCGGCCACGATCGCACTGCCATGGTACAAGACAGTGTGCGTGAACAAGGCACTGGCCGTCGCGAACCCAGTCCAGAAGGTCAGGTAGAACGTCGTAGACAAGTTCACGGCCGAGTACGCCTCATACGCAGCAGGATCCAACGTCGCCCCATCGGGCCCCAAGATCGCCTGAACTTCGTACGGCCCTCCAAAACGATCGAACGCGCCACTGCTCGAGATGGGCAGGTAGGCGAAGTTGAAGGTGTTCGTGAAGTACAGGGCAGGGGTGACAACCCAGATGATGAGCACGAAACCGACGAAGATGTTCACTTGGGCCCACCAGGGGATGACTAGCGGGTTTCCGGAGAAGGCGATCTGGGACCAGTCGAAGGTGACGAGGGACATGCCGAGACCGGACCCTGTGCCGAAGAGGATGTTGACCATTCGTGATCCTGCACGCGCAAAAAACAAAAGAGTCAGCTCTCGAAGGAAGAAACGGAATAAATGCCAGAATTTTGAATCAACTCACGAGGCCAGATCCAGCAAACGAAGTTGAACGCCGACAACGCAGTGAAGATGAAGCCCGGGAAGAAGTACCACACCCCCGCAGCCACACCAGAGATCGTCAACAGCCTGAAACGCGTCATCGTGCCATCCTCCCCATCGTCCTCAGCATGCAACGTATTGAAGATCGTCGCAATCACCAAGTTCAAGGGCCAGATCATCGAGGCAGGGTAGACGAGTAACCTCCTGACAAACCCGGCAAAGCTGAAGGCGAACAGCTGCGAGGTGAGCGAGAGGAGGAACTGGTATCCGGCCGTCGTAGGACGGTTGTAATACAGTGGACTGTCGAGGACGACGATCATGTTGAGCGCGTACACGGGTCCCGTGGCTACGTTCGCCATGATGAAGATAGCGGTGTGTTCCTTAATGTTGAACATGCCCGGATTGAGCGAGAACGAGGCTCCACCCAACCAACGAGGTAAGGTCCAGATCCCAATGGGCATAGTCGCCGCCAGGAGCTTTCCGGCCGGGTAGGATAGAAGCTGGACGATGACAGGAGTCAAGTAGACCGCGGGAAAACGGAGGGAGAAGAGCTGATTCGCTCCTCCGGCGACAGTCATGAAGATGAAGGACAGGAACCACATCCGGATCGTATTCACCGGCATGTCCGGATCGTCCACATTCGAAACACTGGCCCTGACTTCCGGGTAAGGCGAGTCTTCCTCCGTCTCCATCTCCAACTCGACAATACGGACACCGCGTGGTCCAACGGTTGAACCTTCGTGGACGGGATGCATGAGACCGTTGCCCATCCCGAGTGGGTAGTCGTGCATCATCATCGAGCCGTCCTGGCCGAGATAGCCTGGGAAGTCGAGTGCCTTGGGGTCATTAGGGTCCAAGGTGTGCGGATAGGCGTAGTAGTCCCCATTGTCCATCATGAGCATCATATCGCCATCCATCTTCATCTTGGAGTCGTCTGAGTTTTCAGACGAGCTCTTACCGGGAGCATTTAGTCCTGTGTTGTTGTTGTTAGGATCTTGTTGCATCCCGCCGCCACTCATGGTGGACAGTCGACCACCTGTGACCTGTGCTCCGGGCCCAACGGGAGCATCACCTCCCCCGAACGCCACGCCGACCTGCTGAGCTTCTTGTGCGTTGTATGCGGTGGCCATGGAGAGTGGATCCTGGAGTGATCTCCTGACGACGGAGTTCTGTCGTCTGCGGATGCCCTCGCTGTCGGACATGGACACTCTAGGCGCGGCTCCACTGGTGGCTGCGACTGGTGCGCCTGGTCCTCCCTGTGGTGGTGCTGAGGAGAGAGCATCTGTGCTGGCCATCATGCCGACGTTGTTGATGGAGGCCGCGTGCCGAAGAGCGGCTGGATAACCACCTTCCAAGGATCCGAAGCTGGACCGATGAGAGTCCTTCCTGCTGCGGTCGGAGAGTAATCCGGGTGGATGTGCCACTGCTGATGAACCTGTGAGCTGATGAGTGGTGGAGTGGGAGGCGTTGGAAGGGAGTGGGTTCTGTGGTTGGATGGAAGCTGAGGCTGCATATGGATTTGAGCTGTCGGCTGCGTCTGTGCGGTGGATGATAGAGTCGAGTGCTAACGCTGATGAACCTGCGCCCGCGCCTACTCCTGCGCCCACTGTTCCTGCTGAATGCTGTGTGGTGTCGAGTGTGGTATCGCCGCTGACAGCTGCTGCTTCTGCTGTGGATGCCATGACAGCACTGGGATCAAATCCGCTGGGCATCTGTACGAGTCGGCCCTGTGAGTCATACACTGCGCCCGTAGCTTCGTCATAGTAGAATGTCTCGTCCTCCTCAGCCTCTGCAAGTGCTCCTCCGAGGGCGCCGTGTGGAATAGCGACGGCGGAGGGTGGTCTTCCGCCTGATGTGCTTACGGCTGTGCGGTTGGAGGTTGCTGTTCCTGGTGGACGACGGCGTCCTGCGGCTGAGGTGAGACCGCGTGATGATGATGGTAGAGCTGCTGATGCTGATGTTGATGGCGGTGCTGGGTCGAGGATGGGATCTGTTGGGTTTGAGGTGAGTGTTGCTGATGGGCCGATGTCTGGTGGTACGAAAGCGAAGACATCCCCGTCGTCTTCTGACTCGTAGTCGTCCTCATCGTCCTCGTCCTCGTCCTCATCTTCCTCCATGTGAATGTCGTGCTGATGATATTCTTCTTCTGGCCAGTGGTTGTTGATGTATGCGGTATTGTCGCCGTTGTTGCGCTGTGCCGTGGTTGGTCTTCCTCCTGCTGCTGTTCCTGTTCGTGTTTTGACGCTGTGCCTGGTCGTGCCCGTGACGATGGCGGCCGCTGATTGTTGCTCGTCATTCTTTGCAGTCAGTGCTTCAGAGAGAGTGATGGTGATGGAGTGCAAGAAGGAGTGAGGGAGGGAGGGACAGAGTACAGAGGGAGGCGGGGACTGACTGCTGCTAATAATATTAATCCCCAAAAACCTTATCTTTATACCACCTCATCATTACAAACAATACAACCTCTTTTCGGACTTTGTAATTCCTGAACTGCAGATCCTCGCATGATATTCTAACAAACAAAATATCAGTATGCCAACCACCACTTGCTATTCTCTCCACTTTCCATATTCTCCCAATCACGTGAGCAGGCCTCCATATCAACTGACTCTCCCTGCTCTTCTCCTGTGGCCCGTGTGGCGACTGGCGACTTTCCTTGCGCGTTGCGCTGGAAATGGAGATTTGCAAATGGCAAATTGCAGGGGCGGGAACCCGACCCAGGAACGCGGTTTTGTGGGGTGGCAACGGGCGGCCGCTCACTCAGGCACTACTCGGCCGATAGAACACCACCTCGCGCTCGTCCCACCACCACACACAGGATAGAGAGAGAGAGACAAGTCTTGTGAGATTTTTTTGGAGTAAAGAAGATGGAAGGACAAGAAATTGGAGAGAGAAGAATAAGGATGAAAGTGACAAAATGTGAGAGAGAGAGTCGAGAGGAAGGGAAGAACGTTCGGGGGGCTACGACAAGTTCGTCCGTCATAAGGTAGCACGAACGACACCACCCCAGAGGTCGAAGTCGTTCAGAGGCCGGGATGGAAAGATGGAGCAGGCCCTTGCCCAACGAAAGGAAGAAAGTTGGTGTTTGTCGATATGGTCGAACGAAAAAAGATACGCGAATCGGAAAGACGGGGAGTAGAGAGATCGAATGTTGGGAGGAGGTCGTCAAAAGTTCGTCTGGCGTTAAAAAAAAGGAAGAAGTTGGAGATTTTTTGAAGGGAGGAAGACCGAGAAGTCGAGATTGGTTGGTTGGTTGAGTGTTGTTATAAGATGGGAGGGGCGCTCGTTATTCGTGAGAGAGATGACCTTCGGATATCCTTAAACCGGTGGTGGGAGGGAAGAGAGCTTCGAGCTTGTGCAGTCGGGAGTTATTTTATCGGGTCCAGTCGAGGGGGGACACAGGAGGGTCGAGGCAGAAAAGGGCGAAGTGCGAGGTCAAATCTCCAAAGGCGAATGAGTCTGCGCATCAACATCCCCCACCCCACCACCCTGCTGCCCCAGCCCCGCCCGTCCATCCTGCATCAGCTCACCCTGCGAGCCCTGACCCTGACCGCCACCCCCACCCCCACGCGAAGGAACACTAACCCGACTCCTCACCGCAAAATTCCCCCTCGACCCTCCTCCTTCCCCCGTCCCAGGCGTAGGAGGACCCCGGGGCTGCCTCACCGCATTGTGATTGCTGCCCCCCACACCAGAGGTCGAACCCTCCCGCTCCCTCATCGGAGGATCCATAGTCACGCTCCCACTCGAGAGCGTAGGGACGGGAGGGACGTCAAATGGAGAACTGAACAAGTTCTGCAGACCCGATGCGCCCGCACGGTTGCTGCCGAACTCGCCATTCCCACCTCCAGACGAAGAAGAACCAGAGACAGTCCCAAAGGCAATCCCGCTCCTCCGCCTCCTCCACCGCCCAAGTGGGATCCTCCCATTCCACCAGGAGAGGCAGACCCTCCACCCTGGTAGTGCTGCCGACCCATCGTAGCAGCATACCCCTCCCTCAAATTCACATTACTCCTCCTCCCACCCAAAGGCAAACCCCCATTCCCGAACAAATCAGAACCCAACATCCCCCTCCTCCTCCTCCATTCGAAGCTCCATTCCCCATCAACGAAGACGAAGACGGTCCTCCTTGGCCAGCACCGCCGCCGCCCATACCACGCTGGAACGACGAGTTCGAGCCAACGGCGCCCCAACCACCCCTGGCTCCAGCAGGCCCACCACCAGGAAGAGGAGGCGCCACAAAGCCACTCCCATTCGCGCCGCCCGAGCCATAGCCACTCCCAATAGCGCCCACTCCCAAATTCTCATATCGCTTCATATCAGGAGCCGACTTCTTCATGCGGAGTAAAGCCTGTGCTCCGGCGCGGCCCGTCGTGGCGTGTGGGTAGAGCATACCATTGTTGTTGTTCGAGTTCGAGGACGCGTTGTTGCCGGACATGGCAGCAGCGTACGCGTCTCTGTTCGAGCGTCCGATCGTAGAAGCCTGTGTGCGAAGAGACTACAAAATCCACCCGGGTCAATTTCCAGAATTGTCTTCTTTGAAAAGGCCAAGGAAAAAACTCACCCGACTCGGCTGCGCGACCTCATTCTTCGTGACAATCACATACCGCTCCTCGCCCTCTCCCATCGAATAATGATACAAATCCAACTTCTGCGCAACCAGATGAACCGTCCTCCTCTCCAACGGACTCAGATTCCGCGAGAAACTCAACTCGTCCCGCATGCGGTCATCGCGGAAGAGTAAGACGCGCGAGTAAATCTCGAGCGTGGCTGGGTCGTTCAGGTCGAGTTCTTCGCCTCGTTTGGAGGATGGGCGGGGGCAGCTGATGAGCCATTGTTGGCGTTCGAAGGAGGAGCCGAGGAGCCCAATTGGCTGTTGTTGTTCGCTCCCGAGGTAGAAGCAGCCGACAGAGAGGGCGACGCCGCCCCACTCGTAGTACTAGTAGTCGTAGTCGTAGCCGTCCCAATCTGTGCGCCCCCTGCACCAAACCCAGCACCACCACCAATCTTATTCTCCGTCGAAGGACTGGTCACAGGTTGTTGTCCACCTTGGTCCGAGATGGAATGAGGGACAGAGCGGAAGGCGTCGGCTGTGTAGGTGCTTCGGACGGTGGCGCCCAGACTGACGGGTGCGCCTGCGCCATTACCTACTCCACTTGCGCTGGAGAGGGTGGGTGACGTGGCGCTCTGTGCGTCGGAGGGGTAGGCGAGTCCATAAGGCGAGGAAGGGTCCCACTGTTGTTGTCCTCCCTGAGGAGGAGCGACATCGGTGTGGAAGGTAGGCAGGGGAGGTAACGGAGGAGCCACTCCACCGAAACCGGGCTGTTGAGGTGGTGGCATGCCCATCCCCATACCCATCCCAGCAGCAGCCATAGCATATTCGTCCTGCATCCTCCTCCGTTCCTTATCCATCTGCATACTCTGCATCCTCTTGATAGCCTTCTCCTTCTCGATCCTCTCCTTCTCACCCGCCTGAAGGACCTTCTTGTACTCGACTCGAAGCTTGCGACCCATGACGTCGAACCCGTTGAGAGCGGCTACGACCTGGTCTGCATCTTCGGCAGTGCGGAAGTTTGCGAATGCGAGGCCGCGGAAGACACCTTGGTCGAAGTGGTAGTTGAAGGCGTAAGGGATGGGGAGGGAGAGTTCTTCCATGATGGAGAGGAGCTGTTCGCGTTTGACGTCGAAGCGGATGTTTTTGACTACGATGGCGTTGGGGATGATGTCGTCGTCTGGATTGATGGGGGTGTCAGTTCCTCCTGCTCCTGATGATGTGGGTGCTCCTGCTCCTGCGCCGCCGCCGCCGTTGTTGTTCGCCCATCCCTGGGGCAGAGCGGAGCGGGATGACTGAGATCGGAGGGAAGGGCCTGAACCTGGACCAACGGTAGCTGCTGATCCTGGGTGCTGCTGGTTGTGTAGATGAGGGCTGAGATGGAAGGATGCGAAGGCCCCATTGGCGGAGAGGGAGTGAGATGCTGCTGATCCAGTGGCAGCTGACATGGTTGATGACTGTTGTTGTTGCTGCTGCTGTTTTGATGAAGTAGGGGAGGTCGGGGATGAAGGGAGGATGGATCTCCGATGGCTGATGAGTTGAAGAATCGTTCGAAGCGTGCTGCTGCGCTGTGTTGATCTGATCCTTGCTGCTGCTGCTGCTGTTGCTGGTTGTGTCCCATGTTGAGGGACTGGTAGGATGCGTTGAGGTTGTCCATGGTGATGATGTGTGCAGAGTAGCGAAGAGAGAGGGGCTGGGGATGATGGATGAAGTAGTTCGTAAGAGAGGCTGAGACTTGGGGACGTTGAAGAGAAGTTCGTTAGTCGTCAAGAGAGAGAGAAAGAGAGAGAGTGTGAGAGCGGGATGAAGTTGTTGTTGTTGATGGTGATGGTGATGGTGACGGGATGATGATGATGGAAGGAAAGCAGGATGGGAAGGGAAGGTGGTGAGAAGGTCTTTCACTTACTCCCTCACTTGACACCGCATCACCCTCTCACTCTCTCACCTTCACACTCAGCACAGACAGCCGTTCAGAGGATATGAACAGCACGGCGTCTGCGTCTCGTACTTATGAGGGATGAGCTGAAGCGGATGTTATGTGATGAGCCTCTTCTTCTTCGCTGCGTATGCGCGTTTGGATATCGCCTCTTTCTCAAGGAGAGAACACACTTCTCTCTTCTCTCGCTCTCTGCCTCCCTTCATCGTACAGTCCCATAAGCTAGAGCCTGTGCAGTGCTTGTTCATTTTGAGGAAGAGCGAGTAAGAAACAGCGAAGAAGACAGGGGTATGACCTTTTGGATAGATGTGGAGACATCAAATGTGCGAGTGGATCAAGAAGAAAAGAGGCCAGGTGAAAGGAGGTGGGTGTCCTCGCCATCCGACCATCCGCTCAAAGAGTTCACTTTTGTCGTCGGCGTCGTCATCGTTGTCGTTCTTGTGGTCAACTAGAGGGTGAGTGTGGAAAAGGGGGAAAGGGGGAGAATGGGAAAGTGGAGGCGAGAATCATGCTTTGAATGCCGAGTGTAGAGAGTTGTCGAGCAGAATCAGCTGGCGTTCATGATAGCATCGATGACTGTGCGAGAGAGGTTAAAGAAAGTCAGTGCGTCGCCCAATCATCCACAATCGAAGGAATGGAAACACTCACGCTCGCCCTTGCTGTCTCGGAGTGCCTTGACAGCCTTGCGACGTGTGCATCCGACCTGTGCCATGACGAGCTCAATGTCCTTGGGATCAACACCGTCCTCATCAATAGGCTCGCTCTCGTCCTCCTCCTCCTCGACCGCCGCACCCTCTCCGTCGGCCTTCTCCTTCCCACTGGCACTGGCTGCATTCAGCTGGGCCATCTGCTGGGCAAAGCTCTCGCTGACAAGACGCTGCTGGGCCTCGTTCTGCTGTGCCTGCTGTTGTTGCTGGGAGAGAGCAGCCTGCTGAGCGGCCAATCCCATGTCCTCGTTCTTGGCCTCACCGAAGACGATGTAGCAGTCTGAGTTGGCAGACTTGTAGACCTCTGGGTTGGAGATGACGACGAGCCGGCCGCGGGGCTGGCGCATGGTGACGCGGTTGATGCCCGTGACACGCTTGAGGCCGAGGTTCTGGAGGGCCTTGCGGGACTTGCGCTCGGCACGGGACTGGATGCGGTCGGGAACGGAGACCTCTCCGTTGTCGTTCTCGTCGGACGAATCGGCGACGTTGAGCTGTTTCCATAAAGGGGAGTCAGTTCAGATCAATAATCTGGAATCAAGGAAAGCAAAGACTCACGTCCTGGACCTCGTCTGTGACTTCCTCGATGGTGGCCATGTTTGCTGAGTTTAAGAGTAGTTGAAGGTGTGTATGGGTGTATGCTGTTGGATGATGGCGATGGAAATGCTTGTGCTGTGGGATGAGTGAGTGAGTGAGGGAATTGAGAAGATTGCTCACGTGACTCTGGGGATGATGATGTGGAGGGAGTGAGACTTCGGTGGGAGAGTCTCAGTTCCCACGCGTTGCATACGAAACGGTCCAAGCGCGGTATCCTCACTCACCCACTCAGAGCTCTCCAGAAGTCCCGCCGCTTTGGCCCCGCCTCCTCCTCTCCTTCAACAACGACATCGACAACATCAACAACATCGACAAGGCAGAAGGACGCGCTGAGAAGGAGTCACAACCCAGGCAGCAAGTAGAAGTTACATAGTCACTCAACTGCAAAACCCCCGCTGAATGCGCTCGGTGGGAGGGCCGCAATCGCAGCCAGCAGCATCCTCGTCTTCAGCAGGATTCTCCTTCCAACAGCATCACCATCAGCCTCACTCTCATCCTCAACAACAGCAACAACAGCCCTCGCACGCAGGGCAGCACTATGCACCAGCACCCTTCCCAAACAGCCACCCTCTCAACATCCCCAGAAACAACAACATCAACAACAACAACATGGTAGGACCAAACTCAACCCCTTTCCACCAGTACCAGCAGCAGCACCAGCATATGCAGCAGCAGCATCTCCAACAACAGCAGCAGCAACAGCAGCAGCAGCAAGGTCAAGGTCAAGGCGGTGGCCCAGGTCTACAGCAGCAACAGCTACAGCAACACCAACAGCTACAAGGACAGCAAGGCATGCATCCACAGCAGCAGCAGCAACAGAACAACGGCAGCCAAGGCTCAGAAAACGGAGGCTCACAAGGTCAACAGCAGCAAGCATACGGTCCACCAGGATCAGCAACAGGCACAGGCGCATCCAACGGCAACAACCCACCCCAACAACCAGAATACACCCTCGCCGGCGTCCTCCACTACCTCCAATCCGAATGGCGTCGCTACGAACGAGACCGCAACGAATGGGAAATCGAACGCGCCGAGATGCGCGCTCGGATCGCTCTCCTCGAAGGTGAACGACGCGGGGCTGAGAATCTAAAGACGGATCTGATGAGGAGGGTCAAGATGTTGGAGTTTGCGCTCAGGCAGGAACGATCGAAGTATCTGGCTCAGAGCAGCAACCAGGCTGGGTCGCCGGGACAGACTATGGCTACTGGGACGCCGCCTGGTGGGGCTGGACTGCCTGCGGGTATCCTCGCCAAGCATCCTCTTGTCCAGGGTGTCACCGCTGACAAGGCATCCAGCAGTGGTCGCTCCTCACCCGTCGCTCGCAGTGAAGACATGGGTGCGTCTCTCTCTCTCTCTCTCTCTCTTTGACCCTTTGTTCTCATTGCTCATCCCTCCACCCTCTCCACCCATCACGCGATCACTTCCAGGCAAGGAAGGCTTCAACCCCGCCACCTTCCAAGCACACCCCATCCGCGGTCCCTCCAACCTGTCCACAAACTCATTCACAGCATCCTCCCTCACCTTCAACGGAGCAACATTCAACAACCCCTCAGCCTCGACCGTCCTCTTCAACCCATCCTCCTTCAACCCTAACAACAACTCCACAGCCTCCATGCTCTCCCGCCACACCTCCCTCGCTCGCGATGGGAAGTCACGGGCTAAGAGTAGAGATTATCTCAAACAGTGTCTGTTGGAGATCTCGTACCTTACCAACCCCGCCACTCTCAATCCTTTGAACGAACGCGCTTACATCAGTGGGGCCGTCGGTTTCCCACCCGCCGCAGCTGGGGTCGGACACCAGCAGCAGCCTAACGGACCAGGTGCAGGTGGGCCTCCCGGTCCAGCATCCACAGGTCCCCCTGGAGGACCGAACGTCCCTCCTCCGGCTGGCATCCTCCGTCCTCGAAAAGTCATGTATGAGGACGCAGCAGGCACGGGCGTACCCCCGCCTCTACCTCCCCCACCACCACCTCCGCCGACTTCACTCCCCAACCAATCTGTGTCTGCCCAACAGCAGACAACAGCCGCTGCGCCTCCTACCTCCGCCGCTCCGGGCTTTGTCGTCCAGGGAGGTGGACTGGATCGAGCTGCAACCGCGTCGGAGTTGACAGAGGGATCGTCGGATCCATTGGGCGCGTCATCGCAGACGATTGGCCGAAACACGATCTTGAACGCGGAGAAGCAGCCTGAGATCCAGGTCTTCAGTCCTAATGACCAGGCTGAGGGGAAGGAGATGCCTGCTCCTGTGGAGGATGCGGCTGAGATGATGCCTGCTCCCTCACCCTCCGGCGCCGCGGCTGTCGTTCCTGACGTGCCTCCTCCAGCGTCCGCGGTAGCGGCGGTGGGCGATGGAGACGACGGACAGTCATCCGGCGGCTCGTCGACTTCTACTGAAGGCGAGGACGATCGCGCCTCGGACCGGAGCTCGACTTCGTCCTCTACTACCGTCGAGGAGGAAGATGCAGCCAAGTCATCATCGGCCGCTGCTCCTGTCGCCGCTGCCGGCGAGAAGGAGAGCACCAGCAAGGAGTCTGAAAAGGAGAAGGAAAGCTCAGGAACGGGACAGTTTTTTTGAGCAGCGATCCGGCGCGGGGGCCTCGGGACCGGATCGGATGAGTTTCGACTTCGATGGCCAACAACAGAGATCGGCTCCTCTTGCCGCACGACAGGGTGGCGAGGAGGAGGGAGAGGAGGGGGAGATTGAAGATGAGGTTGATGATGATGATGAGCCTGTGGAGGAGCAGCGGACTGCGATTTATCGGCCTGGTGGTGTTGCTGGGTTGCCGGCGCCGGGCGCGGGTGCGGGTGCGGGTGCGGGCGCACGGACGGGGAGTATCGCAGAAGCTACGCCGGACGATTGGCGCCGACTTCGGGAGGCTGGGGCCTTGCAGCGTCAACGAAGGGAGCGGGAACGTGCGATGAGTAGTCGTCAGACTGTTGAAGAGGGACAGGGACAGGGACAGACTCAAGGGCCTGGCGCGGCTGCTGCTGCTGAGGCATTGGCGGACGCACGTGCTCATCTTGCTGAGACGACGGAGAGGGTGAATGCGCTCCTTGCTAGCGAGGGTGGTGGTGCGACTAGCACTACTACTGCAGGTGGTGGTGGAGGAAGACCACCACTGATGCGCACCTCGAGCGGACGGGCGGACGAGGACGAGTTGGCTAATTTGAAGCTTGATCCTGTTCCTGATGAAGAACCTGCTACGGCCAGCAGTGCGAACCGTCGACGAGGCCGCTCGGGCTCTTCGGCCCTGAGCGCGGCGACTTCTTCGGAAGCTGTACCCGACACCCAACCATGGAAGGCGAAGCGGGTCCTCCGGGGTCATCTGGATGCTGTCCGGGCTGTGGGCTTTGACAGCGTTGAGCCTAGTGTGCTTTCGGGTGGGGATGATTGTACGATCAAGTACTGGAGGTTCGACCCTGCGGCGCTCCAAGGTGCTGGAGGAGGGGCTGGTGGGGGAGGTTCCTTAAGTCGGGAGAGCTCGATCTCGAGTATGCGATCGGGTGGTGGAGGTGGTGGTGGGGGTGGTGCTGGAGGAGGAGGTGGTGGTGGGGGGACGAGTGCGGCTGATTACCCGATCGTGACGTTCCGAGGCCATACAGAGCCAGTCACCTGTCTCACTGTCGGTCCGCCCCTCCGGACAGGTCCGAACGGTCCTACACCCGCCGTATCTACTCGGGCAGTCTGGACGCTTCGATCCGCGTCTGGCCGGCGCCTGAGGCGGGTGGGTCGGAGGCGTACCCGCCTGTTGAGCACACGTTGGAGTTGGGCGCGCTGGTCGGGCATACGGACGCCGTTTGGGACTTGGAGCTCTTCTCGCACTTGTCTGTGCTCGTGTCTGTCGCTGCGGATGGGATGGTCAAGGTCTGGTCGACGAACTCGAGCGTGGAGTCCTCGCAAGAAGGGGAGGAGGAAGGGGAAGACGGCGGTGGTCCTGCGCGCGCTGGTTCGGTCGGGACGCTCAATCTCAGTTGGGACTACTTTGGTCTGGATGCTGAGGACGAGGAAGCTGTCGAGGCTGAGCGAGCGGCGTTCTTGAAGCAGGCTCAAGACGAGGCTGGTGGTGATGCCTCTTCTTCTTCTTCGACGATTCGGAATGGTGGGTTGCCGGTTCCTACCTCGGTCTCGATCTGTCATTCCAACATCCGGCTTTGTGCGGTGGGTTACACAATGGGCTGTCAAGCTGTTTGACGTCACGAACGGCAAGGCTGTCATGAAGTTGCAGAGCGAGGACACCAAGGGTGAGTTTTCTTTCTTCTTGTGAAGATGAGCTACTAGATAGGTTTGACTTACGCCTCTTCATTGCTCCACAGATGGCTCGCCAGATGCCCAGGTCAATTGCGTGGTGACACATCCCACGCTGCCGATCCTGTTCACCGCGCACGAGACTGGCCATATTCGGATGTTCGACTTGAACAGCGGTGAGTCTTGCACCAGCAACTCCACAGATCTTGGGACCCCATTCTGACCTTTGCATATCTGAGAATCCACAGGTGCCTGCACGATGGCCATGGTCGGCCACCTCGACAGCGTCACTACGCTCGACATCGACCCTGCTGGTCTTACGCTCGTCTCGGGCGGACACGACTGCAGCGTTCGGTTCTGGGACATCATGGGTGGCGGCGTCACCGCTTCTACTGGCTCCGATTCCGCCACAGTCGGCACTACTGGCGCTGACGACGAGAAGTCAACCTCCAACAGCGCGTCTGCTGCTGCAGCGGCCGTGTCGGTTCGGGACGCGTGCGTACAGGAGATCACGTCACATCGGAAGAAGGCGGAGGAAGGTGTGCTTGGGGTGAAGTATCATTCCAGTGCACCTTTCTTTGCGAGTGCTGGGGCGGATGGAGTTGTTCGGTTGTTCGGATAGCAAGGCTTCGTCCCCGGTTCGGTCGTGGAAAAGAATCCCTTCAAGATTTCGACTATACAAGCCTTCGCCTTGCCTTTCCATTCTAAAAAAGACAGCTTTTCTGCTCTCGCCATCCTTTCTCGGTCCAAGTCTACTTCACAACACCTCATGAGCTTACCTTATGCGATTCTCTGTTTCCTCTCTCTCTCTCTCTCTCTCTCCCGAATCCCTTCTTCCTTCTCTTTCCCTTCGACCCCCATGAACCTCGACGATTTCTCCGAAACTCTTTTTCCATGACCTCTTCCCGTGACTGTCCTCCAAACGCTTCACTAGACGGACTTGGCCTATTCCTCTTCTCTCTCTCTTTTCTTCTTTCTTCATTCCCTGTCTTCCAACTCTTCTTTCTCTCTTCTCCAAAATGAAGCAAACGACCCCTTAAACGATCCTCATACTACTGCGATGGGATGCTTGAGGTCGAGTGCGAGCCTCTGCTGGGACCGAAGACTCGGTAGGGCATGGGTAAGATGGGAATCATGGCTCGACGGAGAAGAAGGGACGACTACCACCCTACTCTCACATCGACATCTTTGATACATCATGGGCATCTTCTACCTCTCCTTCCAGCGTCCCCCACCGCTCCAAGTCCGACCATCAGAGCCCGTCAAAGTCTGCGTAACAATCACGAACGACCTTCGCTCGGAGACGTACACCCATCCTTCCGAAAAGACGCAGCCGCTGCGTCTGCGAGTCGCTTGGGTCGTCCTCTCCCCGTCTGGATCGGTTGTTCGGCTCGATGAGGAAGGCGAGGTAGGAGCGGATTGGAGGGATGGGAGCTGTGCGTTTCGAGTTTTGGAGGGATTACGAGCTCCGTCTGTTCGCAGTGTTGCAGTAGCGACCATGAACGGCAAGGATGGGAAGAGCAAAGGCAAAGGTACGCTGCATCTGGGCGTGTACGTCGGCCCATCCACCTCAGTTCGGCAAATCGCGAAGAAGTCATCGCCGCAGGATGGCCATCCGCTCGTCTGGCCACTTCTGCCTTCCTCAGCCCCAGGAGCGGAGGAAGAGGACGAGTTCATCCCCGTCCTGTCCGGTCCGATCCAACTGCTCGCAAACTCGTCTCACCATGGCCAGCAAGCGGGGAGCAAGCAGAATGAACTCCTTCGAACTATCCGGCTTCCTGGTTCTCTGGTGACGGCAAGGAACTTGATCATACAGGAAGAGACAGGTTACGAATTAGACAAGGTGAGTTCCTTTTTCCTCCCCTCAACTTCTGTTTCGTCCGGCCAGTCACAGGGCTGATCATCGTTCTACTCTTTGGGAGCAGCACATATGGGACGCCTCTCTCCATCTCCTCCGTCTCCTCACGATCCCAGAACGGCTCGATTCGTTGCCCACTTCACTTCGGCTACTCGACAGGATTGCTTCCGTCGCGGCCAACGAGGGACGAGCCTTCAACGTGGTCGAGTTAGGTGAGATAGCGTCGCATCGAAGCACAAGAAGAAGAATGCAGCTAGATGAAGGTTCTCACATGCCAACTCGTTCTCACCGTCTAGGAGCTGGAACGGCGGTCGTGAGCATTGCACTCGCACGATGGCTTGAACAGAATCCTTTGCCCACTTATCCGACAGAGGTCCCTGCGAGGGTAACATTTTACGTTACCGATCTTGGTACGCTCGCTATGCCACCTCTTCTCGCAGGCAAAGGGACATGATCCGACGCTGAAATGCTCTCTCAATCTCACAGACCCTGCATTGCCTATCATGGACGCCAACTCAAGATGGAACGACCTGGTCACCACTGAGGATGCCGAACAGTCATCGCCTTCGACAGGACTCGGAGATTCAATACCTCCTCCTGACGACTCCGCCTATGCCTCTTCCGCACCTCTTCCTTCTCCTCTTCATCCCGCCCAACCGAGGATCACTCTCCAACCCCTCGTTCTCGACTGGACCCAGCCCTTACCCTGCGCGCTTCCACACAAGATTGACCTCATCATGGTCTCCGATTGCACCTACAACCCAACTTTCTACCCTGCCCTCGCCCAGACCATCCTGTCCTTACTCACCAGGAGCAAGGCGTCAGCGACATGTGTGCTTTCGAAGAAGCATAGGCATAGTGACGAACGTGGCTTATGGCTGATATTGAAGGGAGTCGGTTTGGATCGTCGGCTTGTGGATGGGTGTGAGCATCAGGAGAGCGACATTGGCGAGGAACAGGGCTGGGGTACGTGGGAGATCTTTCCCATTGATTCATTGATTGAACGTTGAGCCATCTTTTTGTCTGTATATACGAGAAATTCGTCTGTCGGGAAAAAAGAGAAAATGTCTGACTGCATCGCATTTTCATATGTCATTCGCCGTTGCCGTTCGCCGTTCACGCGTTCACAGTGAGAGTCACGAATTTTACCCACTGCGTTTTACCGCTGTTACTCACCAGTAGTGTGGGTAGAGCGGGTAAGCGGTGGGTAAAATTCGACCCGAGCCGTTCACCACCAGTTTTTACCCACTTTACCCACTGTAAACCTTAAATTTTACCACCCGCAACTTTTACCCGTGGGTGAAAATCAAAAACAAGCCACAAATGGGTAAAATTTGGGATAGTTGTTCTACATTCTGAACCAAGAATTTTACCCACCCAAACAGATTTTTACCCACTCCCCCGATTGGGGTTATGACAGGATTACACAGTGAACTCCACTTTTTTGAAGTCACGTGCGAGGCAAAATGGCTTGGTTAAGACTTAAGTCACGTGATGGGCCTATGGGGTAAAAGGCTTTTGCTTTGACACCTGACCCGAACAGTGCTCGACGTGAGTCGTGACTAATACTATTCACTATGGCGACTATACACTATGGACAGCTATAGTTGCATGAGGCTATGTGAGACTATAGTCATAGTCATAGTCGCGCGACTATGACTATGACTATGGCTATGGCCCGCCGCGCGCGGCTGCGACAATAGCTGTCATAGTCGCCCGTTTGTTTTTCGAAAAAGGTAGACGGAGCGCTATAGTCTGACTACAGTGCCGCTATATGACATTATGAGTTTATGACTATAGTCTCGCACTCTCGCCGATAAATCCATAGCCTTGATCCAAGACTATGATGTCACTATAGACTCGCTATAGCGTTTTATTTTCCGATTTGCCAATTTGCCATAGTCGGATCTGTACGGCGGACGGATATAGTTGCCTGACATAGTCGCACTATGTCCGGTTCTTGGAGTCAGCGTCGACTATAGTGCCTAGTGGTGACATAGTCTGACTATAGCTTTTCATCTATCCTGGCAAGTTGGCAACTGTAGCTGCTTCGAAATGCGTTTCTGACATAGTCGCACTATAGCGGTTTCCGGGTCGGCTTGTTCTTGGGAGCAGATGATGATCCTAGAAGGCGCAGAGGAGGAGTCTGAGTCGATACGTTCCCCGCTTATTCGGGTGTTGAACTTGTCGATACCGGAATCACTCCGGATTCTTGCATTTCGCACATGCAGTGTTCTTCGTGCGTCCCGGGAGGGGAAGGGCAGATTGTTGATGTCTTGAATAGGTGAGGTCATGTGAGAGGGACGGAAGAGATTGGTGGAAGCTGAGGGGGTTCGTCCGCGGTAAGGTCTTTTCAGGTTTGCCTTTGGAAGGTACTGGTGCTTGTGCGGTTTTTGATCGGGGAGAGAGGGGAGGGTTCCCTGAGGATCTTGCTGGATTGTATTGGGTCTTCTTGCGGTATCCAGTTTTTTCTCCTGATCTCCTTGGAATGCTTGAAGCTGTATCGGCATTGGCCGAAGGTATTCTTGCGGTCCCTGTTCTTCCTTCTCCTCAACCCGGTGTTCGCCTGAGTTGATCGTGTTGTAGCCTTGTCTTTATCCGGGTCTTGACCTTGCCTTGACACAGCTTTCTTCTGAGGTGTTGGTCTTGCGGATGTTCTGACGGACGGAGGCACCCGTTGAATAATTCTAATTTTCGACCCGGGGCGAAAAACCAAAAGCTTCGCCCCTGGGGGGCGAAGTTCTAAAATTCGCCTCAGGACTGTTTCCAACGAATTCGCCCCCTGCTTGTTCGGTAGCGTCATTCTGAAACACAGTGGCGCTGCTCTCTATCATATGCAGATATGCTGCTTCTGTCAAACCAATTACGCTTTGAATGGTTTTAATCGGGCAGCATTATTAGGCGTCTTCACTCCTCAGGCTTCAGGGCTTCAGGCTTCATATATATCGGAAACCACGTCAATACTTACGCAACTATTGGGTCGTGTACTTACAGTAGACTCCCTCTAAACCCATACATAGGTCGCGGTGGACAGTTTCCAGCTATGGGTCTGGGAGTGTTATGGGATTAGGGGATGATATTAAACCAAATTAAATACTTTTGATTTAGATTTTCTGATCAAATAAAGATAGCGCATGGCTGGGTGGTTCGGATAAACCACTGAAATAGAGGACCGCGATTGGATCGGGTTCGTCACACTGTGTCGCGAGACCTCGCAACACCGTGTGGACGGTCAAACCACGTGCTTTTGCTCTCTCTAAACCCATAAATCAAGGCCTCCGAGGGTATGGGATTGAGCGAATTATGGGTATGGGTTGGGTCAAAACCCATTGAGAACAGACTGTGTTCGGGGGTCATCTATGGGATCTAAACGGTTTATGGGTTTAGAGGCTATGGCTTTAGAAGGAGTCTACTGTACTCATTACTCATTACTCATTACTCATTCTCCAATGGATGGGGAGAGCCGTCGGGGCCGCGAATTTGATGATCGGCTCCGCGAAACAAATCCTTTCCTAGCGAAACAAATCCTTTCCTAGTCATGTAAGATGTTCATCGTTCATCTATTAACACACACATACCATTAATCGTACATACTCGACCCCCTGGGGAGTGCGAAGTCAGGTTTGGGGTAACAGTGCGGAGCAGTCTTATTCGCAGTCTCGTATGTAGTCTTTCCTGTCGAGCACATCGTCTTACGTCTTCCTTCTTCTTTCTTCCTTCTTCAGCTTCTCAGCTTCACCTTTACTCTGTTGGCCTGTTCTACCACATCGCATTCCACTTCTACTTAGGTCACGTCTAAACACAATTCACACTCTCCTTGGGCGCGAAAACCTCCCATCTGCATCTCGTTTTCTCCCGTGCGTTCAACCGGCTATGAGCCCAATACTCAGTACGTCCATACAATATGTCTCTACTATCTATGCACCAATGACTATTGACTGAGCTACAAAGCTCCAAAGCCCACGACAACTGACAAGCGACAAGAGCTTCAGGTTCAACATGTGTTCAAGACAATATTCCCACGGCACTTGTGCATCGTCAATTAGGTGACCTCCGAATTCGCGGAAGTTAGAACATCAATCAAGGTACAGAATAACAGAAGTCCTCGACGTTGAAGACACTGGCGAGCAGTGAGTACTCGGCATACTGGCAAGAACACGCTCGCTGCCGTCTTAGCGCAGTAGTCACGCACTCACGCTCAAGCTCGACGCAAGCATACAAACATCCCAAGACCGTAAAGCAGGTTGAAATGGGTCGGTTAGGTTGGCGGTGCGGAGCAGCGGAGGGCAATGTGATAATGTATCGGGTAATTGGGTACGGAAAGACCTAAGGGCTAAGATTTTGGAAGCGGTCGCTCAATAGAGAGCACGGCGTAGATAGTCGTACTGACACGAACAACAAGATTAAGCCCGGCTCCGGACTTGCGATCTCGCCTCTCGGGCGAGGCGACATGGTGAACGGTCAGGCGTCAGATCGATCAGAACTTGGTCGGCAACCCCAAGGCCCACAAGCTCGACTCTTGAGCGACCACAGCGGTACCAACAGTCTTCGTTGCCGGGCAGCAGCCCAATGCTTCAAGATCGACCAGCGGTAGTTCAAGATTGCAAATGAGTCAGTGCCTAAGGTCGGCAGTCGACACCACAAAGATGAGGCTGTCTGGAAGGCCACTCAACGCCCCAACACTCAGGTTCTTCATAACGCGCAATCAAAGGACGGAGAGACCGTCAATCTCTCGGCGTGGTCAAGAGTCGTGAGGTTAGAGATACCAGTACCTCGACGGACCTGGTAATTAAAGCTAAAGCTGTGGCTGGTACGACGACTTGTGAGAGCGTTTGACTCGATACTTTGCCGGAATGAGCTTGGCGTTGTGCTCCTGCCAAGTGGTGATTGCGTCCTAGAGAACGAGAGCGCGTTCGACCATGTCGAGTGTGCTATTCCAGCGAGTAGCAACGTCGCGGATGAGGGAATACGGGGTCTTGAGCTTGAAGAGGGCACAGGTCTCCTGTAAAGAGCCGCGGAGACGTCCATTGTACTTTGTAGCGGAGTTTCCTGGCGAACGGCGAAGGCGACATTGCCTTGCCGCTCAAGGTAACGATCCGGTTCACTCGAGCTGAAGGGAGGACCGTGGAGTTGTGTAGATAGAGGACTCGTAGGTCGTGACGGAATGGAGAGAAGATAAAGAAAAATAGGAAGTGGAAGGTTAGGAGAGGTATGAGAGAGAGGGTCGAGTACCCCCACCCCGCCTGAAATCCCTGCTGGATGCCCTTGAGTCTTGACGATGCTGGGGTAACGGGCGTGAAGACCCTTAGGCGCGCATAGAAGCGTCCCATCGAGCAGTGAGCAGGGGTTACAGATTTGGGCCTCAATCTCAGTGTATCACTCCTTTGGTGCCCGTGAGCACTTGCGAAGTCGCGATGACCGTGATTGTTTTCACCACAGGCGGTGCAGCGCTGTGTGGCTCTGCATGCGTCTCCGGCCTGCTTGCTTTTGAGATCGCCGCAGATAGCCTCCTAGGTGTCTCAAAATCGAAGACCGGCTCGCGAGCGGGGGTGGCTTCGACCAACTTCGCAGACCCGTCGCACGGGCGCTCGGCGGGCGCTCGGCGGGAAGACATCCGATTGACGCCATGATCTGGAGAGTCTGGGGCACAAGCACCGCACCGCAGCAAGAAGCGAAGCAGGTGGACGACGGTCAACGACCCACTCTGCCTTGCGGGGTCTCTACCCTGGGATGTTGATTACGGGGCCGGATGTATACGCTGCCGTCCAAGTCCCGATCATAAGTCATGACAGGCAATGATGAATGTCATCCCTCACAATCTGTTTTCTGTATGTCTCAGTCCTCACTCAATGAAGCTTCGGAAGTTGAGCGAGAAGTACATCGTCAGAGTTGCTGCAGAGCGCACTTCCGTCTCGGCTTTGAACTTTGACCCACTCCCTTTCTTGAACGTGAATGGTGAGCGATGATCTGTATTGACCTTAAGTCCTTGAGTCTCAAGAATTCTTCACGACTGCACCTAACGATCTTCCGTGTTCCGTGTTCCGTTTTCGGCCACGGCTTCCGCAAGCCGCAAGCCGCAAGCCGCAGGCCGCAGCCCCAGTCGCCCGGTGGTCTCTCAGATTGAACGAAACAGTGCGGAACACCGATGCGCCAATCGGCATGCGCTTATGCCTTATGCACCATGCTGCGGAATGGAGGATATGTGTTCGAAAGAGCATAGGTTTGCCCGTGTATGGATGTCAGATCCTTGGGAATGTGCTTTCATGGTGACGACATGAGAATGTGCGCAGCAGTAATCTGGTGGTCAGCTGTCAGCATAGGCCAGAAGTACTCAGCCTGGAATCTCGATGATACAAAGTGTCCTACAAGCTGTGCACGCACAGCGTACACTGACACTCGTACGTGCACTGATACACGTATAACGTACGAGTTTCATAGGGTGATTTCATTCTGTCTGAGCGTATCAATCTGTTTCGTGATTCCGTATTCCGTCTCAGCATGTCTTACCTGGCGGCCGGCGCGATAATCAATGAAGGCTGACAATCTAACACCTTGATCTGAGACTAGAAGTCAGAAGAGCGGAGTCCAATCCCACGAGTCGATATCCCATTTCGGCACAATGCATGAGTTGCCAGTAAGGAGCAGAGGTAGGCGTAGAGGACGCAAAGATGCTGGTTTAGCGGAGGCCTGCCGCCTGCGGCCTGAGGCAGTGTCCAGTGGGAAGTGATCTCCCGAATGGGGGTTTCATTCCAAGGCCCGAGTTCATGCTTCCGTTCATTCTGTAGCTCACAGTATGACAGTAATAGATCAATCACCAACGTCAAAGATTCCATTTCAGCCTTCCCGCTCCTTCTCGCGTCCCCTTACCCTGTCTCTCTTGACGTCCCCCTTTCCCTCTCCCTCCCAACTTCCTCGAAGGTCATCACTTGTCAGTCATCACTATCAGCATCGACCAATCCATTGCCATGCCGACAGCACCAACAAATCCTGGCAAATATGCCTACGACAGCCCTCAGCACTCGCTTCTGATCCCTCCTACCGCCAGCTCAACCTACTTGGGTGCAGATTGGTTCTCTAGTGTCACCACTGGAGAGTTACGCTCCACCGAACTAGTCAAAGTCAGCAGCACCGACGCGACACGAGTGTTCTGGTCGGATCGACATGTGGCGTTTAAGCCATTGCTTGAAACCGACGTTCTACCTCCCCTTGCACAGGTCATGGAGCTCTTTGAGCAGTGTCCGCGACAGCTTCAGGCCGGCAATAGATCGGTTGCCTATACCCTAGACGGGCATAGATACCAGATGAGCTTTGCGCAAGTGAGTTGTAACAAGACAGGCTACAGCCTACATAGGCAGGTCACAGGTGATCAGAGCTCCTAGTTTACGCTAAAACAATACAACTTTCAATTCCAGATTGCATTCATCCGGGGCGTGCACAACTCGCTTTCACAGGTGCAGCGCTTCAAAGCAGCATCGCAGATGCTAGATGTGTGCAAGACGGGTCATTTCCTCTCTGGTGCCCAACATCGCCAAGCCATGAATCTACCGGCCTTTGCTACACTTTCCCCGTCAGGCATCACCATGTCGGACCTGGGCACTCTGGCGGGGGAGCGGTGGGTAGTCGATAACGTAATCAACCATGTGCTCATCAAAGCGCAGCGACAATTCCCGCATTGGTGGCTTGGAGAGACAACGTTCTTCCAATGGCTCGAGATGGAAGATAACTTCCATCGCCCATCAGCAGTTCAAAAGCGAGATGCTCACCTTCGAGATTCTGCTTGCGACCACCAGTCACCCCTCCTTGCCGGTATCCTCAACCCTTCCTCCGCCCACTGGACCGCCATTGCAGTCGACCTTCGACATGGCACAGTTTTCTACGGACACTCGGGCATTGGAGACACAACTCCTCCATTGTCGGTTTTGAACAAGTTGAACGCTTACTTTGCAGGCACTACTGTGCCTCGTCTTGGGCAGGATCGTGTTCTAGAACTTCCTGTCCCGAAGCAGTACGCTGGACATGGAAGCTGCGGGCTAGCAGCGACTATTCACCTTATTCGTTTTGTGTCCAACTGGTTTAAGGTGGATCCGCAAATGCCGGCATGGAGAGACGACACCTCAAGCAAACACAGAAAGGAATGGTTTGCGTCTGCGGTACAGGATGCGCTGGACTACTCCTCGGCCTTGCAAGAGTTGAAGGCAGCTAATGTGAGTTTAGTTCCACAGTTTGTGTGCGCAGAGAAGAAAGGGCTGATTGGATTCTTTGTCATCGAACCCGTTGTGTATGCTATGTGCTGTATTACACTGCACAGGAGCACCATACAGCACAGAAGAACCATACGGAAATAGAAGAACCGGTTCCGCAGCAGAAGATCTCTCCTCCCCCTCCACATGAAGCAGAACCAGAAGCCTTAAGTACTGCCGCGGCGATCGCAAACTTTCGATTCCCCTCCCCCCCAGCATTCGTCTTTTCTCCGCCATCAGTCACCCTTCGTCAGGAACTCGACGTCGACGAGGTCACTACTCCCCATTTCACAGTGGACAACTCAAACTTCTTCCCCTGGTCTGCCTCCTTCGCCAGGGACAGTTCTTCACTCAGACGCTGGCTTCACCTCAACTTTCTCCTCTGACAAAGTAACCCCCACAACGTCTCAGCACCTTCGCCATAGACACCCCGTCCAACGTGATTCCGACATATGCCTCTCCAGCTGAAACAGCCGATTCCCTACCTTCTCCCGGTGCTGCACTTGCCACGTTCAAAGTGAGTCTCGCCTTCCCCCTCCCCCTCCTTCCCCATCCCCACTCATTCCGGCAACGGCCCTGGCCTTCCATCCATCCCCTCTGGAACGATACGATACAGTGCTCTGCATGGCTTGAGTCTAGCGTTGAGCAATAGACTCAAGCTATAAGATGCCACTCGTTGCTGCTCATATGTACTAGCCAAGGCCCAGAGTGTGGCCGCACGTCTTGCTTGTCCCGGCAGGCTCTACGTGACTACATCGAGGCTATTGGGGCTTGGGCTGGTGCAATTTAAACAAGACGATGGCTCATTATTGATTGTAACTGACAAACTTTCTCATCGACAGGAAAGAGCTGCAAAGGCTCAGAGGTCGAGATTGGCTACTGAAGCTGCTGCGATCACGCCATCAGAAACAGACAACACCTTTACAAGCACAATAAGCTCTACCGTGGTCGTGGTGAAGCTGCCCAAGAAGTCCCGCTCGAAACGCTATGATGATGCCACGCCGAGCCAAGAGTCCGAGTCTGCCTCCTTGAACGATTCCGACCCAGGCAAATCCGAAACATCCTCCCCATCAGAAGTAGGGTCAGCCAGGAGCGCCACTACCGTCGGCTCCTCCCTTCACTTCGAGCCAAGCATCCTTGATTCTGACTCTGCTACTGCCGGCCGGTAGCTGCGTCTGCGTCTGCGTCGGGCACTGGAACAGTGTTCCGTAACATGGTGGAAGCCACAGAATCACTTCTCGGGCAGCAACGGGGATTGGGCTACAGGTTTATGCGGGGAGAGCGCAAGAAGGGGACGGTGAACGGGAGGCAGCGGGTCGTCATGCAGCGACTCCATTGTTCCGATTGGAAAAATTCGAAAGCAGTGGGTAGGAATGCGGGGTCGGCCACCAAAGGCACCAAAGGACGAAAGGGTGACCCGGCGAATCAAAGACGAACCAAAGAGGGCCGTCACCGTACGCAGCGGTGCACGGCACGTATAAATATCAGGCTTGAGAAGAAATCAGGTCGTGTTCAAATCTCCCTCCAAAATTTGCAGCACAACCACGAACCCCACTACAAGGACGACGAGGAACCGGTTCGTGCAGCAACCAAGGAGCAGCGCGCCTACGCACGAACGCTGGTTCCCCTTCCAGGCATGAATCGTAGTCTGGCAAGGTCCCTCATCGCCGAAAAGTATCCCTCTCCAGTGCTCAGCCTGCGCCAAGTGTCCAACTTGATCGATCAAGAAAAGTCGAAACAGAACAGCGCAGAGCGAAAGCTGGGATCGGATGCCGCTGGTCTCGTTGGTTGGCTGTCCGAGCTCAAAGACGAAGATCCCCGAACCACATTCCAATGCGCAGTAGACGATCAGCATCAGACCCTGCGGCGATTGACGGCATCGTCGCCAACTATGGCGCAGATTCTACGTCAGTACGGCGATGTTATCATTGCCGACGCCAGCTACTCAAGAAATCGATATAGACTGCCCTTGAGTATATATGCGGTCATCGATGGCACTGGGACGACGAGGAATGTCATGTACGCCGTGCATGATCGCGAAGATACCGAAGCCCACGAGTGGGTTCTGAAACAACTCGCTTCGCAGCTTCCCCGCCCTCCGGAGGCAATTATTTCTGATCAGGACGGAGCCTTTGCGGCTGCTGTCCGAAGAATCTTCCCCACGACTCAACACACGCTTTGCCTTCATCACATCTACACCAACCTTCTCTCAAACCTGGCCGTCCCCCTTGCTCGACGCTGGACTCAATTTCAACAACAGTTCTGGAAAATGCACCGCGCATCATCACCAGAAGCATTCCAGCTCCAGTACGACGCGCTCGTGGAGAAGTATCCACAGGCCCGAGAATATTTGGACGATAATATATACCCGATCAGATCTCAGTGGGCGGCGGCGTGGACACTGGCAACCTTCACCGCCGGCCCTCGAACAACAGGACGAGTCGAGGGAGAGAACGGCCTGACGAAGATCTTCGCCAACACCAAGACCACGCTATGCCAACTGTTCAAGAATCTTTTTGCGCGCGGAGAGGCTCAGCAGCTTAAATCAGCTGAAAGAGAAGGAGTGAGTCAGGCTTCATTTGTTATGAGCTGCTGATGGTGACGGATGAATGGTGGGAGAGTCGAAGGACTGAGGAGAGCAACTGAACAGAATTCGATTTTGATTTGGTGTCCACAGACAAAGCTTCTTGTAACCAAAGCAAGAATATACGAGAGAATTTTCCACGACGCCCTCAACCTAATGCGACAGCACTGTCGTCCCTTTGCCCTCCATTTTATATACGAGCAGATGGAACTCTCCCTTGGATGTCGAGCAGATTCGATTACGTTGAAAGCAGAAGGAGCAGCGACCTGGGAGGAGTTTGTGAGTTCGAAATGTTTCCCTTTTTTCCCCTTCTGTTTCTGTCTCTGTGGTGTTGCTGACCGTGGTAGGAATCCTCCTGGTCACACCGCAGGCCGATCGACTTACAGCGCAAGGCGAAGATGCAAAGGACGACGAAAAAGAAGAAATCTTATCGATGGACGACAATACAGAAGCCCCAGGATCACCTGCCTCTGTCTCTGCCCTTCCCCATCTTGACGATCCCGCAGACGAAAATCAGTCCGAAGTCGAAGCACGAAAGGAAGCAAGGTACATCAATCTTGCGTATCTCATTCGCAATATCCAGTCTATTGAAGGGCAACAGGTGAGTCATCACTCATCAGCGTTTTATGTTCAGCGTTTTCTTCCTTTCTAACTGATGTCCGACTTTCCTGCTACCACAGCTTTCGGACCTATTCATCGTCGATAGCCGCCTCAATGCGTTCTCTGCAGTGCACTTCGTGCTGCACCTGAACGACGGGGCGACAACCTGCACATGCGGGTTATCGGCGCGGTTTGGTGTTCCATGCTCACATATTCTAGCAGCCATTGCAGAAGGTCTTCCCTTCTACATGGGCAATATCAAAAGAAGGTAAGTCGATCACATGTCCACATCCAGAGTGGAAGCGTGAAGAGATGGCGATTCTTACAGTTACATTGATCTTCCATTTCAGATCAGTGGTCGGCTACGACTATAGTTACACGATTTTGGGCATAGTCATAGTCATAGTCACAAGCGATTTTGAAAAAAGTGAAATAGTCATAGTCATAATCAGACTATAGTCCACATAGTCGACTATAGTCACAAGAGCATATATAAGAGACTATTGAGACTATAGTTAGACTATTTTGCTGTGACTATAGCTTTTGACGAGAAAATTGGGACTATAGTCAGACTATTCCAGTGTAAATGTCTGTGACTATAGTCAAACTTTCTGATTTGCAAATGGATGCCATAGCTATAGTCAGACTTTCAAAACTGATAGTCAGACTATATTCCAGCTATAGTTGCTGAATAATGTGACTATATTCGCAATAGTCTGGCTATTACCACTGTTCACCAGAATTAGTGACTATGTAAGTTATAGTTACACTATCCTCGGCCCATAGTCATAGTCATAGTCATAAGACTGACTATTTGTGACTATGACTATAGTTCCCATAGTCACATGCGACTATAGTCGTAAATAGTCATAGTCACCCATAGTCACGCCGATCACTGTTTCAGATGGTTCCGGGAATCAACAACTGCGCCATCATCACTCCCCCCCGTCATTGTCCCACAGCCTCGTTTCAAGATCATTTCTCCAACTGCGATTTGCTCCAAACCTCCTCGCCTCGGAAAACAAGTCGACGTCGAGGAAGCTGCTCCCTTCTCCAGAAAGTTCGCGTTTGCAGAAGGCATGGCGCATTTCAAGTCCACGATCGACTTTGTCGACGGTCCGGAGGCGCTTGGTCGTATAGCGGCCGTGCTGTCAGATTTACGGTGAGAAGCTCACTATTCAGACTCTCACAGCAATGCCATTTCACACAGACTTATCAGTTATTGACACCTGACATTCTCCCCTCAGAGCCGAGCTTCAAGCAGGAAGAGACTCTACCATTCGAGATCCAGTAGTGAAGATCAAACCGGGGCGAGCATCGACGAAGCGCCTTCGTCCAGCATATGAGACTCAAGAAGGGCCATCGAAGCAACGAAAGACATCGAACTCCCAATCCCCCAGGAAATCAACAAAGAAGGAGACAAAGACGATGAAGGGACCAACAAGAAGTACGGACACCAACGCCCAGGAGACGAAGAGCACAACCAAAGGCAAGGATCGGCCAAGAAAGTCCGTACAACGGTCTCCAAATCGTCCGAGGCCAGAACGTCGAAAAGGAAGTAGGAAGGTGGAAGGAGCTACGAATTTCGAGGTTGAATTCTTGCAAACCCGTGGCCTCACTCGGCATTGTCATCATCGTTTACGAGATCTCAGCAACTCATCATCCATGGCCACCACCTCATTTCGACAGTTCGAACTTCGACCTCACCTCATCTCGCCTCATCTCGCCTTCCTCATTCCTGCCACTCAGCCGCCAGCCGCCTTCACCCTCGATCATCCAATCCCCTCCTCGACACAAGCCATCTGTTCGAAGTCTGCACCGTCTTCGACTTAACCTCCGACTTTTCCTGCGCTTTTCCTTACCTTGGCCTCCATTTTACCTACCCGTTGCTCTTCTCGCCACTCTGCCTCGCCTTCGCTGCACGCCTTCCCCTTCGTTCGCTCTCCTTGGCATCGGCGGTCGGCTATTGCGGTCGGCTATTCTGCTTTTGCTTTCCTCTCCCTCTCGGCACTCTGCTCACTGCTTTACCTTTGCTCCGTTCAACCCGCATAAACCTCACCAATATGCTCTGACTCCTTGTCTCTCTCTCTCTTTATCTCTTTGATACTGCGAAGGTATATTTGCCGCTCCGTCTCCTGCTCTGATATACACGTATCTTCTCATCTGGTCTTGCAGTCGATCTTCGCTTTTAATCTTACTCGGCAATCGTCACACCTTTGCATTTGCTCTCGGTCTGCTGTTGAGTGTTGCGGAGGTCAGTGCCGCGTCGAGATGTGAGGTCAAACGTTTTGTCATTGTTAATGTCATCAACGCGGAGGCCAGTGCCGCGCCGATACCGAAAGCTGCAAGTATGTCCACCAACGCGGAGATCAGTGCCGCGCCGATGGCATGGAGAGCCGATGTGATGATGTTGGCCTCGATTGATACCATCGGTGCGGAGGTCAGTGCCGCGCCGATGAGGATGATGTTGGCCTCGATTGATACCATCGGTGCGGAGGTCAGTGCCGCGCCGATGAGGACGCCAGCATCAGGTAACGAAGGCGACGAATATCGACGCGGAGACGTGTGATGAGTGCTGCGTGATGAGTGCAAACAATGGCAAGAGAGTAAAGCGGATGTCAGCGATGGCCGGTAGATTGAGCGGAGAGGGGGAGGGGACAACTAACCTTGAAGGCTGGGAGAGAGCACGGCTCAGAGAACACCAGCAGCATGGTCCCTGACCTGCAGCGTCCATAATGGCAGAAGAATGGAACTATGGACGGAGAGAGAACGAGCGAAAGAGCGATTAGTACGAAAAGTACGTGAGGGTAAGAGCAGGACGCCAGCTGCTAGCAGCGGATGGAGTGGGACACGCTCACCGTTCGTTAGGGCT
This sequence comes from Tilletia indica, assembly GCA_001689995.1. NCBI lineage: Eukaryota > Fungi > Basidiomycota > Exobasidiomycetes > Tilletiales > Tilletiaceae > Tilletia > Tilletia indica. The sequence goes on along the minus strand of MAPW01000060.1, from coordinate 66,697 downwards.
CCAGCGTTGCGCAAGGAACAGAATCAGAGGAGGGCACGGGTTATAGGTCTGCGAATGTAAGATGAAGAAGGCATGAATCATGATCAGCAATAGCTCTGGGAGTGGGACGGAGAAGTTCGACTCACGAGGAACGAGCAGGAGCGCAAGAAGACGCGCATGTAGTCCGTAACGAGGGCGGTTTGAGTCCGTACCGAGGATGAGTTGCGGGCGACGACTGATGAATGCAAAGAGGATGGAGGAAGATTGGGCGAGGATGAGTAATGATTGATGATGCAACTCGTGATTAGGGGAGCGATGAACGAAGAGAGAAGTAACGTACCACATATCCTTCATGCTTCATTCTTGAGACACAGTGCTTGGGTGTGGAACGCCCGCGAGACTAAGCTGAAGACGACATGGTGGCGCGGCACTATGTTTCACGTTGGGGGCGGACGGCGGGGAGGAGAAGGGGGGCGAAATGTAGATCTTCGCCCCCTAGGGGCGAAGCTTTCAAGTTTTCGCCCCGGGTCGAAGATTAGAATCGCCCGCACCCGTTCTGGAACTGCGGAGGTTAATTTCGTTTCCCGATTTCTTCGGCCGAGGTCTGAATCGCCGGGAGACCACGTGAGTCTGAGATGTTGTTCTCAAGCCATTCGTGATTGAGTAGTGCCGTTTTATTTACATACGAGGTACCCGATAAAAAGTATCCGGACACCAAAAAAGTTACCATACTTTTACTAAGTAATCGCCTACACATCACCGCAAGTAGAAGTTGGTCAGTAAAATCTGTAAAAATATATCTCTTGGCTGAGCTTGTAGAATGTACGCAGGAGCGTCAGAATCTATGACTCAAAAAATTGAGAAAAATCGAGGAGATGAGTTGAAGGATATTCGAAATCACTTAGTAAGTTACTCATTGAACTCGATTTTTTCTCTTTCCACGCAGAACAACCTACCTTTCCAGACAGGACTGGGCTATGTGCAAAGAGAGAAGTTGTTCTCCAGCGAACAGGCGTTCAATTCCGCCCATCTGTGAATCTATTGTTGTGTAAGTCTTTGAGTTGCATTGAAACTATGAAAGCGCAAGGGAGGCGATTACTTAGCAAACGTATGGTAAATTTTTTGGTGTCCGGATACTTTGCTCGCGTACCTCGTAGGTAATTCCTCCTACCACAATACCGCGACGTCGCCGCATAATGGAAAGCCGAAAATAATTGGTTAAGGAGCGACAAAAATATGCACAATGACAGCTTCATTCCGCGGCGTCACCGCATCATCGAACGACAAACACTATGACTATAGATTCAGAAACAACAAAAATAAACAGAAACCGGATCTAGAACGGTCGGCGGGTTGATATTTCAGCGAGGTTTTGTGCGTTTTCACTGATCCTCGCATCCTTGCTCAACAGCACTGCGAAACGTTCCGTCCACTGTTCTCACTTCTGTGACCAAAACTTGAAAGTTGTTTGTCTCATTTCCCAACGTTATCCACACGCATCATCATGACTCCAGTGTCACATCTATTCAATCTGTACTCTCGTCTTTCACACTCGCCAGTCGTTCTGTCCAGTTCTGTTCGTTTTTTCTACTTCTTCTTCTTCAAATTTTTCTCAAATCGTTGTCAATTCTCATGCCCCAAATAGACATCATAGGTCGGAGGTCGTTGAAGAGCGTTACAGGTATGGCCGCTGACCATGTTCCGAACAATACGTTTTCCCTTTCCCTCTTCTTCTAAGCTGTGAGAACTTCCAAAAATTATAAAGTTTGCCGCTGATTGCTGGGGGCCATTGGAATTTGGTGACAGTTTCAGGGTCTCTGAGTGTCGGATCGTGTCACCGGGAGAACAGGCATGGATGGCAAACAGGAATGTTATAATTTATATCTACGAGGTAGTCAAGGAAAGTATCCGGACACCTCACATTTTTGCCAACACTGATAATTCATCCTCTCGCAACCACTCACTCAGTAATGCATAAAATGAGATAAAAATTGGAAGGGGGCAAAGTCACAGTGGTGAGGAAACAAAGTGTGAAACTAAAGTTTGATTGAGCCTCCTCCCACACGCTTGACGGCGAGAATGCGCTCCGGCATGCTGTCGGCGCGCCTGTTGATGAGATCGACCGGAATAAGATCCCATTCAGTCTTGATTGCCTCCCAAAGCTGGTCGGCGGTTCGAGGGCCGGGTCGGACACGTCTGACTCGCTGCTTTAGAACAGCCCATACATTTTCGTTGACATCTAAGTCTGGGCTGTTGGCGGGGTGGGGTTGCGGACAGCGGAATAACCCTCATTTCATCTTGAGCTTGCCGTCACGCCTTTGCCGTGTGCACGGCAGCTCGAGATCAGCAAGATGTACGAGAACAAGACGCTCGATCGTGATCTAGACCGGTGCGTACAGCTCAGAGAGTGTCTCCTTTATGTGCTTGATTCTCACATCGTTTTTTTTCTGTCCAACAGCGCCGCCAATTGGACCAAGCTGCTCCCGGAGGAGCAGCAGATGGTCGAGCGGCTGCTGGAACTTGGAGCCTCACCTCCTCAGCTCCGGAAGGGGGAAGCCAGCCTTTACCGCCGTAAAACTACTGCTGGACGACCACGACCCGGAGCCCGGCGAGCTACTCCGATGCTCCAGGATCAGCATTATCGTCCGGCAACGCGGGAAAAGGTCGTCATGCACATCAAATTCGTATGTCCTGTACAGGACTGTGGACGGCGCTCGCCTTACGTGAAAGATGTCGCTCGGCACCTGAACTCGGCTCACAAACCTCCTCGGCGTTCAGCAGTTGCGCCCCGGATTTCATCGAGCAGCCGGGTACAACAGCTCCCCCCCCCCCCTCCCCTCTTCCAACGCCATCTCGATGCGGACCGTTCACACGGCAGAGCTTGTGTCGGTCTGCGCGGTCGTTTGGACCAGAGCCATCCTCGTTCTGGTGGCGGCAACCTCTTTCCTCCTCAGCTTGGTCGCCGAGCTCGCTAACAGTGCTTTGCGAAGCTTTACTGGTGAGTTTCTTCCGCCTGTCTCTGTCGTCTTCTTCACTGACTCTGTGCTTTCTTTCTTACAGCGAATGTATTCCAACGAAGTTCAAATCTCTACTACCTCGCCCAAGATTGCGCCAACCTCGGCACAATGAGCGTCGTAAAGGAGCAGAGCTGCCGGCTGGCTGCTGTCAACAGCGCCTTGCAGCTTCCGACAGTCCGGGTCGGTGTCGCTCTCCTCGAAGGAGTGGGCCTTTCCATGGTGAGTTCCATTCTCATTTCACTTTGACATTGCAATCTGACCAGGTTCCTTCCCGACAGGCGACTGTACAATCCATTCTGGGTACCCTCAGTGCCTTACCTCTCGTATTTTCCGGATTTCGGTCGATCCCCGACCTCTCCTCCATTTTCCGATTCATCTTCGGCCGGTCCTGAGCTCTTCTCTCTCGGAACCCTCGATGCGTTGTCCTCGCAAGCATCCACTGTATCATTGATTAGATTTCCCTTCCGATGATAACATACCCCCATTGTCTTCTCCTGTTTTCATCCTCGCAAAATCGCATACCTACTGTGTAATAGTCCCCGATTGTCTTCTTCTGTCTTTATATCTCGCAAACAACTTTCCCGTCCAGTGATGCTTCTAGACATACCCACTGTGAATTGTGATTGACACTGAATTACGATGGCGATGAATCATAGAGACTCAGAAGTACATGGCTCCGGTGGGGCCGTGGGGATAGGTCGCCTTGAGAGTGGTGAAAAAGTGGGTTGCGGATGATTTTCAGACGTTGGAGCCGGCCCGTGGTCGTCCTCGGCCACTGCCACCAAAGCCGCCCCTGCCTAGGAATCCAGGACCCTCTCCCCCTGCGAAGTGCTGATGGTGGTACTCGATGCCGCCGCCGCCACCAAAGCAACCTTTTTCATTTTTGACTGACGTTTACGCAACTCAGCAGGCGATGGTCCTTGGACCTTGATTCTTGAACATACGTTTATCATAATTCATTTCTCGGTCCTCCTCTTCCAGCTAATTCCTTCCCACGAAGAAGTGAAGAACCAATTTTCCAAACTCCAATCAGCCTCTTTTCCGATCTTCTGTACCCAATCCCACAACGAAGTGTGCCCCCTCCATTTCCATAGCTGACTTAAATTTTTTATTTTTATTTTTATTTTAATTTATAAAAAAATATACGGGAGTCTGTCCAACAGCGCCGCCAATTGGACCAGATTGCTCCCGGAGGAGCAGCAGCTGGTCGAGCGGCTCTTGGAGCCTCACGTACTCAGCTCCGGAAGCGGCCAGCCAGCCTTCTCCGCCTTCAACTTCTGCTGGACGACCGCGAACCCGAGCCCGGTGAGTTACTCCCGGTGCTCAAGGATCAGCAAGATCGACCGGCAACTCGGGAAAGGATCGCCATGCGCGTCAAGTTCGCCGCCAATTGGACCTCCAGACTGGCGAAGTCGCTCGGCGTCCGTGGCATCTTCGACGAGTCGAATTGCTAGTCCAACACTGCGGGCATAGAGGATGTTGATGATACGAGTGCGCTGGGTTGCGGATGGCATTGCTGAAGAGGTAGTAGAAGGAGGTACAGAAGTATAGTGATCAAGAAAGTGATGCTGTGGGAGGAGAGAGACGATGGTGCAAAGTGAGGTGGTGTTGATGAGACAGGTGTGGAGCGTTTCAAGAGAGATTGTGGTGACCATCTCGTAAAAAAAGCTCGAGATGTGTTTGTGGTAAATTTTCTCCACAAAAGGGGCGGATGTGGTGTTTCTGCTTCCCGTGAAGGTCCCTCTGCAGAAATCTTACCGGAGTACGGAGTGAGATTTTCCAAAGCGGTAAAAACTTACTCGGAGTGCGGAGTAGGAATTCGACCGGTAAATGTTCAGCGGAGCGCGCCGGAGTAGGGGTCCCGGAGTACGGAGCATTCCGGAGCGCTCCGTGCTCAACCTTAGTAGGAGCGGAGCGGTGTATACGGCTTCGTATTATCAAAGAGAGAGGGTCAAAGCCCAAAGGAGTCAAAACAGGATGCTTAGAGCTTACAAGCCCAGGCAGAGCAGTCGGCAGAGTGGTGAAGGAAGTGCGGGTTGAACGGAGCGACGGTAAAGTAGAGTGGTAAGAAGGAGGAGAAAGCGAAGCAGAATGGCCGATCGCCGATGCCAAGGAGAGGGAACCAGGGCGAGGGTGTGAAGCGAAGGCGAGGCAGAGCAACGAGGAGAGCAACGTTTAGGTAATGACTAGCGGTCAAGGTGAGTGGAAGAGCAGAAAAAGTTGAAGGTCAAATGGAAGACGGTGCGGACTGCGGACAGAGAGATTGTGTGTAGGGGAAATGCCGAAATGGAGATCGAGAGTTAAAGCGGCTGAACGGAAGGAATGAGGAAGGCGAGGTGAGGTTAAGTTGAAATGAGGTGGTGGTCATTGGTGATTAGCTGCTGAGATCTCGGAAACGAAATTTCCAGTGTCAAGTGAGGCCGCGGGTCTGCGAGAATTGGACCTTGAAATTTGTAGCTCCTTTGAACTCCCTACTTCCTTTTCTAATTTTTGGACTCGGTCGATTCGGAAACTGGTATACGGATATTCTTAACGGACCCCTTGCCTTTGATTGTGTCCTTATTTTTTCGTCTCCTTGGCGTTTGTGTCCGTACTTCTTACTGACCCTTTTGTCGTCTTTCTCTTCTTTCTTGCTGCTATTTTGGGGGATTGGAACTTTGGCAGTTCGGGACTTCGACGTATTTCTTTGCTTTGATGGCCCTTCTGGAGTCTCATATGCTGCACGAAAGCGCTTCGTTGCTGCTCGCTCCGGTTTGATCTTCACTACCGGATCCCTACATCCTGCTTGAAGTTCGGCTCTGAGGGGAATATTCTAGATGTCAATAAGTGATACGTCTCTGTGAAACGGAATTGCTGTAGGCGCCTGAATAGTGAGCGTCCCACCGTAACTCCGACAGCACGGCCGCTACACGACCAAGCGTCCCCGGCCCGTCGCAAAAAACGGATTGTGGACCAGAAATGTGCCATGCCTTCTGCAAACGCAAACTTTTTGCAGAAGGGAGTTTGCGTTTGCAGAAGGGACCAGCTTCCTTCACGTCGAATTGTTCTCCGAGGTGGGTAGGCTTGGAGCATAACGCAGTTGGGGAGATGATCTTGAAACGAGGTTGTGAATGCCCCCGGGGGGGGGGGGGGGGAGTGATGGTTGCGCAGTTGTTCATTCTCGCAACCATATGGAATGGATGAACAATCTTACTGAGAGAATCGCCAGCGCTCCACGCCTCCGGTCTTGGTCCACTTAGCTCCCTAAATTGCATATCTAGAAGGGAAGACCTTCTGCAATCACTGCTAAAGTATGTGCGCACGGCACACCAAATCGCGCCGAAACACGCATGTGCAGGTCGTCACTCGTCGCCCCGTCGTTGAAGTGCAGTGCACAGATCGCATTGAGATGTCTATCTACAATGAATAGATCCAAAAGCTGCGGTGGTCAGGAAAGTCGGTCATCAGGCAGAAAGGAAGGAAGAGCTGAATATAAAGATACTCATGACTCACTTCTAGGCCCTCAATAGATTACGTATTGAGAATGAGACACGCAAGATTGATGTACCTTTCTTTCTTTCGTGCTGCTACTTCGGGCTGATTCTAGTCTGTGGGATCGTCAACATGAGGAAGGGCAGAGATAGATACAGGTGATCCTGAGGCTTAAAATTTCAATATTGTCGTCCATCGATACGATTCCTTATTGTTCGTCATCCTTTGCATCGTTGCTTTGCGCTGTACGTCGATCGGTCTGCGGAGTCGCGTCGGCCTCCGCACGCTCGAAAAAAAATCTCAAGCCTCTGATTTCTTCCTTCGAGGGTAAGATATTGGAAACTCGAGCTGCTCACGTGCTCCTATGCCCCTGAGAGAGAAGACGGACTGGTGTGCTGCTGGGGCTGCTGCCGAATGTCTGGCTCTATAAGCGCGGATGGCTGCGGACGATGATATCAACCTCCTCGGCTTTCGGAGGTTGCGCTCCGAATTTCTTCGATCGGCCCGGCACAACAGCTCCGCCCCCCCCCCCCCCATTCCCCATCCCCTCTTTCAACGTCATCGCGATGCGGACCGTTCACACAGCAGAGCTTTTGTCGGTCTGCGCGGTCGTTTGGACCAGAGCCATCGTTCTGGTCCTCGTTCTGGTGGCGGCAACCTCTTTCCTCCTCAGCTTGGTTGCGGAGCTTACTAATAGTGCTTTGCGAAGCTTTACTGGTGAGTTTCTTCTGCCTGTCTCTGTCGTCTTGTTTACTGACTCTATGCTTTCTTTCTGTGAAGGCAATGGTGGATCCGACGTGAGGCCATCCCGAGGTCTTCCAGCGGGCTTCAGGAAGATGATAGGCGATGATCTGGTGGGTGGGACGAGAATATGCCTGTGAGTGTATGGGAGCATGGTGTTTGGTTACGTGTAAGCTATGATGATTGATGTGGAAGTTGTTGGGGCTGAGCGTTTCAAAGAAGAACTTACTCCTCGGTCGCATGCCGAAGTGAAGATGAGGATGTATCGGTCGACCCAGCTGACCTCATCTATCTTGCCGACGCCAGAGACTTGGATGGGCTGTTGGTTATAAGTCTCCGGTACTTCATTTTCTGCGTACAGCTTCTCGAGAGTCTGGATGGTGATCTTCGGGAGGAAAAGCCGTGGAAGCCACCTATAATTTGAGTCGGGGGGAGATGTGGTGGGTTAGCGATAACAGTGTGTTGAGATTGGTGTTTGTGCTTTCAAGTACTCACCGTTGATGTGCATGAGCAGAGGTGTTGTGTAGTTGCTCGCACTGAAAGCTGTGCAGACTGCCTCCTTCAGCTGATCGGTGGACTCCATGGCAAACTATATGTAGGAATGTATGGGATTTGGGAAGTGAGTTCATGCTTGGTGGCTCGTTTCGTTATGATTATTGAGCTCACTTCGGCATCTACCGTGTGGTAGCGGTTGCCTGGCTGCTTCACAATGTTGTTGACCTGAATATCTCCGGTCACAGTGCAGTTGTACAATGCCTCCATTCTGTTTGGTTCGGAGTTTTGTTGCCTGTGTGTTGATGCGGTGATAATAATGGGGCACTGCGGATGGAATTGGGGAGGTCCGGACCGCTAAAATCGCCGACGTGTTGACGGTATGCGCGGCCGCATGGACGCGAGCCATCTTCGCGCTCATCCTCCTCCTGTCAAGCTCGTTTTCTTTGGAGAGAGCCTGCGCTCATCTCTTCCAAGAGAAGACCCTGACCTGTTTCCGAAATCATGGCAACCTCCTCGTGATACGTCTGGCAAAGTCCGTCCCACGTCTGTGACATCTTTTGGGAGTCGCGTTGATTGCTCTTGTTCTCCCCAAAACTTTCAGCAGAAATCATTCGCCAAAGGGTGGCTTTAGCGATCTTGCCTGTCTTGATGAGGCCTTCGGCAGAGTTCTTGGGGTGACCCTTGAGAAGTCAAGGATTATCTTTGACGATGCGGACAAAGGCAGTCTCTTGATCGGTTGTCCATCGGACACGCTGCTTCGTGGGTTCCATCGGATCATGAGGACCACAAGTACACAACGCACATATAAAACACAACCCAAATTTTACCAGTATGTAGACCTGTTTCTGACTAGCATTCATGCCAGTGATTGCCATAAAATCTCATAATCTACTAGCTCATAAATCTCATATACCTACTATAGTCAAGGCTCGGACAGTTACTTACAGTTGTCCGTTTTTGGTATACGGTACAGTACAGTTACAGTTATAATTTACCGCCAGCGCCTACAGTACAGTTACAGTTACAATGAAGTAACTTGAAGTCACTACAGTTACTTAATTATTTTTCGTCGCGCACGGGGCTTTTATCCCACTTTAAGTCACTGTAACAGTTACTGCTAGTTACTATAACAGTCACTGTATGAACTGCAACAGTCACTGTAGCTACTGTAGTGCATATTCTCAAATAACCTACGTAAATGTAACTTGAATAAAACCTTTAATATTTAATATTCAAGTCACAGTTTTGCTTTTCAAAAACCAACATCATACGTCTGTAAGGCATACAGTCCCTGAAACTCACTGTAACAGTATTAGCATTTTATCAGCCATCTTCCAAAGGGCCAAGGCACAAGGGCCAAGACTCAAGAGTGAGGAGTCAAGAGTCCAGACCCAACTTTTATGGTTCTCGCAGCTCTCACGCCGCTGAGTCTTTCATACTCTCCTCCCCCTCCATTCTGACAACAAGGTCAAGATTTCCATTGCAGCGCTTCGGATTCCGGGTAGACATTTTGACAAGGAAGCGAGGTCCGGCATAAATAACTGTGACCAGCTGTACAAAACTGTAAGTAACTGTAAATGACTGTAAGTGGTTTCTAAAACTGCAAGTGACTGCCAGTATTGATTTTCCACTTAAACAGTGATGTATAGTCATAGTAATTAGTATGTTTGAACAGTTGGGGGCCCGAAAATTTTCTAACTTAATCAACTGTACAGTTGACCAGTGGTCGGCATGGACTAAAAGTCTAACATTTTTCGATTTCGAAAGTCCAAGTCCAAGTCTAATGGTTCCGAAAGTACAAAAGTCCAAGTCCAAGTGTAGACTTTAGTCACAAAGTCAGACTCAAAGTCTCACCACCCGTCCGCGGCCAATCTTCTGACTTTTTCTGACGGCCGCATTGAAGGCCGGCGACGGCATCCCTGGCGAGGTTATTCGTCAACACGTAAGCGCTGATTGTCCTGTTCACGACTTTGATCCCGTCGCTGACGCCTTATCAATACTCCTCCATCATTCCCTCTCCCAGCCTGTTGTGCAAGATCCAGAAACCCAGCGGATGTGGGAAGAGCTTGTACAAGTACCCACCATCGACACTTGGAGAACTCTGCTGGACGGCTCGCATCCCTCCCAATCTCAGCGCAGCCAGAAGAGCGCTGCTACTGCTGCCGCCTCAGGGTCGTTTAAGCAAGCTCTCCCGGGTTCTGGCCCCTCAACATCGAGCCGGCCCCGGGCTCAGGCCTTCAAGGGTACTGGGACGGAAGTCTCCGTCAGTGCTATGCCCTTTCAACGCACGCTAGGAATGCGGCATGGTGACTGATCTTCTCCCCTCCATTTCAGTCACAAACCGACCTCGATGAGTTCTTCGTGCGGTCAGCCCCCGGACGGGCCACCCGTAACGGATCCCTCCCGTCTCGTTACAGCGGATACGACACCAGCGACAACGAGACTCGAGCTGCTCCGAAGAAGCAAGCTGCGCAGACAAAGAAGGGCAGGCGTAAAGCCTCCGAACCGCTGCCTCCTCCCGCTCAAAAGAAGCCCAAGAAGAAGGTGTCGATGAGCTCACTTGAGCGCCGCGAGCAGACCGCTGCGATGCGAGGACGGGCTCCCGAGAGTCCTGCTTCTGAAGAGTCGGCGCAAACGCCAAAGAAGAGAAACGTCGTCGAGGAGGACGAGGACGACTTCGACGACTTCGAAGATGACGAAGCTGACGCTTACGTCTCTCCCGTTCCTCGTCGGGTCACCCAATCCAAACGTCCTCCCGCCCGGACCAGCACAAAGGGTCGCAAAAGCAGACAAGATGAAGACCTCGATGCTGTTGACGTGGACGACATCAGTGATGTTGAGGAGGTTGAGGACGAGGATGGCGTGAAACCTGCCAAAGGTATTGGAAGCAAAGGCTCCAAATACATCCAGTACTTCATTCCCAAGCTGCCGATTGAACACGAGTGGAAGTACGTCCGGCTTTCCGGGACCAAGACGAAGATCAAGATCACGGTCCAGTATTTCGACTGCCGCTCCTGCAATAAGCCGGTCAGGGTGATCCACGACAGGTCTTCGGCACTGGCCCTGCATTTCAACGAGGGTGTCAAAGGTTCACTCTGCAAGCACAAGTATGATCCCAAGGACAAGACGCTTCGAGGAGGGGCGAACTAAGGACACAACCCAACTAGCTAGGCACACAACCAATGACTACGCACACAACTGGGACACAACTTCAGTCAGTCAATGCGATCACGTCGTCAACTGAAGTCTGAAAAGAACATGAGATGAGATGAGATTTGGTGGAAAGAGAGAAGAACAGAAAAGAAGAGGGAAGAATAGAAGACAATTGGACAGTAACGTTTCGCTGTCATTCTGGACACTGGTTCAGCTTGTGGGCGGAGGAGCGGCAGCGTCCGCAGGGCAGGGGGCACTTGTTCGAGTTGTGACCCGGTTGGTGGCAGTTCTTGCACCGTCTCTGCAGCTTTTTGGCTTGTGCCTGGACTACCTCATTTCCGGTCATTATCCGTCCATTGACGGTCGTGGCAAGCGTTTGACCCTTCTTGCGAGGTCGGAGAGGGTCGAGCACACGGGAAACACGATCAGAACTGAGAACACTCCGCAATGGTCCTCCACTGTGGGTGAATGGATTGGAGAGGGATGGGCAGACCGAGATCGTGCAGAAGACGAAGCGTGTGATGGCACGGAATTCCCATCGTGGCGGGTAAATTGCAGGCGCAAGATGAGGCGGGCGATGTTGACGCCGGTCCAGATGAGGTGGAAGCCGATGCAGTCTTGGCTGCCAGCTTCTCCTGGAACGCGATTCGACGCGCAACTTCGTCCTGCGTTTTGAGAATACTGAGAACGTGCCGGGAGACATTCTTCGAGAGCTCGACAAAAAAAGGATCTCCAAGGATGTTGAGAGGGACCTTTTGGCAATCGTTGGCCAAATCGCTCGCAATGTGGTTGTGCTGCGTCACAAAATGATTCTGCAAGGCCTGTGTCGCCGTAAATAAATTTCCGTGCCTGGTGTGCAGGTATCGCTTTAGAGTCGCATGAGCTCCTTCCGTTCTTGACGTGACCCGGTTTCCCATATGAGGGTGACGATCAATGTACGCCGCAACCCATAGGTGCTCTGCTGACAATTTCTCATCTATGTAGTCGACCAGAGCTGGATGCGCATCCTGCCATTCGTGACGCAGGGCGTCCGAATGATCTTGGAGGCGGTCCAATGTACGAGCATCTCGGATCTCGTCAAAGTCGGACAAAAATTGTTCGTATTCGGCTTGATTTGGAAGTCGTGGCCGCGCAAACTTTTCGACATTCTGTCGAACATGCCACTGGCAAAGAATCTGAGCGGCATTGGGCATCGTGTTGAGGAGCGCTGCACTCAGAGCAGCATCGTGATCGGTAACTATGACCTCTGGAGCAAATTGAGGGGCAAGCTCTTTGAACGCGTTGAACGCCCACATGTAGGTGAGCGTGGTTTCGTCCGGAAGGTACGCAAGAGCTGCTGTGAATGACCGGTTTGAGCTCGTCAGGCCAACAAAATGAAGAAGAGGCATTCTGTGCGAGTTCGTGTTGTACGTCGCGTCCACTGTGATCACCGATCCAAAGCGTTGAAGCAACTTGAGTCCTTGGGGATGAGCGAAGAAAAGACCTTCGAGTCGCTGGACGTTTTCGCTCACCGCTCCAAGTAGAGTACGATGTGGCCAATGCTGCTCCTCGAGCCACTCCAGGAGGGCTTCTGCGGGCGGTCGACCTTTGAGGACCTCTCGACGATAGCTTTGGATCAAATTTGCGATATCTTTGGACGTGACCAACAGAGGCGGTTCTCGTTGTGCGAGGAGAGGGACGATGTGTCGCGCTGTGGAACCGTGTCGAACGAGCTCGAGAACCTGCTCTCGCGACGCCACGTCAACGCGACGATGCACAGGGTGTGCAAGAGTCGTGTTCGATGCATCGTGTCCTGTATGCGTTGGGCAGGTAACCGTGATGGTCCAAATGTCGGTGCTTCCGTTGATGTTAGCACGGAATGTGCAGCCCGCCTTCCGCGTTGAGGTCTTGCGTTGACGATCCTCGTCCTGTATCTTGCGCGTGTTTCGATACTCGCCGCCCTTGTCGCAGATGAAATAAAGGTATCGTCCTGCCTTGGCCGAACGCGAGAGGACAACCGCGTAGCCATGTGCTCTGGCCCAGACTTGCAAGTATTCCTGCGCTGCTTTGCTGTCTTCAAAGGACTCTTGAGGAGGAGGAGGCATCGCATTAGATGCGGCTGCCCAAGAGGCTGCCATGATGATCTGAAGGTGGAAAGTGATGGACGCAAGAAGATAAGAGAGAAGACGCGTTCTTCACGCGTCAGACGCGTAGACAAAAAGTTGTGTCCCAGTTGTGTGCGTAGTCATTGGTTGTGTGCCTAGCAAAGCGAGTTGTGTCCTTAGTTCGCCCCCTTCGAGGAACCTTCGGACCCTGGGTCCCGATCATCAAGCCTAAGCCCACCGGGTTAATGCATCCACCGCCGCCCCGTCGGTTATCGATGGCAACAACAGCGTGGTAGGCTGGATCGATGGAGCGCGACGCCGGAACCTCAAGGAACAAATCGCCATCATCCGTCGCCTCACGATCATTTGGCTGATCTCCGACTCTCTGCCATTCACTACCCTGCGGAGCCCGAAGTTCATCGATCTACAATCTCCTCGATCAATGGAACGGTTCGCTCACTTCCGACAGCGCATCGTCCAACGTACGCATGGCGGTTGGCTGTACCCGGGCCCTACATTTACAGTCAACTTAATTTTTTTGGCGGCTCCGCCGCCTACAGTACAGTTACAGTTATGACTTTCTAAGTCAACTTGCCTACAGTCACAGTGGGCACAGTTAGACAGTCGCCGAGCCTTGACTATAGTAGGTAAAAATATGAGTATGAGATTGCCGATTTTTCTGAAAAAATATGAGCTCATATTAGGAGGTCGTACCCCCGATATGAGGTAATTTGAGGTAATGTGAGGCAATTTTAGCAGGTCACGTGTCCGAACCTCATAACATGAGCTGCTATAGCAGATATGAGCCTCATGCCCTCATATTATGAGGTAAAAACTTATCCGATTTTCCGATCTGAGTCAGGCCTCGGCAAAACTATACCGACTATGAAACTAAGGAAACCGACTAAGCCTTAGTCCCGACTAAAACTAAGCCTGACTAAGCTTAGTTTGGCATCTGACTATGACTATGACTAAGAGTCGTTCGGAACCGACTATAGTCGGACTTAGTTTCGTTAGTCAGACTGTTCGTTGAAACTTTGACCAGATCAACTTCTAAGGTGCGCCAATCGTCGATCTTTGGGCTTTTGATGTGAGTCAGGATTCATTGTAATCCTCCTTGCCTTTTCTGAAGACAGGTGAGACTATCATTCGACTATAGTCCAGACAGTCCGACTATTGATCATATGCATCCGACTGTTAACTGGATTGAATATTTTACGATTATTAGTCTTCGCAAATTATTTATCGGAAAATAGTTTTAATCGGAAAATAGTCTAGTCTGTTAGTCGGATTTTAGTCTAATATATCTGACTATTATCTCTTAGTCGGATTTTAGTCTGATATATCCGACTATTATTCCGCTAGTCGGAGCATAGTCACACCCTTTTCTGACTAAGCCTGACTAGGCAAACTATGCGACTAATAGTCCCGATTAGACTAGACTATTGGAGGATCCGTGGCAATGTGACTATGACTATGACTAAGGAAATCCAAAAATGACCGACTATTAGTCGTTGCCGAGCCCTGATCTGAGTGAAACTTGACGAGATGTATCGGTTGAAAAGGCTTGCACTTCCCCTCTTTAAAGTCTCAATATCCCTCATTCAGACAATTCTAAGCCTAGCCCTCCCACCTACTTTCTCTATGAGTGCCTCAGAAGTCAGAAACTCAGAATGAACAACCAATACAATTGTCGACAAAAACGACGCACACCCAGCCACAAACAAGGTGCGCAGGAGCATCTTTCAGACCGAGCGCAACCTATGGGACAGCTCACGGCGCGTGCAAGCGAAACGGTGCGTCGTGACTTGTGTGAGTTGTGTCCAGGCCTCGGCAAAACTATACCGATAACCGACTATGAAACTAAGGAAACCGACTAAGCCTTAGTCCCGACTAAAACTAAGCCTGACTAAGCTTAGTTTGGCATCTGACTATGACTATGACTAAGAGTTGTTCGGAACCGACTATAGTCGGACTTAGTTTCGTTAGTCAGACTGTTCGTTGAAACTTTGACCAGATCAACTTCTAAGGTGCGCCAACCGTCGATCTTTGGGCTTTGGATGTGAGTCAGCATTCATTGTAATCCTCCTTGCCTTTTCTGAAGACAGGTGAGACTATCATTCGACTATAGTCCAGACAGTTCGACTATTGATCATATGCATCCGACTATTAACTGGATTGAATACTTTACGATTATTAGTCTTCGCAAATTATTTATCGGAAAATAGTTTTAATCGGAAAATAGTCTAGTCTATTAGTCGGATTTTAGTCTGATATATCTGACTATTATTCCGCTAGTCGGAGCATAGTCACACCCAGTGCTCGGCACAAAAACTCATATATATGAACTCATATATATGATATGACCAAATATGATCATATTGGGATATCATATATGACCTCTCGGCCAGCTCGGAAATTTCAGGTCATATCATATATGACCCAGGAGCAGATATGACCAAATATGACCATATATGACCAAATATGACTGAACCGCCAACTCCTCTTTTTCTCGATGGAGTATCTGATCATATATCTCAATGTATGATCATATATGATCATATTTACTCATATTTGGTCATATTTTCAACCTTAAATTTGAGATCGGGCACTGTTTGAAATCCGTATTGAAACTTGCTACGCGGATCGGGCGCGTCGCGACTTCGCGACTCAGTGAGATTAGTAGACGCGTGACGCGTCGCAACCAGCGTGTAAGTTACCCAGCTCGCCCTCAAAAAAACGCGGGTAACTCGCAACACGGTGTCGCGATGATCACCTGGGGGGGCCAGCCCCCCCAGACCCCCCAACCTAACTCTTGGGCATTCAACATAAGATACTCTAGAACACTTCTAACGGGTGCTCACGCACCCACTAACCCTAACTCTACTCGCTACGCGCTAACCCTGTAATAGCAGAGCTATTGCAGTGAAAATAGAGGTGTGATTCGATGGTGGAAAGCGAGAGGAATTGAGTACAACAGAGTAAAGAGGAATGGAGCGAGAAGCTGTTGCCATGCAGCGGAGCGTGGAAGGAAAGGAAAGCGAGCAGGGAAGCGAGCGAGGGAAAAGAGGAAAGGAAATAGAAAAGGAAATGCAAGGGAAAAGAGAAGCACGTGGAGCTATCGGCCGAAAGAGAGAGAGGAATGAAGTGGGAGAGAGCAAGCGGCCAAGCGCATGCAGCAGCAAGCAGAGATCTTCTGAGGAGAGGCGGAACCGTCTATCACATGCCCCCCGAAAGCAAATCGTCCGTCTCGGGACGAGCCACCAACCTCGATAAGGCATCAGCATTGATATGAGCAGAGCCAGGACGGTGCACGAACCGCAAGTGTGCCAGATGCGGCAGCATCAGAGCTCGACATTTCGAGATCACCGGCCCATACTTCGCGCCCGCCTCACTGGTCAACATCGGCCCCAACGGGGCATGATCGGTCACCACCGTAACGTCGGTACCCTCCAGCAAGTGGAGAAGACGACCGAAGGCCCACGCCAAACAACAAAGTTCCAACTCGGCGGCCGCGAGCTTCTTCTCGGACGGCGTCGTCAGGCGAGACAGGAAGGACACCGGTCGTTCGACCAGAACTACCTCCCGACCATCCAGTACCACTCTCCGCGGGCGACGGCACGGACCCCGAAGCGCGTCGTAATAGGACGAGGACAGAGCGAAAATCCCGGGCCGCAAGGTTCCGACATCATACTCCTGCAAGGCGAGCGGAGGTCGACGAGCACGAGCAGGGAGAGGTGGAGGGGATGGAATACGGGATGAGCTAGTGGAGGAGCTCGCGGAGGAGTGGACAGTATGCGAGGGCCCAACGATGTCTCGGTGAGCAGCATAGGGATCGATCCCGTCGGGTGTGGCATCGAGCTGACTGACGTCGAACTCATCTCCAATACCCAGGCCTTCAGGAAGCGCCAACCGCACACGGTGCGGCGACAACACCTCGCGGACAACATAAGGTCCCTGCTTCCGAGGAGCAAGCTTGTCACCTCGCGCGCCGGGCATAGGACGATCTCCCAGCCGGACATAGACGCGCGCCCCAGGCTCAAGACGTGGGAAAGCAGCACGAGAGCGGTCGTAGTTTCGCTTCTGGACAGCGCGCGCGGCAAGGATTGCAGCACGAGCTTCGGCGAGGCGAGCTTCAGCAGCAGCAAGGCGTTCGCAGAAGGCGCCAACACCACTGTGCTCCTCGGCGTCGAAGACCGCATGGACAAGGTCCGGATGCGCGACGAAGACAAGATCAAACGGGCGCTCACCAGTCGTCACCGACGGGGTGGAGTTGAACGCCAATTCAGCAGCGGGAACCGCTCGGCGGTCCCAATGGGCTCGAGACGTGGAACACAGTGCCTGCAGAACATACTTCAGGGTCTGGATGCAGCGTTCGACCGGGTTAGCTTGATGGTGATGGGGGAGGGACGGCTGGAGTACCGCACCAAGGGACGCCGCCAGTTGCCGCATAACGTCACCCGCCAACCGAGACTCGGAGTCGGGCACCAGGCGCCGAGGACGCCAGCCCAAACGCAGAACCCGGGTGCTAAGGATGGCCGCTACGCCCTCCGCCGTAATGGACGAAGAGCAGGGCTCCAACAGGACCATGCGAGAAAACAGACAATGGATCACGAGCACCGCATCACGGCCAGCACTGGACCGAGGAAAACCCAGCAAGAGGTCGATCGAGATATCCTCGAAGGGCGCGGAGGCGTCTCGACCAACATCCAGCTCGCCGGTGCGACGACGCAACTTCGTCGACACACACACTCTGCAATGCTTCACCCACGCACGAACAGAGACAGAGAGCCGGGGGCGCCAGAAATGGCGGCGGATGCGGAGCCAGGTCTTCGTGAAGCCAAAATGGCCGGACTCGTCGTGAGCGTGGCGCAAGATGGAGGGAAGCCCGCCTTCCGGTAGGGCGAGGACACCGTCGACACGGCGCACCAGCACCCCATCCTGAACGATCCAGGCATCCTCGTCGCTCTCGCTCGCTTCGGCGGCCCGCAGGATCAGTCCAAATAGACGATCCCTCATCAACCACGCGCGCCAACGGTCTTTTCCTACCGATGGAGGAAGCAGGCGGACATCGAGCGAATGCAGGGCCGCAGCTAGAGGGGACGGAGCAGGCGCGGCATCGTCCTCTTCGAAGACCTGATGAAGGACGGCCCCAAAGCCATCTTTGCTCGCGTCCACGTAAAGCAAGTATGGACGAGTCGGGTCGGGGTGAGCGAGCACGGGCGGGGAAGAGATGGCTTGCTTCAAACGATCGAACGCCTCTTGCTGCGGAGCACCCCACGGCACTTCAACACTCTTGGCCGACACCGCTTCGCCATCTGGCGTCACCAGACGGTACCGGTCTTCCACCCGTTCATACCTCCACCCTTGTGTCAAACTGGACAGTGGAGCTGCGATCGTAGCGAACCCGGGGACGAACGCCCGGTAGTAACCAAAAAGGCCGAGGGCGTGATAAAGGTCCTTCAATGTTCGTGGCCGTGGAAGGTCTAACACAGCCTTCGCCCGATCCGTCCATACAGCGACTCCCGCTCCAGAAACCTTCCGGCCTAACAGCACAAGGGAGGACACCGCAAAGGTACACTTCGACGGGCTGAAGCGGAGACCCACGGCGGCAGCGCGTGAGAGCAGGGTATCCAAGGCAGCGACATGCTCGTCCAAGGTCTGGGTGGCGACCACAATATCGTCGATGTACACGACGGCATCGCGCCAGCGGAGCTCGCCGAGGAGGGCGTCCATGAGGCGTTGGAATATGGCAGGAGCATTCCGCAGACCAAACGGGACGGTCTTGTACTGGAACAAGCCTCGGTGACAGGTGAAGGCTGTCTTCCAGCGATCTTGCTCCCGGACTCCGAGCTGGTGGTACCCTCGCAGCGCATCAAGCGAGCTGAAGACCTTCTTCCCGACCAAAGAGTGGAAAACGGAGTCGATGGTGGGAAGGGGGTAGGAGTCGGCGATGGTGTGGGAGTTTAGCTGCCTGTAGTCTACGCAGAATCTCCATTTCTCGTACTGCCGGACCATGAGGACGGGGAAGGAGATGGGGCTGGTACTGGGCTCGATCACATCCCAAGAAAGCAGTTGATCGATGGCCGAGTCCATGGCCCGCCGCTTCTCAGGACTCGCTCGGCGGGGCGCTTCGGGGTGGACGGCAGCGTCATCGCGGAGATCAATGGCCATCTCGTGACCAATGACACGACCCGGTCTGCCATCGAGAGCGAAGGCGTCTCGATGACGACGCAGCACCTCGACGACTTCGGGCGGTGTAATGGATGGCCTCCACGTGGCCGCAACTCGCAATCGCCGAACCACCGATGAGGTTCGACGGCGACTACCTCTTTTTCATTACGCAACGTTCTTCTTTTCACCGGCTACCTTTTTCATTGCGCAACGTTCTTCTTTTTCACTCTCTTCCCTTTTTCTCTACTTTCCTTCACTCAACGCCTCATTAGTATAAATAGGCGCCACTTTGTGCTCTCATCCTGTATCCTGCATACTTTCACACACACACACATCTTGTTCTTGACACACATTCCTGGCACTAGTCGCTCTTGCTCCGGTCGCACCTTTCTCATTTTACCTTCCTCACTTCAAAACAGCACAACAGGTAAATCTTATCTTCTGATCCATTATATGGTGATGAGAGGGATTCTTGGCTGACCAACCGACTCCGGACGTCAACAGCCCACCACCTTTTTAGATCTTCTTTCTCAAGTCACAATGTCCGACCAGCAACAGAGCCCTCAACGTACCTCCCACAACACCAATACCCAGAATACCCCTTCTCCACCTCAAGCATCTCATCCTCAGATACCTCGTCACCAACAAGTTCCTTTCCAGCAAGCACCCTTCAACTTCCACAATCCACAGCTCCAGAACATACCCTTCCGGCCTCAACACACCTCCTTTCCACCGCCACTCACCATTCCTCAACCTGTCGGTGACTCTCGGCTCATTCTGGAGAGCCTGGGCGGACTGCAGGACATGTTCGGTGCGATGTCGCAACGGCTTGACGGCTTCAACACGCGGATTGGTGGTGTCGAGCAAGCACAACGCTACCCTCCCGCTTCCACGATGCCCGTCTCCACATCTGCTGCGGTCACCAACGTCCAGGAGAACAGTCCCTCCTCTCCCCTTGCTCGCCAACCGGAATCAGCAGACACCCCAGCTGGCATTACGCGTCGAAGACACCGTCCCGAGGTTACACTTCCTCACTTGCAACGGGCACAGACCCAGACTGCCCCGGTGACGCCTCAAGGCGACTCATCAACGATTCCTCTTGTGCAGTCGTTTCGATCGCTCCCCCGAGAGGACAAGATCGAATTTCGCCGCATCTTGGAGTCCATGGGCACCAACACCCGTGACTTCCTGGACGACGTCAGCGCTTCCAGCGAATCACCGCTCTCAGCACCAGCCCGGACTGCAGGTCTGAGAAGACACCGTGGCCGGTCAGTTTCTTCCGTGGCAAGCCAACGCAGTCACCACAATCATCACACTCACGTCGGCTCAGAGGCAAGGTCGGTTGCCCCTTCTCAGGCGAATGATGCCATCCAAGCTCCTCCTGCCGTCGTATCAGCTCGCCCTCTTCACTGCAAACAGGAGAACATCGGAGAATACACGGGAAAGCCGGACGAGCTGGAAGGTTTCCTCAGTCGAGTCAAGGATGTCCTGCGGTCGGACCCTAACCCAGCTTGGGAGCCAGCTGTCGTTCGCGCCCTCTCTCTGGCAATGAAGGGCGAAGCTGCCATTTGGCATCAAGGCCTGTCCGACTCTGACGCGGCTCGGATGGACACGATAGCAGGATGGGAGGAACAGATGAGGGAACATTTTCCGGTCAATATGCTGCAACTTCGGCGAACGGCGCGTGCTCGCAAATGGGAGCCTACCCAGGAGACGGCCAATGGGTACTACTTCCACAAGCTCCTACTCCTTCGCCAAGCTTATGGATTCGAACAATCGGATTCCAGTCTCGTCACAGACATTAAAGAGACTCTTCCGGCGAATTTCCGCCAAATGCTGCGCATGCCTCGCGATGGCCCCACGCTGCAGGATCTTCGACGCGAGATCAGCGAATGGGAACCAACTTGGCGAGAGCTGAATCATATTCACTTGCGCACCACTGCTACACCAAACATCACCACTCCCCGCGCAACCACCACGGCCTCTACGTCGAGGATGACCCCAGTGACATCGTCCACAGTACGCTCCGCCCCGGTGCCGACGCTAAATGCATCTGGCACCCCCTCCAACTCCACTCAACCTGCTGAAGGCCCTTTCGGTCTCGCTGCCTCCTACGACGCATCTCGTATCACACCCGCCGCCAATGGACGTCCACGAACGTATCGCCGGCCTGATACGGACGTGATTATGACGCTCAATCGCCCGTGTGCGAAGTGTGGAGGAGATCACTTCACCTTCGAACACAACTACCTTCCCGCTCCTCAAGTCCGCACGATGGCTATCGATGATGACGACTACCCGGAGCAGAAGGAGGACACGTTGGCGGAAACAGGTCAGGGATACGGATATGCTTTGGAGACAGCACCCGAGTCGGAGCATGCGGAGGGCAGTGGAACTCAACCTTCCGAGATTCCACCCGTGAGTACGCCAAGCAGAGCTTGATTGCTTAGGCGCCTCCGAAGGGCGGTAGATTTGCAGTTTCTCATTTCCTGTTCTCTCTTTCTTTTCTTGTAGACCTCTCGAGGGTCGGGCCTTGCGCCTTCTGTGTACGCAACTGTCGAAGACGAAACTGCTGAAGACGAAATCGTCGCAGACGAATCCAAAGACCCACATTCGCACTCTCAAACTTCGCCCAAATTGTTCATTGCCCAACGGACCATCCTTCATACGAACCGATACCAACCCATAAATGAAGCATCCCCGCCTCTCACACAGGACACTCATCGTTTTGGTACGGTCGTGAAGCTTCCTGTCTTGCCATCCACGGGCACCGGCCAGGGTTTTCGTCAGCATGTGCCCTTGACGACTCATGTTCGCATCAATGGGACGGACAGTCGCTGTACGCAGAGCTTACTCGACACCGGTGCATCGCTCTCAGTCATCGACGCCGGGTTACTCCAACGTCTGGGCGGCACACCTCAGGGCGATTGCATGGACGTGCAGGGCATTGGGAACGTGCGCACACTTGGATGGGTCACTATGACCGTCTTTATCGATGCGTCGGATCCCCTCGGAAAACCACGCTCATCTTGAGTTTCAACAGGATTTCCACGTCTTACCGTCTTTCGCACCCGGCATCTGCCTCGGAGAAGACTTCATCGCTGCGCACGATGTGTCGATTTCTCCCGTCCGCAACCGTGGTCGTATTGGGCGATACACGTTCGAGGTGAACGAACGTCTTATTGGCCCGTACGCAAAGGAGGCGGAGCTTCGGGTCGTCGACGAGGTCATCATGGCACCCGGCGAACAACGATGGGTTACGATAGACACGCTCAGCTTGGCGCCCGGCGTGGACTACACCATCGCCCCTCGCTTATCCGTCTCTCCAGACGAGACCGTTAGGCTGGCGGGACCGACCGGAGTCCTTACACACGCCGCGCGGCGACAAGTGCTCCTCGGCAACTACGGGACGGCGTCCTACACTCTGACGCCCGGCACCATCATCGCCGACGCCTCGGCGGCGCGAGTTGGGGACATGATCAGCCCCACGTCACAGCTGTTCTCGCTGGATTCGTATCCCGCCGATGCCACCCTCGACTCTCCGTCTGCGCCAGTTACCGGGCCCGACGACATCGATATCGCGGCGCCCCTCGACGCCTTTGAAGGTGTGGACATTCCGGGGAGTGGTCTCGCCGTCGATGCTGCCACCACCATGCTGGACGATAAGTATCGTGTGGGCATCGACTCGAACGGTCAACCACCTCAGCCTATTGTTGATTTGTTGCGTAAGCACGACGCTGCCTTCGCTCTTGACGGCCGTCCTGGTCGTGTCCAAGGTCACGAAATGGAGATCAACCTCCAGCCGGGCGTCGATCTTCGACCCGAGGCGCCTCGTCGAGTGGGTCCCGAAAAGCGTAAGGCCATGGATGCGGCCATCGATCAACTGTTGGACTGGGACGTTATCGAGCCGTCTACCAGCCCGGTTTCGTTCCCAGTTCTGATGGTTCGTCAATACAATAAATGGCGGTTCTGTGTCGACTATCGACAACTCAACACAGAAACCATTCCCGATCGATACCCCCTGCCCACGATCGACAGCATCTTTCATACTCTTTGTGGGAAGAAGATCTTCAGCTCTCTCGACGCCATCAGGGGTTACCACCAGCTCCCCGTCCGCCCAGATGATCGATGGAAGACTGCCTTCGTCTGTCATCGCGGCCTCTATCAATACAAGATGGTTCCATTTGGATTACGGAACGCGCCCTCTGTCTTCCAACGCCTAATGGATCACATTCTGGGACCGCTACGATGGAACCAAGCGGTTGTCTACATCGACGATACCGTCGTGGCGACCGATACCATCGAAGAGCACGTTGCGGCCCTCGATCAGCTTCTCACTTCTGCCAGCGCCGTGGGGCTCAAGTTTAGTCCTAGCAAGTGCACTTTCGCGGTTCCCTCGCTGGTTCTTCTAGGGCGCAAGGTGTCTGGTGCCGGGGTGGCGATTTGGTCCGAACGAGCGCGAGCCGTCCAGGACCTTGCTCGACCTACTACCCTCCAGGAGCTGTATCATACGCTCGGGTTGTTTGGATATTATCGGGCTTTCATTCCGAAATTCGCTCTACTCGCCGCCCCGCTTACGCGACTCCTTCGCGGTTGGCGGTACGAATCCAATGACGGCCAGACGCGCCTGGTTAGCTCCGATGGCCGCGCCGTTACCGCCAGTCGCGTTCCAATTCCCTGGGAGGATGACCAGCAACGCAGTTTCGATCAGCTGAAAGAGGCCATTGCGCATCCGCCGGTCCTCGCTCACCCTGATCCTTCCAAGCCATATCAGCTGTATGTGGATGCCTGTGGCCAGGGCTTCGCTGCCATCCTACATCAGGTTCATATCCAGCATGCGCCCGCGCCGTCCACCACCGCTGCTTCCCCTGCTTCCCTTAACCACCTCACCATCGCTCAGTTGCCCACCGCCGATGCTCGGGCTCGCTGGACAACGTGGCTTCAACAAGATCGGTTTTTCGCTCCCATTCTTCGGCGAGTTCAGGAAAACGGGGGGTCCGATGCCGACTGGGTTTTGCAGGGCGGAGTTCTGATTCGCCGCTCCGACGATCACCTGGCGATTCCAGAAGGAGCTCTGGCGGCTTTACTGCGCGTCGTCCATGATGGGAATGGTCACTTTGGGTTCGCAAAAACCTATCTGGCCCTTGCTCGTCACTTTTGGCGCCCCAACCTTTCTGGTGCCGTCCGCGCCTGGATAAAACATTGCAAGACTTGTCAGCTCACAAAGCGCGCTCCCAAGGTTGGCGAGTTGGACATCTCTCAGGACCCCGGTCTCCCCTTCGAGACCATTTCGTTCGACCTCCTGTATCCCTTTCCACGCTCGTCCGCCGGGAATGATGCGGTCCTTGCTATTTGGGACGTTTTCAGTCGAATGATTCTCTTGACTCCTTGTCATCGGGAGATCACTGCAGAAGGCATTGCCGCGATTATCAGCGATCGTGTGCTTCGGATGGGTTGGCGCCCTCGTCGGATCGTGACCGATTCCGAGTCGCGAGTCTCCGGCGCCGTCATGACCACTCTGGCCCGTTCGCTCGGGGCCGACTTGACCCCGTCACCGCCATATCATCAGCAGGCGAATCACGTGGAACGCGCCATCCAGACCGCACAACACGTGCTTCAGGCTCTCTGCGTGGATTCGCGAGCACACTGGGATCGGCGTGCGCTTCCGGCAACCGAGTTGGCTATGAACTCCACGCCTTCTGTGTCGACTGGTCACCGACCCTTCGATCTCGTCTTCGTGAGCCATCCGGATGTGGTCCATGCCGTATTCGATGCCGGCGAACATTTGGGCGTTAGTGCTTTCGCCGAACGCCTTGCCGCGGCTAACGAGCGCCTTAAGGATGCGAAGGCTGCTGTCGAGGTGGCCCGTCGGGAACAGAAGAGGTCGTACGACGCGGCCCATGCGGCTTTGCCTTCGTTGCAGGAGGGCGATTTCGTCTACGTTCGCCTTAAGGATCGCCCTATTCCGGGGGAGTCGACCGACAAGCTTGCCTCTCGCAAGATTGGTCCGTTTCCGGTCGCAGAGATCCTGTCGCGTCACCGCGTACGTCTGGAACTCCCCCAGCACCTTGACATCGCCTCGACCTTCAGTGTGGAACAGTTGGACGCGGTGCCGTCTGGTCCTGATCCTTTTCAAGGAGATCGCGCCGTGACTCCGTCTTTGCTTCCCGACTTTCCGTCGTTGGCGCCGCCTCCCGTCGATGCGATTGCGTCGTCCTTGTTGCCGGCTCCCTCGCCTGCATCCTCCGACGATCTCTCTGTTCCGCGCTCGTCTCGTCCTCGAACGACTCCCCACTCGCTCAGGGACTTCCATCTGGGCACAGTCACGCCGGCTCGCCATCCCGTGTTGGAAGACGCACTGAAGGGGCCCATTCATCGTCCTCGCCATATCGACGTCAATGGCGAGTCACTCGTGCTCGTGGAGCGGCCCGTTGCTTTCCTCTCCAAGTTGACTTCGCCGGCGGAGAGTCGTCTCGTCGCTCCCGAACTGGAACTTTGCTGTTTGGCATGGGCGTTCGCTAAGCTGGCTCATCTTCTCGAAGGGGCCTCGGTCACTGTCATCACCGATCATGCCCCTATGGAGCGGATGCTTCGGTCTTCAGGCAACGTGACCTACGGCCCTACGATTTCGCGCTGCCGTGCTCTGCTCATGCCACAGCTGCCGAACCTCACCTTCGTCTACCGCCCGGGATCTTCCCACGTCAATGCTGATGCCTTGTCGCGCTTGCCCCCACCTCCCTCGACGACCTGACTGCCCAGGGACGGCCAGCTTTTTTAGGGGGGGGCATGTAATGGATGGCCTCCACGTGGCCGCAACTCGCAATCGCCGAACCACCGATGAGGTTCGACGGCGACTACCTCTTTTTCATTACGCAACGTTCTTCTTTTCACCGGCTACCTTTTTCATTGCGCAACGTTCTTCTTTTTCACTCTCTTCCCTTTTTCTCTACTTTCCTTCACTCAACGCCTCATTAGTATAAATAGGCGCCACTTTGTGCTCTCATCCTGTATCCTGCATACTTTCACACACACACACATCTTGTTCTTGACACACATTCCTGGCACTAGTCGCTCTTGCTCCGGTCGCACCTTTCTCATTTTACCTTCCTCACTTCAAAACAGCACAACAGGTAAATCTTATCTTCTGATCCATTATAGGCGGTGGATTCCCGTCCGCGTTCACCCCAACCTTAAAGGCCTCGTCAACCAGAACCGTCGACGACTCCTTCGGATGGGAGGAGGGCACAGCGACTTCCGGCTCCTCGCACACGTCCAGCGGACTGACGTCGACATCGGGTGCAGGATGCTCAGGCGAAGACGTCTGGTACACGGTCGGTTCAGTCTCGGGAGTCAAAGTGAAACTGTTCGAGGTAGCGATCGTCACATCGCCGAGATGGGCGACAACGGCGTCCGCCACCGGAGTGCGGCGCTCAAGTACCGCGTCAACCGTGCCGACGTTCGTGAGCAGGATGCGAGGATCCGTTCGACTCATCATCGCCGCAGGTCCCGCCAGGTGTATCCCATCCGAAGGGTTTGTGGTGAGGCGTGGGTACACCGTGTAGTCCACATCAGGGGCCAGGCTCCCGACGTCAACGGGGACCCAAGCATGGGACCGCGCCGGGATCACGACGTCACTAGCAACGCAAAGCTCGGACTCCCTGGCGAACGGGCCCGACATGTGCTCGTGGACCCGGAAGGTGAAGGGCTGGTCTCGAGCCGTAAGAGTGGCGAGCCCCGAGCGCGAGTCGATCACCACGCCATGGGAGCTGATAAAGTCCTGTCCCAGGCACAACCCCGGCGCGAACGCCTCAAGGACGTGGAAGTCGATAGTACACTCCAGCACCACCGCGGAGCTAGATGAGTCACGGGCATCAACGAAGAAGGTGAGAGAGCTCCAGCCAAGGGAAGACTCGGAGCCGATACCATTGACACGCATGGGCTGACCCCGTACTTCTCCACCCAGGACTTCCAGCAGATTCCTATCGATGACGGATAACGACGCCCCCGTATCAAGCAGGGATGACAGAGGAGTTCCCTGGGTGTCGTTGATACGGATATGCGTCGTGAGAGGCACATGGCGACGATACGCCTCGCCGGTACCGACGTCAGGGCCGGGGGCCAGCACGACGGTCCGTCCCACGCGTCTCGTCTTCTGACGCAGGGGCTTCGAACGATCCACGGGGAAGGTGCGCGCAGTAAAAAGGTGCGGCCGAGGTTCGATGTGGATCGTCGCCACCTGAGGCGTGTTCCCCTGAGAGGAGTCGAATGCTACTCCGGCTTCTGTATGCTCAGCGGCCGGCTGAGAAGTGGTAGGAGAAGGTGGGTCAATCACTAGTCCTCTGAGCAAAGTCGGGGAGGGCTGTACTCCCCGATTATCAGCGCCATGGGGTCTCAGATCAGTGGATGGTCCAAGTCCACTGTCATCTCCACGCATGGCCACGCCTTCGCGGTACCCGGCAGGGAGGTCCCTTCTTGGACCAGAGGGGGACGCAGCCCTCTCCCTGCCGCTCTTGCATCCATGCTTAGTGAGTGCATGGGGGCTGCGACAGACTCTCTCACGCGCGAGTCCGTCAGGAACGTCTAGCTGACATTCCTCGCTGCTGAACAGCGGAGAGGCGCCTCTCTCCCTTCCAACAACCGACCGCACCACAGCTTCGTCAAGGGGGCGTCTTCCCTTGAGCCCGTCTGCTTAGAGGTCGGGGAGTGGGTAATGTGAGTATGGTCTAGTTTTAAGTCATCACGGACTTGGCCTAGTTTGTCGTCATTGCGGACATGGTCTAGTTTAACGTCATTACGGACAAGTGGGCTGATGATCTCCTCTCTCTCCTCAACAGCAGCAGTGGACTGCTGCGCGGGATCAGGTGGACGAGGGGGAGGGCGGGCTGACGTGAACAGGTCACCCGCCATTAGTTTACCGTCATTGCGGACCTTCAAAAAGGGGCGAACCCGAGCTCGGCCTCATCAACCTCGGGAAAATCCTCGGTGAGTACGTCGAGCGTATGAATCTGTCCCGACTTGAGCAAGTGATCATGCTCAAAGTCGAAGTGTGGACCACCGCACTTTCCGCAGTAGCGAGCAAGACGCATCACCCTCGTGGAGTCCGGGCGACGATACATGCGTGGCTGGTCTCCGGAAGCAGGAACAACCCGAGCAGGATCGTATGTGGAGGCCAAGGACCCAAATGAAGGCTGAGTCAAGGCGGACGCCGACGATGCGGAAGATTGTGCAACAGCCGGTGAGTTCCGTTGTTCGGAACGTGGAGGTCGAGCAGGAGGTGCTGATCCTACTGTCGAGGGCGATGTTGTGGAACCCACAGTGCCGCCAGCGACCTTGTCGCCACCACTGACTTTGGGTGCCAGTGGAACGCGATGAACCTCTCGCCAGGTCGGTTCCCATTCGGCGATCGCGGACTGGAGCTGGTCAAGAGTGGGATGCTGGGTCGGCAGGCGGATGTATGCGCGCATGCTGGCTTCAAGACCGTCAGCAACGTCTTGGGCCAGAGACGCCTCATCGTAAGTCTCTCCGAATGCTTGGCGCATGAGCTGTATCTTTGCGAAGTAGTAGCTCATTGCCGACTCTGTTTTAGCATTCCAGCTTCGTTCGCGAGCCTCCTTGCGCTGCTGAGCTCGATTCGCCGGGAACGCCGCGCGCATGGCCTTGGCGATATCGGCGACCGTCCGCATCGCGTGAATCTGCTCGTCCGACAGACCGTCGTGCCAAATCTCGGCGTCGCCTTTCAAAGCTTGCGGTACCGCCGCCACAACCGCGTCCTCCCATCCGTCGACACGAACAGAGCGCTTGATGTCGCGGACTCGGCTCAGGAACCTTTCGAGACGAAGCGGGTCCCCATCGAACGATCCCAAAAGCTCGTGCTTGCACGTAAGCGGGCGAGAAGTCGGAGGCGAGGTAGGTGATGTCGTCGGCGGTGGCGGATTGTGTTCCACGCGGCGAGATGGCGGGTGGTGGCGATCACGACCGGGGCACTATCAAGCTCGGATCCATCAAGCACGCCATTGAGCGTGTATCCTTGCTTGCCAAGCGCGCTGGCGATACGGTTTCGCTCGTCAGGAGTGGTGCGGCTGCGGAAAGGTGAGGAGGCTGGGTCGGGAGTCGACACAGTCCCAGAAGAGGTTGTCACTCGAGCGTCGTCGGACGGGCGATCGCCGGTAGCCGGAGTGATAGGGTTGTCGCCACGGACCGGGGTACCAGGACGACCTTCGGAGGGGGACGACAAACGAGTAGGGCGTTCCTCAAGGCGGCTGACGCGACGAGAGACGTCGGTCATCTGGGCGCGGAGTTGGGCTTGCTCCGTGAGCATCTGATTCATCCGTGCTCCAGACTGGTCGCCCAAGCAGGTTCGTCGGAGGTGGCCGAGGGCGATACTTCGACCAAGGGAGTTTCTGCCGGGATGGAACGCCTTCGCCAGAGGCAGTGGCGAGGTGGGACTGGGACCTGGTGGTCGGAGGGTCGGTCTTGGGCGGGCATGATTGGTAGTGGGTGAGATTTGATGGGCGGGCGGGGGGTGGGTGTGCTATTCTGTCGTTCAGTTTTAGCAGGTAGAATCTCCTCTCATCACCATGTAATAGCAGAGCTATTGCAGTGAAAATAGAGGTGTGATTCTATGGTGGAAAGCGAGAGGAATTGAGTACAACAGAGTAAAGAGGAATGGAGCGAGAAGCTGTTGCCATGCAGCGGAGCGTGGAAGGAAAGGAAAGCGAGCAGGGAAGCGAGCGAGGGAAAAGAGGAAAGGAAATAGAAAAGGAAATGCAAGGGAAAAGAGAAGCACGTGGAGCTATCGGCCGAAAGAGAGAGAGGAATGAAGTGGGAGAGAGCAAGCGGCCAAGCGCATGTAGCAGCAAGCAGAGATCTTCTGAGGAGAGGCGGAACCGTCTATCACAAACCCAGCAAAAAAAAGTGTCTAACCCAGCAAAGACTGGGAGGAAAAAATTGCAAAAGGTAAGTGAACTGAATCGAACCACAGACCTTCCGGCTGGAAAGCTATATCACAACCACTATACTATTGAGCTGGTTGAATGACGATTACAAAGTAGCTTTAATATAAAGCTTCACTACAGCCTACAGGCGGGCGCTCAAAAAAAGATAGATCATGATCATACTATCACGTGGACCCGCGTTATTTTGAGGGCGGCCTGGTCATTTCCCAGCGTGTTACACAACTCACGTGAGAATGTCTTTTGGCGGAAAATCTATTAACCTTACATAATCAATATCCGGCGGCGGTCATATTTGATCATGAATATATGAGCATATATGATCATATTTTTGCCAAAAAAAGTATCCGGTCATATATGACTCATATAAGTCATATATGATCATATATGATAACTCATATTGGATATATATGAGTTTTTGATTTGGGACACCACTCATATCATATATGAGATATGAGTTTGTGGTGAAATATGATCATATATGACACATGCCGAGCACTGGTCAGTGGTCACACCCTTTTCTGACTAAACTCGACTAGGCAAACTATGCGACTAATAGTCCCGATTAGACTAGACTATTGGAGGATTCGTGGCAATGTGACTAGGACTATGACTAAGGAAATCCGAAAATGACCGACTATTAGTCGTTGCCGAGCCCTGGTGGCCTGGTTGTCTCGTAACTCGTACATACTCTCGCTCTGTTACTTTGTAGTCTTTATTTGCCCTTTGAGCTATGATCTGTGATCATCTAACTGAGACGTACGTGGACTAGTGACTACCAATCGATAGAGAGAAGAACGAATGCTTGATCGACGCGTCAAGCATGATGCTGAGTTGCTGACGGAAAAATCACGTGATTTGGACATTTTTTCGACTGGAAAATCACGTGGCAGAACCGACCTACTATAGTAGAATATGAGGTACTACAGCACCTCCTATATGAGATATGAGCATGAGATTGCCATTTTGGCCAATATGCTATAGTAGATATGAGTATGAGATTGACCGCAAACCACCTACTATGGTGGCCTAGTAGGTATGGCATTATGGCAATCACTGAATTTCATGCCAACGTCGAGGATGTTTGGAGTTGAATTGATGGACTTGGCCTTTGTGAGAAAATTTTGGGCCGAAAAAATGTAAAATCGAGGTTTTACCAAGGTTAAGATGCCTACACTGCTCTAATGCTTGGGGTCGGGCAAACACCAACCCCGACCCGGGTCGGCCAATATAGAACTCCCGCAATAACAGACGGACGCCCTTATCGCCTACCTCGGGAATTCCACGTGGCTCGCGCAATTTCGAAGGTAAAACAGAAAAAGGCGGTAGGCGCTCTTCAGAAGAGTTGTAAAAGGGCTAGCTAAGTCTCATATCATTCCCAATCGTTCCAAGGCAAAGCGTGTGTCCATTGCTCATAGGGCTTCTACATCTCGTCTGGCGGCTACGATATTCGCCAGTACCTGCTCCAGCTGCGCCTACTGACCCTATTCTCTATTCCTGCTGACCCCTGCTTCTGTTGACAGAGTGCAAGTAGTCGATTGCTCTCCTGCACTATCTGTCGGAGCTTGTCCTGCTTCTCTTCGAGTACGTTCTGCTCGTCTGCCGCATTACTCGAGACAACAGCGGCCGCAGTTGAAACAAGGGGAGCGGGTGGTGGTGGTTCCGTTGAAGCTGAGGAAAGATGGTGCCACCTGTGGACGTAATCGAGGGATGGGCTGGCCTATGAAACGGCTTGCCATGAACATATGCTTGCACGTCAACTCGGTGGATGTATACGCGGGGCAGGAGCATGTCGATAGATTGGTATTGACGCGATAAGGTTCTGAGCTGCTGCTGGCTGTAACCAAGGTCTGCAACAAGGGAATTGAAGTCTTTGTGATGAGCAGTTCCAACTTCCATCCCTTCCCTCCTATCTAATCCTCCGTCTCTCTTCACAGCTATGGACGACCACAAGGGCAGAATACACTCACAAATCCCTGTGCATCCCCCGCACATGCTCAAACAACTCAATCCAGTCCAACGCATATGCCTTTTTCCGAGCTTCTTTTTCTACGCTGCTTAGCGACCGCTTGTTGACGCCTGAAAGCAAACATAGAGTCAAGTGTCAACGTCAGCCTATCAGCCTGTACGCTCTGAACCTCATATATTTCCAACTTTTTCCCTGACGTCTCACCAACTTCACATTGCACCAAACGACGTGTATAGTCGGGGATGACCTCTCGCGCGAGCACGTAAAGGACGTGGTCGACTCGTTGCTTCTTGACCAATCCAAGATAATTTAACTGCAGACATGGGTAAAAGGAATGATGGTCTTTGATCAGCGGTCGTAGCATCTATGCGGCTGGCACTCCTGACGCTCAAGATATACAGCACCTTCAAAGTTCCATGCCAACTTTCAACATAATTGTTGGTATCTATTGCAAAGTGGGCATGCTGAACGCGTACAATATGAATGATGATGGTCAGCGAACAGCGACTGAAAGTAATGCTAGGAAGGGGTAGAAGGAATGATGGTGCGTACTCACTGTTCTAAAAGCTGTGGACCAAAGAAGTGGTGGTCGCTTCGTGATCCATTCCCTCTTAAAGTAAACTGCCAGGTCTGGAAAGCGAGCGGCCCAGGTCTGATCGAAACTCGCTTTGGCTGAATCAAACTCTGCAGGGGTCTTCGCATAGATCATAAGCCGTAGTGCGGCTCGACATTGAACTTGCAGCGCACGGGACTGTTGAATTCCTTCGTCGCTCAGATCTAAACGGCACGCAGCCACGCGGATATAAGTGAAAGCTGCGTCAGAAAACAAACAACTTGGTGCACGGCAG
Source organism: Tilletia indica (assembly GCA_001689995.1). Classification (NCBI taxonomy): domain Eukaryota; kingdom Fungi; phylum Basidiomycota; class Exobasidiomycetes; order Tilletiales; family Tilletiaceae; genus Tilletia; species Tilletia indica. The sequence goes on along the minus strand of MAPW01000060.1, from coordinate 33,814 downwards.
CGGGCAGAACTCGAGAAGGAGAAAATGAAGGAAGGAAAAAGGTGAAAGGAAAAAGGGAGGTTACCAAGAGGACGAAAACACCAATGTATGGCATTTGGCAATTCACTTCACCTGCTCATGGAAATGGGCATGTAAGCATTGCATACCGCATGGCGGCCTGGCGGATGTGCCTAGACCGTAGGCTCCGACACCCAGGCATCGTCTCGAGTGCTCTGATGCGATGAAAAGGGAAAGTGGGTTCGGGGTCGGGGGCGGGAAGAGGGGATGGAATCATGGAAGACACATCAACTCACCCGATAGTCGAACTTTGTCTTTCGTATTTAACTCCCACGCCCGCAGAACATGCCACTGGCAAAGAAGGATTCGGGGCGGAGAGGGGTCTCGCGCATAGGCCTTGATAATTCCTGCTCTCTCTGCCTCCGAGCAGTCCACGACGATATCGGTTGGGATGGGAACACGTGCCCGAAGCCACAACAGGAAGTGGGTGAGGGGAAGTCTGTCAGGCCGCAAGCGTGTTGAGAAAAAATGGGAAGGTAGGGAAGCACAGCAAGATCACATCAGCAAATTAGCCCACAGACCACACACACATCTTCTGTTGCCCAAATTGATCAATCGCAAGCATAGCGCATCAGATGCCATAGAGTTGAGAAAGTACCAAGAGGGAAGAGAAAGAACTCGAGCAGAGGAAAGCAAGGAAGGGGTTCAAAGCCTTCTGAACTGGACTTTCGACTGTCGAGGATGCGGCTGAGCCGACCGACGATCGCAGCCCGCTGAGCAGGCAATGGTGACGTGTTGAGGAGAGCAAAAAAGGGTAGAGAGGGAGCGAGAAGGGAAGGAAAGAGAATGATCGCACTCACTGAGACTCAGATGGTGTTATGAGGAAAGCTGCTGGAAATCCGGTGCCGGTGTCGTCGTTCCTTACGATGATGGTGGTGAGAAATATCTTTTCGTCCTTTGTCATTCCATAGCCTGTGTTGTGCGTCGAGTCAAGACACCACACACGAGAACCTGGCTGTCCCAGCACCTAAACAGCCAAACATCAAGTAAATTCAAGACAGTTAGCAAACGTGAGCAACGAGGACTGCTGGTCTGCTGCCCGACAAGTAGTGCAAGTAGTAGCAGTGGTAGATGATGAACGGAAAAAGGAAATGGGAAGAGCTGATCATTGTTTGGTACATACCTTCTTACCAACCGGCGGCAAGAGGCAGATGGCCCATACTGGAGTAGATGTGGTGCTCAGCGCTTGACTTTCTGTTAAGCTCGCATCCCATCCCTCGCGACCCTGCAGCTCATTTGCCCAGAGCAGGCATGACTGGCGACCTTCTGGATCTCTTCGAGCCCGTTCAACCTTGAGCTTGCGAACAACGTTGTAAATGTCTTGATACCGAATTCGAATGGAAGCATCGATGGTGGTCGTGCTGCTTCCAATCTGCAGGCATGGCGCGTAGCCAAAGGACCAAAACAACAGGAAAGGAAAGACAAATTTATCAGCCCACAGTGTTCAAAGCTATGCAGATAGTTATAAGTCATCAGGGAAGGCCTCGTTTACCTGCGACAATGCGTCTAAACTCAGACGAACTGAGTTCATTATTTCATTGATGCTCTTGTTGGCCAGCACTTCACCTTCAATCCACTGACGAACTTCTCGACAGTTGCGCTGCTGGGCAAGGTCCACCAACGACCCAGGCTCGTGCCCTTCATGCTGCCAATAGAATGTGATGGTCAGCAGACTATCTTCTCGCAGAGGACCAGCGAGCTGAGAGAGCGAATTCTGGGAGCTGCCTTCTACAGCGTCTCCTGCTGCTGCTGCTGCTGCTGCTGCTGCTGGAATCACAGGTTCAGAAGCAAAGGGAGATGGCGCAGAGCCAGAAATGCCCGCGTCTTCGGACGCTGGCAGCGGTGCTGATGACGATGAACGTGATGACTCGGCTGATGGTGATGGTGGAGACGACGGAGCGGAGATGAGAGGAGCGCGAACCTTGATCACAATCTTGGCAGGGCACTGGATCTAAGTGAGCGCAAGCGGACAAGGAAGACAAAACATCATGGTTAGATACTACCACAGCTAAATACTGACGCAGCTATGAAGACCACGACGAGCATGCTGCATGCTGCATGATGCTGTACGGTAATACTCAACTACTCACTTTGTATGAATGAACCGCCTGTCCTGTAATACGACGCTTCTGCGGTGAGAGATCCGGATCACGTCGATCTCTATAATCTCCATTGCAGCTGCACTTGCAAACGTATGTCGCGGAGAAAAATTCGGATGGCTTCCGCGTGTAGCTCCGCGCACCTGCGATAGAGAAATTGTAACTTGTTAGCACTCCTTGGTCTTGAAAGCGCCATCTACTTCAACAGCAAGGAGATATCAGATATAGGTCGGGACTCTGGAAGCTGCAGCAGGCAGCAGCGGAGCTCGCTGATTGGAGAGTAAAGACTGGTCACTGGAGATGTATGACTTAAGTCTTAACTCACCCGCTGTTCCTTGAGGTTTTTTGCTGCGGCTGGCCGGCTGTTATTCTTGTTGTATGGTTTGAGGAAAGCTGCGTAGGTGTTCTCGTTGATTAAGAACGCGTCAAGATCGGACTCCAGGATGCTGAATTCTTCAGGATGTTCAGAGAAGACGCGTCGCTCCAGACTGCGAAACACATCTGGACCTTTGGGGCCCATGTTGTCTGTATCTTCTCCTGACCGCGTATTTGTGTTGATTGGTTGAGATGGAGGCGATGATAGAGTACAGAGTGATGAAGAAGTGGGTGACGCGCTCTGTGAGCTCGTCTCAGCAGTCAGCTCCAGTCTCAGGCGCGCGTTGTCAGTCGCTACTTGTATGGAACGCCGTTTGGGTCACGGTGTTTCACTCGATTGCACGCCAGACGAAATCAAAGTGCACAACATTTCACCAAATTTCACCTCGCTCAAAGCTGCCTCTCTCGAGTTTGACTGACTCGCTACCTTACAAAAACTCTCTGGAATCAGGCGCTGAATGGCTCAAAACGAAGGTAGAGGTTCCTTCTTACCCCCTGGGTGTTCAAAACCCCGGTGTAAGCCTTTTGGTGGGAAGAGATCACTTGGAAGACAGGCTCGAGGTCCTCGTGATAGGCTCATGCCCCAACCCCGTTTTAAGCCCATACAATCGAAAGGACCCAGCTCAAAAGTGCACAGAACTCATCCGTAAGCATTCTTCGCTCGCCCCGGGGCTCTCTTACTCCTTTCCAAGTCTTGTGTCGCATCTCCAGCCTGGTCTTGGAGACCCATAGTTAAGAGTGACCTTGGGTGAGAAGGGTGGTAGACACGTGGCTAATTTCCACGTGAAGATCACGTGGGATTTGGAGAGGTAGCTTAATATTAAGTCAGGTTTATTCCTGACAAAGGGTGAATATGTGGGTTCGGAAATTGAAAAGGATTCGACTCCATACAGAAAGGTCCTCCATCTTCCTGCTTTAGAATCAGGGCTCCATACTCTCTTCCAGGACAGATGGGCAGCCAGTACGTGTTTGCCTAATGTCAGAGAGTAAACAGAGCGTATTTGAGCCATGTAGATGCTCTGAGTGGCGAGTTAGGGCAGAGGGAAGAAGGGGCATCGAGAAAATGAGAGTTTCTTCTTTCTCACCTTCTTGCCAGGGGAGGGGGCAAAGGGAATGCATTTCAAGGCCAGGAAGACCTCCTCTGATACAGTACCTATCGATCACACCCGGTTTTGTCTGTGGTTGGTAAGGCAAGAGAGCATGTCTGTAAGGAGGCCGCTTGAAGTAGGAAGGAAATAGAATGGAGTTCAATGTTGTGTTTGTGCACTTCGATTCGATTTGGTTTGGCGTGCAATCGAGTGAAACACCGTGACCCAAACGGCGTTCCATACCTCTTGGTCACGTGGTCTCGAATCGTGGGTCACGTGGAATTCCCGAGGTAGGCGATAAGGGCACTCATAACAGACCCCCCTTGCTTGTATCAAAAAACACGAGGTCACCCTTTCGCAGACGGAAATCAGGTGTTCGGAGAGGATCGATAGCAGGACCCCATTCCGCTTCGGACGTATACGAAGTGATCGAACACGTGAGCTCAGGGAAAGCAAGTATAATGCTTACGGCAAGCACTCCATCGATTCCGACCGATCGACATCCCTTCAAAACTCCTCAACCTCAATCTCCTGCCCACAAGTCTCGCAAACCTGCTGCCCGACCTGCCCATCCACCCCAACCCACCGATGCTCATGCGCAGCCTCCTCGTTCCTGTTCGCAATCCTCGCATCCCTCGTCCGCATCCGCAAGCCCTTCATCTCCTCAACGAACTTCTTCCCCCTTCTCTGCGCTTTGGCCTCTCCTGTCGTCTTGTGAATTCGGCATCCAGTTCTTCGGGGGAGCCCCAGCGATTGGCGCCAAAGGCGTAGGATTCGACTTGGCAACGGAGGAAGAGCATCATGTTTGAGTAGGTTGCTTGGCGGGGGTTGGGCCGGAGGAGGTGTGGAAGAAGTTCCGGGTCGCGGAGTTCGGCTGGTTGTACACACATGGCGGCCAGATGGAAGTCAGAACAGGGACTATTGGAACTCTGGCATGAATGCGCATTGAGAGGCCGGGTCCCTACAATCAGTAAGAAGATAGTCCTCTTTGACCTCCGTCTTCGTGAGCAGGCTGAAGTTGTCTGGGTCGGCCTTGGTACACGTTTTGCACACCAGAGTGCCAAAGATCCTCCGGAACTGGTCGTCCACCTCAAGCGAATTGCAGACGTGACAACGCGGCTGCTTCCGGAGGGAATTGAGAAGGGAGAGATCTCGCACTGATAACACGCATGACAAGAGGTCATTCATTTGCCTTATCTCCGTACCCAGTGCAGACCGTACGCAAGGTGGGCTACGAGCAGGACGAGGGAAGCGATGAAGAGAGGAGGACGAATGGTCTTGGGCTCCGACTGGGAAGAAGGCGAAAGTCGGAGATCAGCACAGGATAGCAAAGGAGAATGCGAACACCAAAGACTTACCCTTTTGCTATCCGTTGTCGACGATGAGAGACTGCCGCTCTTGCTCCTACTTCTCCCTCCGCCGCGACAGACAAAGAAGTAACCCCACCAACCCTCCTACCCCCAACTTTCCCACCCTCCTGCCTGCTCTTTGCCCAGACGGCCCTCTGATAATTCAACAGAATAGGAATCAGGTGCCTCAACCCAAACTGCGGCCAATAGACATCTACTAAGGAGAGCTGAGTATTGGAGGATGATGCTTGCCAGAGCATGAAGTCGGATAGACGACGGACGCCTGAGGTTCGGACGAGCAGGTCGAGAGGGGGTGAGTGGGTGAAGAGCATGTGGTCGTTGAGTTCTTCGGGGGTAATTGCGTGTTGTGATGAAGAAATGCTGTTGCCGTTTGAGTGGAGAGGGAGCGGGTGGTTGGTGGAGTGCAGTCTTTGGTCGAGACGGTCTGTGAGGATTGATCGGACGGCTGATGCCATTTCGTCGCGGGATGCGTATGGGATGCAGATGTTGAGTAGGGCTCTGTAAGACGGAAGACGGAAGCGCAAATGAGCAGCCAGATGTGCAGACGAGTGAGAGAGAGATTGACTCACTTGTCGTTATCCTTGGTCATGTCCTCGACCTTGCGGACGGCAGCTAGGACATGGTCCGGTAGCAGCTCCGTCCTTCCGATGATCCGGACGCGGACGCAATGCTTTGCTATAGGCGGGGGAGCCAGACATCGAAGACATCGGCGACGACAGCGGTAGCCTTGAGGTCGAAGGTGCTGACACCGTCCTTGACAAGCCCAGAGATATCCCGGCTAGGACGTCGAGGAGCTCGGTGGCTTCAGCGTCAGAGCTGAGCGCGTTACGGTCCTCGCCGAGCTGCTCGTTTGGTGTCTCGGCGTTGCGCTTCCAGCCAGCGTTGCCCTCCAGAAGCGTCCTGCACAGGAAGGTATGGTCAGGCAATCAGGTTTATGCGTCTCTTTGATGCGGTGCATTCGCGCATGTCACTCACTGTGGAAGATCGTCGGCCTTCCGAGCAGCCATGGGCGAAGTAAACCTAAGTAACGTAGCCCTCGTCGGAAAGGAGATTCTCGACCTATACGCAGGAGTCGATCTCGTTCCAGTGGTTGGTCAGACGCTCGTCCTGCTTTACATCGTCGAGCCGAGTAAGATGTGTCTTGCCAGGGACCTCGTCCAGCGTCGACCTGCCTTCACTCGCCCGTCAACTCGAAAGACGGGCAGTGGACGAAGTGTGCAGTTCGACTGTCGTGCGGAGTTTTGCTCCGTACGTAGCGCTGCCACACGCGACTTTCCCGAAGAAGTGAGTGTCCTGTCGGCCATGAACGGTACTGGAGTGGTGGTCCTGAAGGATAGCAAGGGTTTGAATGAGATGCTGAGGATATGAGCTGGAGCAAGTCGCAGTGGTGGCCGAAGTGACAAGACACAACTCTCCCGAAGAGGTGAGTGTCCTGTCGGTCACGATGGACTGAGGTGAACGGAAGTGGTGGTCCTGAAGGAATAGCAAGGGCTTGAAAGAGATGCTGAGGATATGAGCCCGTTAGCTGGAGCAAGTCGCAGTGGCCGAAAGGAAAAGGATGGGAAGCCGGCAGTCGCAAGCAAGGCAGCGGTGGAAAGCGCGCGAAGGGCCAAGATCAGAATCAGGCAGAAGATGTATGAGAAAAGTGTGTGTGTTGCTGGGAACTAAAAGTACAGGGGAGTTCATGAAGCATGGATGCGTATCATGGGAGAGGTACAAGCAGGAGCGGTGGGCCTGCTGTCCGACGATCGAGTCGAGGGATGCGTGGGGTCGGTGGAGATCTTGAATCATGCACCGAAACCGTCTGATGAGAGGAAAGGAGGAAAGAAGTCAGTGATCGATGCTGGAGGTGAGATAAGAGGACGAGGAAGTGATGCTCACAAAGAGTGCGGCCCTGGCGCTTGAGAGCGTAGACGACGTCAAGAGAAGTGACAGTCTTGCGCTTGGCGTGCTCGGTGTAGGTGACTGAGTCACGAATGACGGACTCGAGGAAGAGCTTGAGGACACCGCGAGTCTCGTCGTAGATGAGACCGGAGATACGCTTGACACCACCACGACGAGCGAGACGGCGGATTGCGGGCTTAGTGATACCTTGGATGTTGTCACGAAGAATCTGTTGGAGAGGAGAGGTGGAGAGGAAGGTCAGTGATGAGAGCGAAGGCAAGAGAGAGGAGGAGGCGGAGGAGACTGACCTTGCGGTGACGCTTAGCACCACCCTTGCCGAGACCCTTGCCACCCTTTCCGCGACCGGACATGTTGTATAAGTGTTGTTGTTGGGGGGTGAGGTGGGGAAAGTTGAGAGAGTTGTGTTGTTGTTGGAGGTTGCAAGTGATGCGGAATGCTTGTGAGGTGATGAGGAAAATAGATGTGGTTGGAGTGAGGAAAGGGTGCAGTACTTATACCAATTTCGCTTTGGCCTTCTGCGTTTCGGCGGTTCTCGAAAGCCAAAGACAACCACAGCGCTCGACGCGTCTTGTGACTGCAGCCAACCAAGCGGGGCGGAGCGTGGCAGCACTCTGACCGCGTCGTTGCTGCGAAAATCACTCTAAATTCTCATGTTGTCGTTTTGAATTTCCACCCCCTTTTTCCTCACAGACGCGTCACCGACTGTGGAGGCAGTAGAGCAGTGTCATGCTGGGTGTGTTGAGCTGCATTACGCCCGGGAAATCTTAATCTCAGACGCGTCGAACCCAAAATCTCGCGTGGCTGCCTTTCATCTCGCGTGGCCTTTTCGGGACGCCAACGGCATCGGAGCTTTTCCATCAGAGCGTGACGCGACGCGAAGCACCGAGTCAGCGTTTTGTCATCCTTCACGTGATCCTTTTGCTGAGCGTCACCGCGTTCCTGACCAGCACGAACCAATGATCAACAGATCAAGCAGACCATCGCAAAAGCTTTGTGAGCTTCAAAGGTGCAAGCATCGGATACTTCTCGTCCTTACGTGCTCGATTATGGTGAATTAATATGCAGCGGGAGGGTCGTCAGTGCTGCTGGCCCTGGTCGAAAGTAGGATGATCGCGTTGGTGCAAAAAGGCCACGTCAGTGCGTTGGAAAACCCCACGTGGTTTCAGCGCTGTGGTTTGATGACTGAAAACCCACGTGGCCTTCTGGAAGTCCCGACGCGTCGACGCGAACCAACACTTTCTCGCGTGGCAACTTTTTTGGCACAAGACGCGTCGTTCAGCTCACGCGTCGAGACCAACACCATGAAAATCAATTTGTGCAGGGAGAAGACACAGTGCAGCCGCCTCAAAGTGGCAGCACAGCAGAGGAAGACGCAGCAGAAGCTTTAGCAAACAAAAGCCACCACAACCTTCTGCACTACTAGTCAAGGCACCGCGTCAGTGTGTCACCCATCTGAGTCGCGTCCTTCCCCGTCATCCTTTCGGCATCGTCATTTATTTCTCTCCGGTCACGCGTCTTTCATTTCGGTTCCTCGAAGAACTTCAGACGCGTCGAGTCTCCACAAACCACGAACAGTTTAAAAGGGCAGCCAATCCAACACCACCACCATTCCCCCCACTTCCCATCATCACACTCACCACACCTTCATCGCTCTCAAGCACACCACAACCAACCACCACACCTCGTCCACCTCCAACCTCCTCAACCTCAACACAATGGCTCGTACAAAGCAGACTGCCCGAAAGTCTACCGGTGGTAAGGTAAGTCATCCTCTCGCTTCCACCTACACCACTGCGCATACCCTTGCTGACCCTCATCCACCCCTTACTCCTCTCTCACAGGCACCCCGCAAGCAGCTCGCTACCAAGGCTGCCCGCAAGTCGGCCCCCTCCGCTGGTGGTGTCAAGAAGCCTCACCGTTACCGCCCCGGTACGGTCGCTCTCCGTGAGATTCGTCGATACCAGAAGTCGACCGAGCTCCTCATCCGCAAGCTCCCCTTCCAGCGTCTCGTCCGTGAGATCGCCCAGGACTTCAAGACCGACCTCCGCTTCCAGAGCTCTGCTGTCATGGCTCTCCAGGAGTCCGCTGAGGCATACCTCGTCTCGTGAGTTGCGCTCATCTCTCCCACATCTCCTTCTAGTGCTGCCACTGACCTCACTCTTCTTGCCTACCCATCCCGACAGCCTGATGGAGGACACCAACTTGGCCGCCATCCACGCCAAGCGAGTCACCGTCATGCCCAAAGACATGGCTCTCGCACGCCGTCTTCGTGGCGAGCGCGTCTAATCTTCTCACCCGGATCAAGACCCTCATCCGCGCTTCAAGCTCGCTTCGACTCGATCGTCGGACAGCAGGCCCACCGCTCCTGCTTGTACCTCTCCCATGATACGCATTTATGCTTCATGCACCCCTACCCATGTACTTTTAGTTCCCAGCAACACATCCCCTTTGTTTCTCATACATCTTTTGCGCGTTCCTCTGCGTGACATCTACGCGTCTACGAGCTTCATGTTCATCGCCCAGCATTCTCTCTCAGCTGCTGATGCCTAAGAAGACAACGAGCAGGAGCCTATGCTGAGCATCGGAACCGCCTTGATACGCGCGCGCAACAAGGACGCTCTTCCGTAACACCAGTCAAGCGGACCTCGCGAAGCGGCGCATGAGCTGTTCATGGCTGCGGCAGTGTCCCTCGCTGGATCCCTCAAGCAGCTCAGAAGGCGTCTGGATTGATTGCAACGTGCAGAGCCAGCGAGGATCAAGCGACGCCGAGATGCGATTGCGGAAAGCTACATACAGTCCCTCCCACCCATGCGCTCGTGCGCTCTCTCCTCAAGCTGGAAGCGGCCTTGCTATCTGTCGCCCTGCCTTGGCCCTGGGGCGCGACGAACGCGATGGACGCGATGGACGCGCCCGAGCACTTCAGCTCATTTCCATTCCAAAAGATGGTTATCTCTTTTTGAAAAGTGATTTTTCATAGCCGACCGATCGGCCACGCCACGAACACTCGGTTGACCGCCTCTGCGCGACCCAGTGAATCGCGTATCAGCAGCAGCAACAGGCGTCTTGAAGGTCGGTCGTCACCACGCTTCACAAGGTCGTCCCAACCACCCACGGGCACAGAACAGCGAGAAGAGGAGAAGGCAGCCTTCTGCTGGCATCCCATCCAATTTCGCTTGCGCCACTCAAAGGGCCAAAGCCGAGTTCTTGAGGTCACCGACGCAGTCGTTCCATCACCAGCTCCTCATCGAGTTCGCGGTCGCCTTATCCACGGCGTTTCTGCAGACGTAGAGCCTGTCACCCTACAGGACGTCATCCATCGTCAAGTAGTAGAGGAGCCGCTCAACGCATCCCGTGAACGACCTCAAGCAGCTTATCTCGCAACAGGACTCCCCTTGTTTGTCGGTATAGATGCCAGCCATGGCCAGCCCTCCGTCACCAACGACATCCGGCGACGATCACGCTCGCAAAGCCTTCAAGCGCGATCGAGAATCGGACGCGTCATCCCAGCAGGTAAGTGCGCTCTCCCCAAAATGCATATTGCTCCAAGGTGGCTCTCTTGCTGATCATCATCGAATCCTTCCTTCTGCATCACACGAATACCTTTCGCCCATCACTCACAGCCAACAACACCCTCTGAGGCAATTCCCACGAAGAAGAATCGTCTCGAACTTGCCGATGCGGCTGCAGAAACCGCACAAAATGCTTCCACATCGACGAAAAATCGGCTGCCGCCTCAACGGGGTCACAAGGTGTACGGCACATCACCAAAAAGGCAGGCGAGCTCAGCACGGACGGAAAACCCGATGCGGCGGTGGACGATAAGGACGATAGCAAAGGATCTGGCGCTCCAGAAGATAAGGCGGCTGCGTCTGGAGCTGCACCGCGCAAGCAGACATTTGGGTTCAGCGCTTTCGCCAAGGGGTCAGCGTTCGGCAACGCCGGAGCTGGTGCGTCTCCTCTTTCTTCCACGAAGCCGTCTTCGGGCTCCAGATCCGCATTCGAACCAGAGCCTACGGAGGCACCCTCAGAATCAGCAGCACCAGAATCAGCAGCACCCTTGAGCGCCTTCTCATCCTCTGCTCAAACGGCACCAGCAGAACCTGCAACGGACTCGGCAGCCGCAGAGTCAAGTTCCAAGCCGGTCGTTCAACCCAAGACTGATGTCGACCCGCCAGATACTGCTGAAAAACGGACAACATTAAGCGCTGCTACAACATCATCTCAGAATGCATCAGAAGGTACACCGCCACGGAAACAGGCGTTCGGCTTCAGCTCATTCTCGAAAAGCTCTGCATTCGGCCAGGCTGCGGCTGCTGGCGCTTCTCCTCTCACCTCTTCCAAATCTGCTTTCGACGCCGAGGCCTCAGATTCGCCTCCAGACCAGTCCGCAGGTCCATTCGCTTCAGCCTTATCCGGACAAAATGCGTCAACAGCTTCGTCCTCCACATCACCACGCTCAGACTCGCCCGGCCAACAAGCGGAAGCATTCCGCCCATGCTCTGGAACCACGGGCGAAGAGGCGGAACGGACGATATTCTCTGCTCGGGGTCGATTGTTCGAAATGGAGGCTGGAAGTCAGAACTGGAAGGAGCGAGGGACCGGTACGATTAAGTGTAATGTACCGAACGAGGCTAGGGGGGGTCTATTCGGTGCGGGTAGAGGGGCTACAGAGCCAGGCGTCGGCAAGGCACGGTCTCCTCCCCGATTAGGTGAGTGGCAGGAACGCTTCAAGCGCATGTTGCCTTTGCCATGATCAGCTGACTGACTTTGGCATGGCTTCCTTATCTTCCTTATCTCAGTCATGCGCACGGAGGGTGTGCTTAGGCTGATATTGAACGTCATTCTATTCCCTGGAATGTCCGTCGAGCTTGCGCAAGAAAAGTTCGTGCGCTTCATAGCATTCGAAGACGGCAACCTTGTACACTTCGCCGTACGGGTATGTGATTCAGTTGGGCATAGAGCGATGGCGAGGGGAACTAGTACTGACCGACCTTGACTACTTCACAGATGGCTCAACCAAAGGTCGCCGAAGAGCTTTTCGACACAATCAAGAGTCGGATCCCTGCTCCCTCCACTACTGTCTCTGCTCAGGCGGGCACACGCGCTTCTACTAAGGACGACAAGGACGACGCAGCCGAGGAGGCCTGAGCTCAAGTCCCCAGAAGCGCTGAAACTACCATATTCGACCCCAAAATCAAAAAGATGCATTTTGTCCTCTGTTCATACATGTCCTGCAGGCCAAAATCTTTCGAAGTTTTTTTGGGTACCATTTTTGAAGCAGCGTGTGACTGGGCACCGCGATTGGCCCCACGCTTGCAGACGGAATCTCAGACTGCGCTCCGCCAAGGTCGCGCTCCGGAAAGCATAAAATCGTGAAAACCAAGTTGCTTTCCGCCCTGAGTAGCTGGAGTTGCTGAATCCGACATCTGGATGTTGAGCGCTTACTGCTCGTTGACAATGACGGAAGCCATGCCCATACCGGTACCGATGCACATGGAGGTCACAATGAGCTTCTTGTTCTCACGCTTTGCCTCAGCGAGACCAGTCGCGATCTGGCGGGCACCAGTGCAGCCGAGAGGGTGGCCCATAGCGATGGCACCACCGACGGGGTTGACCTTCTTGGGGTCGATGCCGGCCTTCTGCACGGAGTAGACGGCCTGAGAAGCGAAGGCCTCGTTGATCTCGAAGATGTCAATGTCGTCGTTGGTCAGGCCGGTGAGCTCGAGAACGCGGGGGATGGCGAATGCTGGGCCGACACCCATGACGCGTGGGGGACACCGACAACGGCGGCCTGGACCCACTTTCCGATGATTGGTAGACCGTGCTTCTTGGCAACGCTGCGGCGAGCAAGGAGAACAGCGGCGGCACCGTCGGAGACCTGCGACGCGTTACCAGCGGTGGTAGTGCCGGTCTTGGAGAAAGCGGGCTTCAGCTTGCCCAAGCTCTCCTTGGTGACACCCTCTCGGATACCGTCGTCAGCGTCAATGGTGCGCTCGTTTCCGTCCTCGTCCTCGTACTTGATGGTGACGATCTCAGACTTGAACTTGCCGGCCTTCTGGGCGGCAGCAGCCTTCTGGTATGACTCGGCGGCGAAGGTGTCCTGGGCGTCCCGGGAGATGTTGTTCTCGGCGGCAACGTTCTCGGAAGTGATACCCATGGGGGCAAGGCAGTCGGTAGCCTCCTCGTTCTCCATGACAGCGTCGGACATCTTCTCGGGCATGACACCAGCACCGTAGTTCTGGGTCATGGACTCAACACCGGCACCTTGGAAAGGAAGGAATATGTAGGTCAGGACGCGTTTCAGAAAGATTAACTTCAGTTTTCGGCCTATGCTCACCAATACCAATGTCGATCTGGCCAGTGATGATCTCGTTGGCGATCTGGTTAGTGGCGGCAAGACCGGAAGAGCATTGACGGTTGATGGAGTTGACGGCGGTAGTGTTGGGGAAACCGGCCCAGAGGGTGGCCATACGGGCGACGGTTGCTCCACCACCGGGGGGAAGGACGTTGCCGACGGCAATGTCCTCAACGAGCTTGGGGTCGATCTTGGATTGCGCGATGATACCCTGGATGTATGCGCGATAAGGGTAGGAGTGAGACAGTTATCAAGAGAGAAGGTCAGCAACCGAAAACGACATATGTTCGACAGCGATCGGGAGCGAATGTTCGAACGCACCTTGAAGACCTGGCCGAGAATCTCCTCGGGGCAAGCCTGGGCGAGACCTCCCTTCTTACCGCGGGTCATGGGGGATCGGAGAGCAGCGACAATGACAACTAGCAACCGTCGCGTCCAAGAAGGAAGGGAAGAATGGGAGAATGTCAGAAATGTCGACATGGACAGGAAGCGCATCGCCTGGCGCGAAGACGAGGAGGTTGGGTCGAGGTTCCCCACTTTTCTCTCCCCTCACCTCCTCCCCTTCACACCCCACACACTATTCACTCACCATCGTCGTCGCGCTTCTCAAGGATAGCAGACTTTCCCTTGGGTTGAGAGACCATTTCGAACTGTGTTGTAAAGGGAGTTGGGGGATTAGGGTGGGGTAGGTGTAAGGTGGGGTGGAGGTGGTGGTGGAAGGGAGACTGTTGGAGGTGTGGGTGTGGCTTTTATATGCTAGCTCCTCACCCCCAGGCCAGTTCGCCGTGAAAGCTTCGATCTGGGGGAAGCCGGCAAAGCCGGTTCTCACACAGATCTCGGCTACTCGGACCGCATCCCGCGGCGGACTTTTCAACATCCAGATTCCAGACTCTCTTTACGGCCGTTTGCTCTTCTTGGCTGGGACGCTGGACTTGGATGAAAGAGAAGGACTGAGAAGGACTTCGTTGTGAATGTATGTACAGCAGACCTTGAATTCGTGTCGTTTGAGAACTGTCCTGCGCCTTCGCGCCCGTAACTTATGTGATATGTACAAAGGATCGTCTCCACCCAAAAACAAACTCCGGGGAGAAGCCTTGATCTTGTTGCGTGAAATGTCGAAAGAGAAAAAGGTGCAGATGTTGAAAGGGTGCGAGATGCGAGATCGGAAATAGAAGTCTTGAACGGGAGTGAGAGAGCCAAGTAGCCTTGATTTCTGTATTCGGGTGGGTTTGGTGATGCTGGCAGAGATTCGAACCGTCCGTGGGGAAAACTTGAAAGCATGCAAACAGCAACTGTTGCCAGAGGCGTAATAACACAAACCGGAAAGTCCTCTCAGTGATGAGATGGCGGGGGCGGACCTGATGGTGGCGCATAGCCCGATGGTGCAGAATAGCCCATTGGCGGACCCTGGTAAGGATTGCTCGCCGCGTATCCATTCTGGCCGTTCATGTTGCCGTTGCCATTCCAGGCAGAGGGGTCGACCCAGCCGCTTGGCGGTCGACTGTTCGCGCCAGAGGGGCCGCGACGATGTCCGTATGATGACGAAGGTGCTGTTTGGGTCCGTCCGCGGCCAGAGCAGCAACGGAACAGGCGTTTGATGATGAACCATAGCAGGAGAAGAATGAGCACTCTGGAACAACACAAACCTGGTCAGTTCTATCTGCGAATAAAGGCAAGTGCTCGGTTGGTCGTTACTCACCCGACTACTATTGTGACAGGGATCGAAATTCGCAGATTGTCGCGGAACCAGCCTTGGAAGATTTCTTGCCACGAGCCCCTCTGGTAACTCAGAAATAAGATCTCGTCAGCTCACTGACACGTCGAGGACTCCCATCACCATACTGTCGACAAACTCACCTGGCATTCACCATTCTCGCACCGGCCACCCCATCGGCAAGGTGTCCCATCAATGAACGTTTGCTGAAGAACCAAGCATGACGAAAAATTGTCCGGGTCACGGCATGCGATCGAACAGCCCGTGTCGAAACTCGTTGGGCACGACCGCGTCAACCCCAAGCTGGATCCTGCCTGTTGGCACTGTTGGTCTCGACTTGTGCATATGCCACCAGCACACTGCAATCCAGAGGCACAACTCGACCCGTCAGGCTTAGTCACGTCCGTAGGACACTCCGCACTCGTGCCAGAGCATGTCTCGGCAACGTCGCAGCGACCATCGACTGCCGGTCGGCAGACAGTCGTGTTGGAAGCAAAGCTGCATGACGAGTTGCAGCATGCGCTCGATGTCGGGTCGCAGACAGCGCCAGACGCAAATTTACATTGCGCTGTGCAGCATCGAGAACCATTTGGACCTGCATCACACTCTTCGCCGGGTTCGAGAATGCTGATAAGAGAAAGAAATCGGTCAGCAGTCGCATCTTCGCAGATGGCACGTACAGAGTCGACTTACCCATTGCCACACTGCTGAGTGCTGAGTGTTGCACGTTGCCCTGGCGCTACGACACAAGAAGTGTTCAACCCGCGGCCGAGGAGAGAGCAAATGTTTCCGATCGAGCAAGGACTGAATGCGGTGGCAGTTCCACTTGAAGACGGGTTCATCACGAAGCCGCCACCGGCATTGCAGCTTGAAGAAGAGAGAGGACAGCACGTTGCCCCGCCAAACTGTGCACCTTGGCGAGCTGAGGATCCCATCAGAGAACATGAAGTCGTGCAGTCGTGTACGGCCCCGAAATTGTGCCCGATCTGTAGAGGGTCAAATACTACTTAGCTAGTGCTCTGCGATTAGATTGGATGTGAGCATCTAAACCCACCTCATGCGCCATTATCTGAGATTCTATGGTTGTGCTAGCTGTAACACCGGTACCGCTAACGCTGTCACCGCTGCTAGAAGAAACCTCGGTCCTGCAAACAGTACCAAGCCTGGGAGAAGCGACGGATGGGGAGGTCAACGACTGTCCAACAAGAACGTCAGTGCAGACCGCCACAGCAGCACTCACCAAGCTACGCCAACTTCAGTACCCGTGGAGCACGCCGTCAAAAGATGCCAAAGACCAGTGCTCCCGTCCTGTGTTCCGCGCCATCGACTGAAAGCGCTCAACCGTTCATCCAGCGAGAAAGAGTTCGAGCAAGGTGCATTCCACTGCTCGTTGCCGGAGGGATTGGAGGGGCACGTCGCATTGCGAACCTCCAGTGCTGTGACACCCAAGCTGACGTTGAAGGTAGACCGGTAGAGCGCGCTCACGCTGTTCATGTTTGTAAGAAGACGTCGGCGGACTGCATTTTCGTCGCCACCGAAGCGGCCGGAGTAGGAGCAGTCGGCCGCGACACCGATGTAGACCACGCGGGCAGAGGCAGGGCAGCCTACAGTAGAACCAATGTCGGAAATGTAGGAGGTATTTGCGCCGCTTCCGGCAATGTCGTTGCCTGACTGGCGACGGACGGGAGATTCGTACGAGAAACGCATGGGCGAGTCGCGTGCTTCGAGAGGCTCGCCTTCCACATCGGCCGCGCGACGACGGTCTCCCAGGGGTAGCAGATCCGTGAAGAGGGAACGACTGAAGAGAGAGGAAGGCGATGCGGTCTTAGCGACGAAAAAGCTGAGTGGCGAGCGCGAAAATTCATCGTTGTTCTTTTCGGTAAGGAAGAGATGGCTGTTGACGTTGAAGTCGTGCGAGTCGGCACTGCAGCCCGCGTTGGCGTTGTTGATGGTTAGAGGAGTCTCGGCGCGACGCACGGAGCGAATCTGTGTCTCTTCATCTTCAGACAGCATGTCGCTCATGCGATGGATGATGATAGAGTTCTCCTCAAGATCGCGGCGGGAGCGAGTAAGCACTGGATCGAGTGGCGAACGCAACGCTGCGTATGTTGAAGCGGTGCTGATGAAGTGAACATTGCCGTTCCAATCGAAGGTGCCCTCGAATGAAGGGGATCGTCCTTGTAAAGAGGTGTCGTCATGAATAGTACTGAGGACGAAGACAAGTCGATGAAGATGGGTGAGAATCTGGAATGCGATGAAGCGAGTCCATGAAGGCAATGCTACTCACATGGCTGCCCTTCCCACGATACCTTCTTCCGCTGCATCATCGATTGCGCGAGAGGCGTACAGTTCGCGCTTGATTCCTGCCGCTTCGCGGACTGCTCTTCGCCCACTTTGTCTGGAGTGTACGACGACTCCGTGGTACGCTTTTACGTCGGGCCGGAATATGCGATGCTGTGAAGGGGAGCCTGCGTTGACAAGGATGCCATCAGGGTGAACGAGGTCGGTATTGGGCTCGAGATGAAGGTGGAAGCGCTGACCAAAGGCGCGGAAGGTAAGTCGAAGGGAATCTTGCGGCAGAACCTCTTCGCTGGGCGCCAGTTTTCGGGGCAGGTACACTTCGCGGTCTGTAATTGTAGGGTCGCGTGCCTGATTCAACACAGATTTGCGAGCAAGACTGTCGGAATCAGATGCGTGGCTGCGACGAGCAAGCTTTTGCTGCTGCTGATCGCTTTCCAACGGCTGACGGCTGATGAGGTCGAAGGAGATGTCGGAGGCATGACTGATGCGTCGGAACGGCCGCGGAGGAGTGCTGGAAGCGATGACCGAGTATGTGGTGGCGAGCCAGAGCAGGGAAGCTAGCAAAAGCCAGCGCGAGGCCAGCGATGTTAAGGAGGAGCGCATACTTGAGGTACCAGGCGTGAATGCGACGGTCGTCCGGGTGATGTGCTGCGACTGAGATTGGGGGGTATGCGGTGAGCCGAATAGATAATCAACGAGGGCCGTTGGATATATATGTACTGAAATGGTGCAGATGTGCAGGGACCAGGACGTTGGGACTTGGGACGCTGGTGGAAGGTGGAGTGAATTGAAGAGGGGAAAAGAAATGGAGAGTTAAAGAGTGAGAAAAGGTCGTCACTGCCAAGCCGGGTGAGTCCTTCGTCTGTGTCGGCCGTCCGAGTCGCCTTCCAGTCAGAGCAGTAATGTGGTGGTGAGCAGAAAGCGTCTGAGTCTTTCACAGAGCGTCGCAGCAGGAGGAAGGCGGATGGAGGGGAAGAGAGAGGGGAATCGGCAGAGGAAGGTAAATCAATCAGAGGCCGTGTCAACTTCTTGGCGCTCTCCCGCTGAACATCAAAGCAGTGCATCATCCTCTGAAAAAGCATTCATCAGCACACATCCCGCTTCGTCAGCTCGCCACCCACTGAAAAGCCATCAGACCACCAAAAGCCACAAGGGCAACCAGCTTCAGCGCTCTCACCATCAGGTGGTGAATCAACTTCTTTGCAGAGTCAGTGTGTTGATACAAGTGGGGCGGCGGGGGAGGCCGTTGGATGAGCGAGAAGTCCGAATGCAATTGCCGACCTTCAAAGCCGGTAGCCCGGAACATGGCAAAGCTGGCGTTTGTTGCTGCAGAAATTCACAGCGAATCACATGGTTCCCACGTGAGAATTTCTGCACGTGGAAAACTAAATAACAAAAAAAGGGTTTTCTACGGGCTTACGGCCGAAAGCCGAAAGCATCGATGCTCAACGCGGGTCGCGTACACCGCCAACCTATCGTTATCGTAAGGCCGGGGGACCCTTCACATAAATGTCGTGAGAGGATCTCACAGATGGACCCTCCATGTAGCCACTCCTGCCCGCGACTGAGACCCTCCTGACCCAAAATATCCTGAGAGGTGGTCATAACCAGTGTTTAACATACTATGGTAGTATATACTATTCCTATGTACTATAGTATATATACTATTTGCGAAAACATACTATATACTATTTGGTTTTGTGGAAATTTTTTCGAAAACATACCAGTGGTCGGCGTGACTATCTGACTTTTAGACTTACTACCTGACTTAAAGTCAAAGTCTAGACTTTTTTGTGACTTTGACTTTGTGACTTATAATGTGACTTAGACTTAGACTTTTTTTTTGGCCGGCGCAGACTTAAAGTCCAAAAAGTCTACTAAGTCTCGACCGAAAATCACCTTTAAGACTGGCCTACCACGGCCAAACATGCATCTGGCATCTGCAAATTAAGGTTGAGCACGGAGCGCCCCGGAGTGCTCCGTACTCCGGGACCCCTACTCCGGCGCGCTCCGCTGGAAATTTACCGGTCGAATTCTTACTCCGCACTCCGAGTAAGTTTTACCGCTTTTGAAAATGTCCCTCCGTACTCCGGGAAACATCTCAGGCTTTCTAAAATCGCACTCCGTACTCCGGTTAATTTCCTTGAGTGCCGAAGATCTGGCTCCGCACTCCGCACAAGCGGAGTACGGAGTTTCGGGGGAGCTCCGCTCAGCTCCGGCTGGGTCAGGATGGTCATCATATATGAGGTTTGAGTCATCCATGGAGGTAGTAGTGGTGCTTATTCTACTATGTGGAGGTGTTGAGCATGCATGGGCCATTTTCCCATTCGAAAACACGGGAAAAACAGACGAATAACAGCAGAAATTTCTGTAAATGAGGAGAAATTAGCCGGAGCGCTTCGGAGCTCCGGCGGAGTATCCGGGAAAATAGACTTTGAAATGAGATTTTCGAGCTCCGTACTCCGCTCAAGTAGAAGCTCATTTCAAAATTCTACTCCGCACTCCGTCCGAAAATCGACGGAGGGAATGACTTGGCTCCGTACTCCGCACACATTTTAGAGTCTGGCTCCGTACTCCGGCTGTTCTGCATTCCCCGGAGTCAATTCTTAAAATCCCACTCCGCACTCCGGGCTCCGCCGGAGTGCGTTCCCGGATAATCACGGAGCTCCGGGAAAGCCACTCCGGGGCTTACTCCGTGCTCAACCTTACTGCAAATGGCCATCGATAATCATTTTCGACATCTAGGAGCGATACGTGGTGTTTAAATTTCGCGTGAAAATAAGTCGTCAATAAGTCGCTTAGTCCGACTAAAGTCAGACTGTAAGTCTCCAGTATGACTTAAGTCAGGACTTATGTCAGACTTTATGTCACATTTAGTCCTTTATCAGACTTTAAGTCTGTCAGTAAGTCGCATTACAGATGTAAGAATGACAGTGCATTGCTACGTGTTTCTACTAAGCAGGAGGCTTCTCGTCACTGTGATGCTCGGGAAACAAGGGTAGGGGTCCGAATCTTTCCTGTCGAGGCCATAGAATCGATCATTCAAGACCTGATCCATAATTGGTCGCCAATCCGGATCCAGAACCAGCACGAATCCTAGAAAGCGGATGAGTCCCGCATAGTTGAAGGTGTGCAAGGTAAGACGTTCTGCCAAAGAGCTTGAAGTGATACTGCCGTCGGAGTTGAAGAATCGATGTTTACCCCTCCAGAGAGAGTTGTACGGCATCTGATCGTCCGGTAAAGCGCCAGGAAAAGAGTCCGAGCCTGGCCAGAGTTCCGACTGGCGACCGGCGGCGGCGACTCGTGCAGCGGACCGATCAAAGAAGTCGTCGAGAACTTCCTGTGTCTGTATGGAGATGCGATCCAAGGGGGTCAGAGAGACCGAAGCAATGCATGAAACGACAGCGGCAGATAGAGCGACCCACCGGTGGGCGGTGCTCGTGTTGTGACGGATGCGGAGGTAGCCTGCAGCGACCGTGCCATGGGACGCTTGGAAGGTCCGAGAGCGGCGGAAACATTCGTGGAAGTCGGAGCGGAGCTGCGAACGGCAGCTTGGCCAGTGGATTGCTGAGATGCGTGCTTGCCTTCGACGAGCGCTTTCCACGTGTGGGTCGTCGGGTCGTTGATGAGCTCTTCCCAGCACAGACGCGTTGTCGGATCCTGGACTGTGGGCTAGACCGCTAGATTACGTGTGACAAAGGAGTCAGAACGACGTACTGCTGGGAGCGGAGGAGGGGAAGGGTGTGTCTACTCACGAGTCTCTTGAGGATTTCGCCCGGGACCTGTGGGCCGTGGGGATTCGGGGTCGTCCCGGTTCAGGGACTGCTGACATTCTTGTGAGAATTCTGACCATCGCTGGCTCTGGTTCGGAGGAAGGCCAAGCTCCTCTAACTGCAGCTGGAAGGGACCAACTCTAAGATCTCCAAAGGTGTGTTGTCCGAAGATGTCGAAAATGACGGGGTCTGTATCCCTTGGGTCGGGTTGAGAGCCCGACATCGGTGGTCGTTGCGGGGTGGGTGGAACTGTGGGAAGAAAGGGATAGTGGTGGAAGGGTACAAGGGAAGAGGGAAGTGACTGGTTGCTGGTGAGGAAGATGATGGGGCTGCCTGTTCAGGATCTGCTGGAACCGGCGTGAGAAGCAGACGTGTGAAAAAAACGACCTTGTGACTTAGACTTTTTACCGTTGAAAGTCACATGATCGGAGACTTGGGGGACTTAAAGTCTGAGAAAAGTCAGGTGACCGTGGGACTTTGAGAAATGAGACTTTCAGTCGTGACTGTAAGTCTGACTTTTTTGACTTTAAGTCGGAACATTAGATCATCCGGGATATGTGACTTTTATTACGACTTTAAGTCTGACTTTAAGTCGGAAAGTCTCTGCTTCACGCAGGAAAAAAAAAACAATGTGACTTAAGTCAGACTTGGCGACTTAAGTCCGACTTAGACTTGACTTTCTGAAAATTTCTAAAATGCGACTTAGACTTAGACTTGACTTTTTGAAAAAATGGCGACTTAAAGTCAGTGCCGACCACTGAAACATACTATATACTATTTCAAATTTTGGGCAGGGATATAGTATACTATTAACTATAGTATAAAATCGGAATTGAAATTTAATGGGCTCGATCATGGGTACTAATTACTATAGTATACTATGGTCATACTATAGTACATCACTACATCCAGAGGTCGGCATGGGTACAGTCTTGGGTATTTGACCCCCGATACTGTACTCTTGGGCAAGGCTCGGCGACTGTATAACTGTGCCCACTGTGACTGTAGGTAAGTTGACTTAATAAGTCATAACTGTAACTGTACTGTAGGCGGCGGAGCCGCAAAAAAATTAAGTTGACTGTAACTGTAGGGCCCGGGTACAGTCAACTGTACAGTTGATTAAGTTGAAAAATTTTCGGGCCCCCAACTGTTGAAACTTACTATGACTGTACATCACTGTTTAAGTGGAAAACCAATACTGGCAGTCACTTGCAGTTTTAAAAACCACTTACAGTCATTCACAGTTACTTACAGTTTTGTACAGTTGGTCACAGACTCACAGTTTTTTATGCCGGACCTCGCATGTCCTCGCTTCCTTGTCAAAATGTCCACCCGAAATCCGACGCGCTGCAATGGACATCTTGTCTCTTGAGCTCGTTTTCAGGATGGATGGGGAGGAGAGTATGAAAGACTCAGCGGCGTGAGAGCTGCGAGAACCATAAAAGTTGGGTCTGGACTCTTGAACTCTTGACTCTTCAGTCTTCACTCTTGGCCCTTGTGCCTTGGCCCTTTGGAAAATGGCTGATAAAGTGCCAATACTGTTTCAGTGACTTTCAGGGACTGTATGCCTTCAGCCTTACAGACGTATGGTGTTGGTTTTTGGAAAGCAAAACTGTGACTTGAATATTAATTATTAATCATTAAAGGTTTTATTCAAGTTACATTTACGTAGGTTATTTCAGAAAATGCACTACAGTAACTACAGTGACTGTTGCAGTTAATACAGTGACTGTTACAGTGACTAACAGTAACTGTTACAGTGACTTAAAGTTGGATCAAAGGCCCGTGCGCGACGAAAAATAATCAGTAACTGTAGTAACTTAAAGTTACTTAATTGTAACTGTAACTGTACTGTAGGCGCTGGCGGTAAGTTATAACTGTAACTGTACTGTACTGTATACCCAAAATGGACAACTGTAAGTAACTGTCCGAGCCTTGCTCTTGGGTACAAGTATTTTTTCCGACCAGATCGATACTCATACTCGCGAGTATACCCAAGTATTACTTAAGTATACTCGCGATTTTTTTTTAGTCAGGATTACGTAATAACATCAATTTACCCAAGTATTACTTGGGTATACTCGCGAGTATTTTTCGATAGTCAGCTGGTCAGCATTACGTAATACGTTATCTGGGCTCTGGCGGTTCTGAATCACTATAGTTGTAATTGGGTTATCCATAGTTGTAACTATGTTATTACTGTAGTTGTAACATGTCACTATGCTGTCACTATAGTTGTAACATGTCACTATGCTGTCACTATAGTTATAACTGAATGATCACTACAGCTGTAGCATGCCATTATGTCATCACTACAGTGATAACCGTGACCATCAGCTGGAAGAAGTGAATGGAATCTTTTTGTTACGTAAAATGAAAAAGGGATGGGTACATTCTTGGGTACATCTTGGGTATGGCGAGTATTACTCAAGTAATACTCAAGTATTCGAAACTTGGGTATCTGAAAGCTCATACCCAAGACTGTACCCAAGGACTTGGGTACAGTATTGGGTATACCCAATGTTTACCCATACTCATGCCGACCTCTGAGTACATCAACACATACTGTACACATACTATAGTAGGTAGTATAAAGAGCATCAATGGTAGTATAGTAGTGTATGCGGGGCTATAGTACTACTATAGTATAAAAACTTTACCCATGATTTGGGCACTACATACCGCAATATGTGCTCATCCACTAGGGAAGTAGTATACTATCTCTATAGTAGTAGTATAGTATCTCTATAGTAGTACTATAGAGATGTGTATAACCGATAACGACATTGATCAAGAAACCTACTATAGTATACTATACCCTACTATACTACCACTATAATCCTGCCCAGGGATATAGTACTACTATAGTAGATACTACCATACTATTTATATACTATCCTATTTCTCACCGGGCCGCCTACCAAACATACTATGGAGTATAGTATGTCGGCCCCGAAAAATGGCATACTATAGTATGTTGTTAAAACACTGGTCATATCTCATAACTCATACATGCCAAAAATTATTGAAAAAATTATTTCTTGACTGGATCGGGGATGAACACGAGACCTTCCAATCTCGCACCAGACCCTCTAACCACTCCGCTATCGTGACTTTTTCACAACACTGTAACTTCTACTGCGACAATATATACTGCACCCACGACACACCCAACCTCTCCACGACGCGGCAGCAGGTGAATTGCGCCTTGCTTGAGCTTCTGAGAGCTGAGTGGTCCCTGTGGGTCTTCATCCGGACCGCTCTGGGATCCTCATTTGGTCAGTAGAGTCCCACGATCCTTCGCCTGGGAAGGTTAGAGGACCTTCCCATGGACAGGACACTCTCATGACCCTCCCAGGAAGGGTCTGAAGATGATTTTGTCAAAATGCTACAGAAACTCTTTTGAAAAGGGTTCTAGTCTTCTAGAAGACTTCAAGCACCGCTCGCTGATAGTCTTCAGACCCTCTCAGGCTCGCCACCCTCCCTAGACCATTTGAAAAGGTTGGCGGTGTATGTAGTGAACAGGATGGCCTTGTATCTGTAAAGGAGCGTCTAGAGCTATAAAGGAGGTTGCATCTGGAGCAAGTGCTAACTGAAAGCAGAAAGTGAGGAGTGTTGAGTGATTAATTGACAAGGGAGTGAGAGTTAAGTACAACGATGAGGAGTGAGAGAGGTGATGAAGGGCCTGTTGCTATGCGGAGGTGTGGGAAAAAGAGGAAAGGTGGACATGAGAAAGGAGATAAGAGAGATAAGATACTAGATAGGGGGAGTGCCACGTGGATGGCCCCATCCACTACATGCCCACCGCAAGAAGACGACTGTCCCTAGTCGTTGTAGAGAGGACGAATAGGAGAGCAAAGAAGCAGTAGAGCGCGCGGCAGAAGGAGAGTAGGGAAAGGGACGCGTGATGATGATGGAGAGGATGCCTGGTGGGACAGTTGTGTTGCGCTGGATGAGAACTGCAGATACCGCCGACAGTTCGATACCCATGACAGAACGACATCGAAAGAAGCAGGTCGACACGGGGAATGTGCGTGAAGCCACCGGCAAAGACGATTACCTCGACGGAGGACGTCCGGAGTTGCGGGGAACCGTCTCGACGGGGTCGATGGTGTGCGAGCAGAGGACACGGTACAGCTCCTCGAAGCGAGTATGAGTGATGGGGGTGGAGAAGCTGATACACTCGCAGTGAGAGTCGAGCTCGATCGGGGTCTGGACGGCGGAAGTAAGAGTGCACTTCGCCCGCTCGCTCGGCGGCGGTACGGAGTAGGCGAACGACACGGGTGAAAAAGGTGATGTCCTTCTTTTTCTTGCGCGTGAACTCCTGAACGAGTTGCGAACGAAACGGGTGTCGATGTCCTCGCCACCAGAAGTGGTGTCACCGGCAGTGGTCCTGACCTCGAAGATGCCCTCCCCGATGGTAAGGAGCAACCCATCGAACTTGCCTTTTTCCGAGTCAAAGATGAGGACGTTCTCCTAAGGCCGTAAGCAATTCAGCGGCGGTGAGCGCGTTGAAGCTGCGTATGACGTTGAGATCGGCAATGGTACCAGCATCCTGAGCAGACATTTAGTTGGGAGTCGATGAAGCAGGAGGAGGCAGTGGCGACGGCGCCCTTGACGAAGACACCGACGTGAGCCTCAGTCGAAAGTCGCGCGCATCCTGAGCATGCCTATGGCTGAGACCTCTTGGGGGTGAATGTCTTGGTCGCGTCGCTGTACTCAGCCCGGATGAGTAGCTTCGTCGAAAGCTGTGTGGTTGGGGTTCTGGTAACCGAAGCGCGGTCTGGAGCGCGGTCGATGATACCGGAGGTGCAACGTAAGCGGAAGCCGAGTGCCGACCAGACGTGCGCAACGAGGGCCGGAGAGAAGAGAAGCCCGGTGGATGTGATGATGTTGGGAACGGGGGAACTCGGACTCGACGGATGGAGAAGTCGATACCGAAGTTTGATGAGTCATAGGCGCGAACCGATGAACCAGCGAGGGGTGATGGAGTAGACGGTTGTTCGAAGGATGACGACATGCGAAGCGAAGGGGAGATCTCAGGACTCAGAGAGCTGAAGGTGACCGCGTACTGAGCGACCAGGAGCAAGCGCATGCTGAGCGCAAGGAGAGTCCTGGAGTGCATCCAAGGCGAGGGGAGGGTAGCGCGTCTCAAGCGCGGAGAATCGACCGTATCCAGAAAGCGGAGGGAGTACTCGACCTCAACGCGCAATACCGCAAGGCGCAAGCAACGAATGCGCAAGGACAGCAGAGCGACCGAAAGCGAGACGGAGTGTGGTGTCGAGTTCGATGGCTGTGCCGGCACGATCGAAGACGAACTGACTCGGAAACTTGTTGGTCGATGGCATGTCCAGCAATGCGGTGGTGTTGGTGGCTGTCCTAAAGCCGAATGAAGAAGAGCGCATCGAGATTCCGCGACAACGTGTTGTGATTCTCGACTGTGTCCGGAACAGCAGAGAACAGCGCAAGTCCTGACTCCTGAGTGCGGGAACAGGAAGGCGGGCTGGCGTACAGAGCGCGGCAACATGGAGATGATGCCGACATGGACGACATGTTGGCGTGACTTGTGAGTTCGACCTGTACGGAAGTCGAAACACCAGGAAGAGTGGAAGGAGAGAGTGCGCGTCTCAAGCGCAGAAGGTGGGAAGGCGGCTGGAACTGGAAGCCGGATGGAGAGACATGTGCGACCGGAGCGCAGAACTGGAGAAAACTGGCAACACGCGCAACCCGAACGCGAGGAGTCATCAAGCAGAGAGACTGCACGTCTTGAGCGCAGAAGGAGGATTGCGAGCGTATGGCGTGCCTTGCAAAGCGGAGGGAAACTCAACCTCGACGCTCAATGCTCAGCGCGAACAATGCTGCCGACAGCCATCTGGAGACTGTAGGGGAGCAAGAGAAGCTGCTGGACGCCATAGATGAGCGACCACTGGAAACCGTCTTGAGGCTGGTGGAAGAGCTGCATCGAGGTTGTTGGAAGCCAGAGTCAAGGCTGTTGCAAGCCAATTGAGGCGACTGGATGCCATGCCGAGGCTACCAGAAGCCGAAGGAGGACATGCGCGTCTGGAGCGCAGCTGTCGACAACGCTGGCATTTGGAGCACAGCAGGAACCGAAGGGCGAGCCGATCTAGACGGTACTGTCGCCGACGATGTCGCATCCTGAGCGAAGAGAAAGAAGAAGCTGGCGTCCGGAGCGCAGCAGGCAGGGGTCCTCGGGGCCGTCGGTCGGTAGCCGAGGTGAATCCCTCTCATCACCATGTAGTGAACAGGATGGCCTTGTATCTGTAAAGGAGCGTCTAGAGCTATAAAGGAGGTTGCATCTGGAGCAAGTGCTAACTGGAAAGCAGAAAGTGAGGAGTGTTGAGTGATTAATTGACAAGGGAGTGAGAGTTAAGTACAACGATGAGGAGTGAGAGAGGTGATGAAGGGCCTGTTGCTATGCGGAGGTGTGGGAAAAAGAGGAAAGGTGGAC
The DNA here is from genome assembly GCA_001689995.1 of Tilletia indica. Taxonomy (NCBI): domain Eukaryota; kingdom Fungi; phylum Basidiomycota; class Exobasidiomycetes; order Tilletiales; family Tilletiaceae; genus Tilletia; species Tilletia indica. The sequence continues at coordinate 6,308 of MAPW01000060.1, read as the reverse complement.
ATGAGAAAGGAGATAAGAGAGATAAGATACTAGATAGGGGGAGTGCCACGTGGATGGCCCCATCCACTACAGTGTAACGCTTCAAGCCTCAAGCGGCAAGCCCTCAAAAGGGAGAAATTTGTCAAATAGCCCCAGTTCTTGAGGGAAATTCCCAATTAGCCCCAGTCGGCAGTCACTGAAAAAATTGCCAGATAGCCCCAGGCGCCCAGAAAGAGAAATGAGAATGGAGAGAGAAGAGAGCTGCTGCATGCTGCACAGCGCATTGAGAGAGCATCCATCACCACAATCATGGACAGCAATAAATCGACACTCGCACTTCACCGAGAATTCGACTCTGTCGCAGCCTTCAAAGTAGCGGTGAGGGCAGCAGCCTCTGTTGAAGGCTGGAACGCAAAATATGGCAAGTCTGAAGCACATTACGCGACAATGCTTTGCAAGCATGAGGATTGCACCTTCCGAGTGCGAGCCAAGACGACGAAGGGCGTCGTGAAGATTACTCGTTTGGTGTCCACCCACACTTGTCTTGTTCCCCAGACTCTTACGTAAGTAAGATGGGGTTTTAGACCCGAATCTCGGATTCGGCCGAAAAATAAAAACCATCATTTGCTTACTAGCTACCCGAAATCACAACACAACGACACTATCTTTACTAAATGACAGGGGTGCATATCCCTGCCATTCGTACCATACCAAATTTCACGTTCATTGGTCCACAATTGATGCTTCTGGACGTGTTTTCTGCGTTTTCGGCGTTTCATCTTCGGCCGAGCAGTGTCGCCTTCAACCTCCGACAGCATCCAAGCCCCTGTCTTCAGCCCTCATCAGTGCCTCAGCGGCCTCAGCGCCTCAGCATGGAGCGCTACACCACACCTTCGCAACCTTTGCAGCAACCTCTCCTTCGTACACAGAACGCCTCTCCCATTGCTACCACGAGCATTTCGCCAGAACACTCAACGCGGTCTCTCCTTCTTCGTCCCTACATCGCCTCTCACATCTATCCCATCCTATTCTCTGACCTCTACAATTATGCTGCTCGTTCTTCGGTGCTCTACATGCCTATGGTCATCACCTTCCCATCTCTGCTCTTCACCTCCTCCACAGATCCATCGGTCAAGGTTCTCCATCTCTTAACACAGCACGACGCTGTTTGCGACTCTTCCCCCTTCCTCCCCATCGCATGGTAAGTCCTCTTTCCGCCTTAGTCTCCCTGTTTTCCACAACTGATCCGTATCTCTTCCTTCAATTCATTCTCCAGAGCTTCGTACGGTCTTCCCACCTCTACGTTGTCTCTCTAAGGTCTCCCCCGCACGTTCTCCGGGCGACTGATTACTCTCCGTGGTGCGCTTTGCCCTCTCATCCGCTCATCCGACCTGACATGCCGCCATCCTCGGTCATTCAGCACGTCGATCCCGGCCCCTTGCGCGTCGGACAGTTACCGTCCATCTCCCAGCCTGTGTCAAGCAGCCCTGCCCCCGCTCCCGCAATCTCACCGCCGTATACGAGGCCATCCTCGCCGCCGTCGTCTACCACACCGATATCACCGACAAGCTGATCGCCTGGTCATCAACTTCATCCTCGACGCTGAGGACACTACTCCTCATTCGCCCCACCTTGCGTCTCCCCCGTGTCCCTGATGTGCTCCCCCGTGCAACGTGAGTACGCGCTTTCTCATTTCCTCTGAGGCTCTTGTTAACCTCCTGAATGTCTCTGTCTTCATTCCATCAGCCTTCCCGGTGGTATCTTCCCTACTTCAGGTCCCCCCGGTGGCCCAACATCCCGGCACTGTCCTTCCTGGCCTGAACTTCGTCCGGACGCCTACCACTTTGCCGTTATCTTTCCCACTTTGGCTTCTTTCTTGGGACCGACGTTCTGTTAATCATCAGTCTACCCGGCGGCGTCCTCCTCGCCACCGGTCTCCCTGCCGTCCGCTGCTCAGACGGCTGCCACACCTCTCACTCAACAAGGGTCCCTTTGCATACCTCTGACCTTCATACGTCTGCGCCAGCACTGCGCTACAATCTGATCACCACCGTCACCGTTGGTAGCTCCGCAACCGCAATGCCATTCACTTCCGGGCACAGTTCCAATCGAAGCCGCCGATCACCTTGCCCTCGCGGTACTCTCCCTACATCACCGTCTCGCAGCCAAGTTGTTCCAGCGTCATCAACTCAACCTTCGTCGTCTTCCTGATCTGCTCTTCCTGCATGCCGCCTCGAACACCGGGTCCATGTCCGACAGCAGCTGGACCGCCATCCGAGTGTTCATCCCTACTGTTCGTACGTCTCCTCCCGTCCGACCCTGCCTTCTCATTCCAACTCACTTGCACCCTCTCCTTCTCTTCAAACTTCCCAGGTCCCCCCCCCCCCCTTCCAGCCCTCGTAGGATCTTACCCGGTTCAAGTCCCGCCGACTCAACACCCTCACACACCATGGCATCTACCACACAACCTCCTGCAAATGACAAACGCCCTCAGCAGCACTCCCACGGAGAACGAGACTCCCCCATGTTCTCATCCAGGTCGGTCAGTCGCTCGACTCACCTCACAATCACAGGTCGTCACCTCTCGCACTAACGACGATGGCATCTCCGCCATCTCCGCCGTTCGTGAAGCAGACCCTACTTTGACAAGTTTCCAGCACCCGACCGTAGCACCTCCATCGTTCGTACCAGGATCCTCATCATCCCTCCCCGCTGCAGGACCGTCATCATAGTCACCTTTTCTACCATCAGAATGCGTGCGTTATGATTCGGACGCTTTGCACTTAACTGGTCAGGGGCATCGACCTTGACTGGTCAGGCCGCTCAACATGAACGGTTTATGTTCCTGGTGTCACCGACATCCCGCTCGGCACCTCCCTGGCATCGCGGACATCATCCCTGCTGGTGTTGCTTCCGCCACGCTCCTTGGCGGTGTTCTCCCCCCCACTGGTCTCTTTCGTGTCACTACATCGTTCCCGGCACTGGTCTCCCTGGCGTCACCGACATCATCCCCATTCCTGTTCCCTCGGTTATCGTCCCTGGCGGCGTTCTCCCTACTCCTGGTCTCTGTGGTGTCACCGACATCCTTCCCGGCATGTCCCTCACCGCGGTCTCCGTTTCCGACCTCAACCCTCCCTGCCGCACCATCATTCCCTGCACCAATACACCAAGAACAGATGTAGTCATCGCCCGGAGGAAAACGCAGGACCCTGCATTTGTCTTCGTCGTCGTGTCTTTTCATTTTGTCTCCTGTTCCTCCCCGTCCGGCCCGCGGTTCATCGTAGGTGTCCGGAAGGTATATGACTGCTGATAGTTGGACCCGTCTCTCATCGCCTCGTCACCCTACGGGGGTTGGTATTGTGCAGTATGTTCGGCGTGCAACGCTACTCCTGTAATCCACCGCGTGGGTATGTAAATGAGGTTTTCACCGGGCACCGCATCCAGTGAGTAATGAGGGAACGTTTTCAGAGCAGTGGTCCGGGTTTCGATTCTCGCACCCATGAAGTCCACCAACCTATACCATGTTCCCTGATTCCCCTCCTTCCATCTCCATTCCCTTCACATCCAACTTTTCTCCACGCCACTTTTCACATCCACCCCTCTCCTGCTTCTCTTCCCATGGAGGAATTCAACGCAGCCGGCGATCACCTCCACAGCGCCCTCCGGCGCTATGAGTCCGCTACCGGCGGCCTCGGCATGTCCCTGCACTGGCCTACCTTCATCAACCGCTTTCGCGTACTTCCCACACCCGTTCAGCACGCGCCACTCGACCATCCCCTTCCCATCGTGGCTGCCCCGCAACAGTCGGAAGATCCCCTTCCGATCTCGGCTGCCCCGCAACAGTTTGATCACGTCTCCATTCCCAAAACGTCGTTCGCCACCGGCCTTCTCACCCTCATGCCTACACCCGACTCATCCGAACAGCTCGTCGTCCAGCCTAGTCCGAAGGCGATACGTCGGCATCACACCCGTACAGCTTCGACCGGCGCCGCGAAGAAGCCGTTGTCGTGGAAGCCTGCGAGGGAGAAGAAGGGACCCCCCGCCAAAGGCCACCGCATCAAACCGTCGTCCACCAACAAGAAACGTCCCGCGCGCAACAAGCAGGTCCCCATCGCGGCAGCAGCTCGGACGTCAGCTTCCAATGTTTGCTACGATTGCAACTCCGACTATACTAGCGGATCATGGCGTTACAGGCTCGAAGGTGATGCGCTGCCCGGACCGACGTGTTCCGCATGTTACCAGTCGCGTCGTCGGGCGAAGCAGAAGGTATGTTCGTGGAGTGATGATGTCCATTATGTGAGCTGCCACTGACTCATTCCTCAGGCTGCGATCCCCTCAGAATCTTATCTGGAACTATCGGAAGATGACTCCGACGCGGACGAGGTTCCAACCACAATCGCAGCAGCAGAGTTGTCTGACGCACCGGGTCCGTCCCGTCCAGCACGCGTGTCCGGACCATCGGCTTCTCCACCGGTCCCAGCGCCGTCGATGATCGGGCCTTCATTCAACCTCGGTCCGGACCACGAGCAATCCCTTTGGCAGCTCGCCCCAACTTCGTGATCATCGTGGCCTTTCCCGTGACGACAACTTCGACCGCCATATTGCTCCACTTCATCTCCTCTCCGTCCGAGTGCTCATCCACTGTCTCCATTCCTAGCATCTATGCCTCTCACGGCTCTCGTGGTTCATGATGTTGCCCTCCCTCGACTCGTCCTCACATCTTCGCCTTCCTATTTTCATTCTCACAGCCGAGCCAAGTGACCCTTCCCTTTCCGGGGCGTGTATACTTTTCCGAGTCAATGCAAGCTGTGCTGTTTCCATATCCATTACTGTTGCGAGAACGATCCCGTAACCTGCTTAAGGTGTTACTGTGACACAACGGTATGTGTAGCCTTTGTCCAAGTACGACGTCCTACATCTCTTTCCGCTCCTCTCTTTTACCACCGTTCCCGGTGTTTCTGCCCTCGACATCCTTGCGCCTGTGTTCATGTCCATCTGCATCCGCGCAGACCCGAGCTGCTCCATCTTGCCTCTTGAGCCTTGAGGTTAGCGGCCATGACCCTCGACGCCCCAGACTTTTCACCAACCGTGCACGATACACATTTGCGACTTGCGTTCATCCGGAACACCTTCCGTGTCTCACATCCCATATCCCATGTCTCATATCTCATGTTTCATCGTCATGTTTGGTCTCACCTCACCAGTCTCAAATCTCAAATCTTACATCTACCTCAAATCTCAACGCTCAGCGCTCAACCCTCAAAGATGCCTAGCATTCTGCTAATTTTTCACCCTTCTTGCCCCACCTCATCCACTTCCATGTCTGCCACTTCATGTCTGTTGCCTCAATACACGTCTTTCCATGCGTCTTGTTCCACAGCATGCCGTCTCGTATGTGATCCCCTGTGTATGTCTCGATTCTCGTCCTCCCAAATCAATGGTATGTCTCACACATGTTCGGTCTCAACTTTCAACGCCATCTAGCAATCTGCTAATCTTTCGATCTTCTTCGTTCTCGCCTCTGCTTCATCAACTGCCAGGTCAGCTACGCTCCTCGTCAACACATCCTTGCTCTGGCACTCCTCAATCCTGCCGCCGCTCTCCACGACATTCATACAAAGGCTGCAATGCCAACTCTTTGCCCACTTCCGCGCTGGCGAACGCCGGCCTGGTCCAACATTCACAATCATGCCCCTCTGCGGTGAGTACCTGTCATCTTTGTCTCTCCACCATAACCTGCCACTGACGGGCTTCTCCTTACAGCACTCCCCACCGAACTCCTCCTCCCCATCTTCACAGAGGCTCTGCTGACGTGCGGCGACCCCACGGAAACGCTACAGTCGTTTATCCTCCGCCGTCGCCAGTTCCTTCGAGTCAGCAAGCTGTTTCGCCGCATCACAGACTCGGTACTCGGACTCCATTTCCATACATCCAGCCCGTCTTGGAGCAACTCTCTCAGCGCTCATTGCGGGCCGTGGCATCCCAATACCGGAAGCTCGCTCCCCCGCCATGTCGAATACTGGGCCAGTCATCAAGAGTCTTCGCTCCCTCCCAACCCGGACTTCACCTTTCTGCGTAAATCTCTCACTCTGGAACGATTGCCAACACTCCGGTCCTTATCCTTGGACTTCTGGGCGACCGCCTCCATTCCGAATGCCTGCGCGCCTGGCACCGCCACACCCAGCCCCTACTTCGTCGACCAGGTACTGTCCGTTCTAACCATGATTTCGGCAGCCAGCTTCCGCATCGAAGATCTCCATCTCCGCCTGCCCTGCGACCAACGTGTCCTTGACGTTATCGGTCCACTCCTTGCCAAACAAGTGAATCTC